>JALDNG010000058.1:700000-1207500 GCA_024349245.1 Neodontobutis hainanensis
AGTGTGTGTGTGTGTTTCTGTGTGTGTGTGTGTGTGTGTGTGTGTTTCTTTGTGTGTGTGTTTCTGTGTGTGTGTGTGTGTGTGTGTGTTTCTGTGTGTGTGTGTTTCTGTGTGTGTGTGTGTGTGTTTCTTTGTGTGTGTGTTTGTGTGTGTCTGTGTGTGTGTGTGTGTGTGTGTGTGTGTGTTTCTGTGTGTCTGTGTGTGTGTGTGTGTGTGTGTGTGTGTGTGTGTGTGTTTCTGTGTTTCTGTGTGTGTGTGTGTGTGTGTGTGTGTGTTTCTGTGTGTGTGTGTGTGTGTGTGTTTCTGTGTGTGTGTGTGTGTGATTAAGATTCCCACTGCCAGGGGATTTTCCATATTCACTGCTGTATTGGGAACCAGATGTAACTTTGGCAATGGGGAGCAGTAGTCGGCCAATAAGAGTCTAAGAAATAAGCCCTTAAAGCATTCCTTCTACTGTCCCAACTAATTTAAATGTCTTTCTCAGCTTCCTCTGCTCCACTCAGCCTCTACAGTATACTCAGCATGTTCATGTACACTTTTATATTACTACTTATTCCACAGCAGCAGCTCATTTTAACACTTAACAAAGGCTTGGATGCAATTGATTGTTTCTAAGGATTTTAAGATAATTAGACTTTAAAGGGACACGTGTCTTTGTGTCTAATGTCATTTTCAATACAATGCATATGTGGACATATAGTCATGATTGATATGTGCCACAGTTAGTCTATGACCCCACAGGTAACCTCTGCCCAGGACCCCAGGAGTATGAAATGTATAGAGGAGATATCTGTGTTGACTAGCAGTGTAGGTTACTTCAAAGACCTACAAGTTTATTGAAGGTGAGATGTTGTGACACCATCAACCCTCAGACATTTTCATTTAATCACATCTAGCTATCTTTCAGCTCACTGTGTCTGAACTGTCAAGTCATAATTTCTCTCATATTTCCTCCACATTGACGTGAATTGCTTTTACATCAGTGTTAAATGCAGCATGTGCGTGATCTCATCCTCACACATTTGCCACAATCTTTTACCAGTCTTTTGGCCCCAATTACCGTCCAGCCTGTGGCTGTCAAGGCCCCAATGACTGCACTTTAGTGATGACCACATGCCAAGACACAAAACTATAGTGAAACTTCAAGGAGAGCACAGTGTAAGCACAACTGAAACAGAGATAAATGTGCTAGAGATGAGCATTACATCAGCTTCAACGGCTAATTAAAAGGAAAACACTTGCAGAAGTTGCTCTGGGAAGACTTCATTTCAAACACAACCAAATGTGTTGTCATTCATAAGGCATTATATCGCATCCTGCCCTTTATTGACACAGATATCAAGAGTCACTGGAGAATACTATACACCGAGGTCAGCATTTTCTAAACAATGTAATCTGTCTATATCACATAAAACCTTTATTTATAAAAAGTTTTGAAATGCGCCGATAGCTGCTGTGAAACATATAAATAAAGTGCCACAAATTCTGTCATTTTCTGAATTTTCTAAATAGATACTTGTTTATTACAGGAAATACTTATCTTCAGGTCTTGGCAAAGTCTTATAAAACATTGTGTAAACTTTGTAATAAGTTATTTTCACCTTGTAAAATTAGGATTACAGTTTTACACATCAGACAGGAAGTGGTTTATTCAGGCCCGTTTACGGCCACTGGATGAATATAAGTGAGGTTGTTTAGTCTCACTTTAGCAGCGTCTTCACAGGGCATTAACAGATAGAGTCAAATTGAGCTACTGTTTTATAACGTGCGTTTATAAATCTGCTCTCAAAGTCCATAAACCTCGACTGCACTGCTTCCATTTGCTGGCCGTCCTTTGTGATGTATCTTTTCCATTTGCGGTTATTGGCGGGACTAAGCCAATCAACCCCAAGCCCACTCTGCTCTTTCACAACATGGCTGTGCGCTGGAACATGTTTTTAATGCACAGTTATTAATACGACACACAGTAAAATATTACCTTGGAGTCATCAAAGGGAAGTGACTTCTTAAGTTTCCATGTCTCTTCAGGGTGAAATAAGTTTTCCTGATGTTTTTATTTTATAAATGCACATTTAGGAGTGTAAGACAGTTTATGCAGTAAACACATTTCCCTGTAAAAGTAAAACGGACTGGTTTTTGAAGCCAGTGGTATTAAATATTTTGAATAAATGTAAGATTTTTTTGGAAGTTTGAAGACAAATCACACATAATAGCAAGTGATGCTAACAGACAGTAAACAAAAAAATATAGGAGGTACAAAACACTATAAAAACATCACTATAAAGTGTGGGGAGAGCAGGAATTGAACCATCAACCTTCTGGTGAAAGGACTACCACTCTACCACTGAGCCACTTCAAATCAGCTCAAATGTCACATAAATGCACCGTCTGTCAAACCAGTGAACATCCTCCAAAATGTTGTCTAATGAAGCACTAATCTACAGATGGACCTCCAGCAGAAATACATCCATATGTGGCGTATGCGCATGGTTGTACTTATGTTTCTGTTTATTCCACATCTGCTATTAGTCTCTGTGTATAAATAAACCATGTCCTGAAAGAGCTTTCCAAATGGCAGTTAAATGACAAGAGACAATGGCTGTCACATGCACAAGCGCTGCTCTGATGACGTCTGAACTCCAGCCTGTTAATCCAGATTGTTTCTTATTTTTCATGTCTGTATCGTTTCCTTTGCTACTGGCGCGTAACATTTACAACCACAAACAAGACGCAGAAATGAGGGGACTATAAAATACAGATGGAAAAAGGGAAGTGGAATATTAGATTCGAAGAGCCAAAGGCAAGAACTGGTCACCTTAGGTCAAACGGCAACTGGAAACAAGTCTTCAGATTTTCTTTTGACTTGTGTTGTAAGTCTAGATTGGATTTGACACATGACAATATGATTTCCAGTCTGTTAAAGATGCCTTCTGGCCAGAGTATAGTTTTACTACAGGGAAGGTTTCTTGATTTGACTTGGGAATATTCTGAAAGAAAATACTATCTTTGTTTTATTCTCTTGGAGAGTGCAGGCAAAGAGGCTAACAAGTTCAATGTTTGTTTTAAGCTACATTTATCAGAGCTCATTATTTAAGTTTGAGATTTGTAGGTATGTATTTCAGATAAGATAATATAAATAGTTATATGCAAAGAAAAAAGTTAAAGTCACAAATAACCATCGATATAAATTTGGACACTAGGGGGTTGCATAGATGATCATCTTTTGTGGCGTGTAACCGACATGTAATTGGACCAAAGAAGAAGTAATTGTGTTGTTCATGTGTTGTCAATATAATCTGAAGTGGGATACAGTTCATCGCAGGGCTAACACATAAAGACGCACACATTCAGTCACTCACTCACTATAGGCAATATGTATAAGTGTTTTTAAGAAAGACACTGGTGGAACCACTAGGAAACATTGGCTGAAAGTTGCCAACCAGAGCACCAACACCTTCAGCATTAGTAATGGGCACCTTTAAATAATAAATGATCTAACTTTGACTTTGACTATAGGTGTGATAATATCAATTTGGCCTTTTTTTTGCTACAGACATTGACTTTTGCATGAACTGGTCCATTACAGAAGACTGCGAAGCCCTCCCTCGTGCAGTATAACTGGTTATGTGTATGATTGACAGGAACAGACCGTGAGGCTGATCAGACTGTCGAAACAGATGAGGCTTATATAATTATAATTGTTATAGAGTCGGCACTTCAGATATGTGAGCCGGCTCCTGACGTTCACGTAAAAGAGCCGGATAACGACCCATCACTGTTCAACATGGATTAGATAGCGTGGTGAAAATCTGCAGCAGTAAAGAGAGAGTAAATACAACTTGTCACTTCCACTGAGTGAAAGGATGATGGCTAACACAACGTAAATTATTGAATATTTAGTTTGAATTACTACTTTCAAATGTACTTGGTCCATTTGTTTATAAACTAACAATACTTTTACATTAGTTAGTAACTATTTCAATAAAAAAAAAATAAAGTATTAATCCCCAAGGTGAAATTTAGTTTCCACATTGTGTAAAAAGTCCCACAAATTTCAAATATTTGCCTATAACACCCATTTCATCTGGCTGTGGCCTTACCTGACTCTCTCTGTACTGCTTTTATTCATTACCTGTGTGGTATTTTAGCACAACAAAAAACGCTCTGACGGTGACTAGCCAAGGCTGACTGACTTTGAGGGATTGCAGCAGCCGAAAAGCCCTGTAGCCCACAGACATATGGGGTGAATTCCAGCAGCGTATGCGCACATATTCCACCTTCATCTCACACATGGCAGAGAGGAATAAGTCAACTTGTCAGCTTTTTTTTTAACTCTGTGAATGAGTTAGGAAAAAAAAGACACATAATAAACCTAAACAGTTTCCATATAACGCTTACACGCACAGGCATGTCTGCTTAACGTTATGCATTGGCTTGTCATGTAGTTTACTATTGCAACTAAGATTTGATGCCATGATGTCATTCTGTGACCATATTATTTGATGCAGCATCCTAAATGATCATGATTACATTTGACAGACAAGACATTCGATGCTGATCAAGGGCTACACTACAGACAGTGCAGTAT
The DNA here is from genome assembly GCA_024349245.1 of Neodontobutis hainanensis. Taxonomy (NCBI): domain Eukaryota; kingdom Metazoa; phylum Chordata; class Actinopteri; order Gobiiformes; family Odontobutidae; genus Neodontobutis; species Neodontobutis hainanensis. The sequence goes on from JALDNG010000058.1 coordinate 704,589, forward strand.
TATATTGACCCTTTGTGAACAGCATGAGCTGCAGGAACATTTTGGTCACAGAAGTGGATCACATTTGGTAAATCGCAACTAACTAAATGTGTGTGCTGTCAGTGGTTAGAGAGCATTAGCAAGTACCTTGATATTTACCTGCTCAAGGATAAAAACATTAGGGGACAGCTAAAGGCAAAAACCTACAAGCCACTACAGATACTTAGGACTTTTTTGCTGGACTTACAGGACACAAAATGGAATTAGAACCAAGAAAAAAATAGATGGATTCTTTTAGGACTGGCGCTTTCTCATCAGAGATCTGCCTGAGGAGAATAACATACAAACTGCTGAAGCTTCAAATTAAAGTTTAAAAAGCATTTGAACATTAAAAACATTATAAATGCATATGAAGAAAAGTCAGACAAGCATCTGCCTAATTTAGTAACTTTACTCTTCTGCTGCAGAAGTCTGTCCAAGTCCCTGTGCTTTACAATAAACAAAATTATTATTTTTTTTTCATCTAATCTAAAGCCAGAATTTAAACAATACAAATAATATCAAACCAATGGCGAACAGTGCTAGCTCTGCATATCTTACTGAATAACAATAGTATTTTACAACGTTGTCAAATGTCTGTTAGCGCTAGTCCTAAAACAATCCATGTATTTTTTTTTAGTACATAGAACAAGTGCTTTGAATAATGCTTTGTTCACTGTATAAACTGAAAGTTAGCTGTTCTTTGTTATTTCATTTTATAATCATGTAAAAGGTAGGCTCAGTGTAAAAGCCAATGGCAACCTGATAACCTTCCAATTGGATTTCCAGGTTTATGAGTTATGTTCCTTCTATGTTAATGATTTTCGAAACACATCTGAATGGTATTTTTACGTTCTGTTACAACAGGTGTTTGCTCTTTGTGGTTTAGTATAAGCAACAGACTGACATACATTTGGCTCTGCGTCAAGTTATCGTACATTATACATAATTTTGTCCAAATGCATATATGTGAGCCTTTTCTGATTAATGTAGACGCACGGTTCGCCTGGAGTTCACAAACACATGCCTCTATGATGAGCAAGTGTTGGACTGATGCGCTCATATCAAAATAAAGATTTCTCATCATGAATAAGCTGAACTAATATGTTTGAACCGTGGCACAATATGGGCCACTGTGCTGGAGGGAAAAAAGTATCTCCACGACAATAAACTTGTCAAAGGGAGGTCCCGGTGCCAACGTTGTGTTATGATTGTGGACAACAGCTGCTTCTGGCCTTCACTTCTACTGGCACTGACTTTTCCGATGACGTCTTTTTGTATTTGGTGCTGAGACACACAATAATAAATAATGAAGTAATAGAAATTTTGACAAACCTGGCGCCAGATGAGAACGAAGGAGGGAGTTAATGAGCTTCATGAAGGGCAAAATTTTAAAGCGTGCGGTGGTAAATTAGCTCAGTTTGAGTAAGTTGTTCATGTTGTGTGTTCAGGCTGATGCCGGTGGACATAGAAAAATACAGTCTGCTGCTGAAATGTTTTACAAATCGAGTAATTGTGGTATTTTCATAATTTGCTACTATTGGAACTCTAAACCATGCTGGGTCAGTTCAATCTCATTTGTCCTAATGCAATTTGAGCATTTATAAAAAATCAATAGATACTGAAGGAAAACACCAGAATAAACATTTTACAAACTCATGACACTGTAGTTAAATTAGACACAAAGTCCACCAGCCTGCTTCTACGTGGTTGCACAGAAGTTGTCCTCATATAACAGTGACTATGTCCAGAGGAATGCTTTTCATCAGGCAGACTGACATTATGGAAAATCTATCCACAGGGATATCTGGTTATCTTTAGTTGAACAGACAAATATTAGGCTTGAAACATTTTCCAAACCAGTAATTATCAGCAATCATCATATATTATTCCTACACATCCTAAATCTGTAATTAAACAGACTGTATCTGATCATTTATTCTTCTACTTTATGATGCTTTATATATGAGAAACTCTACCCAGGAACAGAAAACCTTGGCCAATCAGTGCTCGCAAAAATCACATGCTTGATAAAGGAGCGCTTAAATTGGGCAACTACAGCTTGTCATAAAGTTTAATACCTGCCACTAAATTGTATATTCTGAGCTAAATATGGCTGAATATGTCACAGAGAAACAGCTCAAAAAAGAAAAACAGAAACAAAGGAAAGGGCGGCAAAGTACAACAGGGCTAAATAATGACAATTCTGTCAAGTAATGTTTATTGCGGCAGAGATAATTTCCGTCATGATGCTGAGGTCGCAGCTAAGTTTACTAAACCCCAAGTTTGGTGGAATGCATTAGTATTTTGTGAAAGCAAATTTTATAAAAAAAAAAGCAGGAGAGGTGCTTTTGGAGGTGAGTGGAGTCTGAGACATGTATTATTAGTCTCTCAAAAGAAAATTTACCTTTGACTGGAAATATTTTCTTAGTTTTTGTATCATGTAATCTCTGCCTAAAGACCGCTCTAAATCCAGGTGTAAACCAGAATTAAAGATAGGGTAGGCAATTTTTGTGCTATAGACAAATTTAAAAGACATTTGCTGCTCTCTCTAAGAAAAGACAGGAGACTAGCCTGGACAAGAGAAAATGCAGACTCCTGTTAGATTTCTGCTGAAATGCCAGTGGTCTGTGGTTTAGTTTTATGGTATTTGGCTTCACTTTAAAATACCAACAGTCTCAGTCATATTTGTGCAATACTCAGTGTATGAATTGTGCTATGTAAATAAATCCTATAAGGGAGGTTTAGGCTAACAACAAGAAACACTGAAATGCCAATTATCTTATTCTTGCTTTTCTTTATGTCTCATTTAGAGCACTCATATCAGCTGACCTAATTTACTTGTGCCTGCTCACTGACAGGATTACTGACAAGAGAAAATTGAATTTGCATAAGAAGATCTTTAAAGGGGTTTGCACATCTAATCCAGCACGTTAAAACTGTGACAATTCCCTCAAAGTAAACGTTTATGCTGCTAAGTCCCTGTATTAGGCCAGGAAAAAGTTTTGAAGCACTTTATAGATCGTAGTGTCTAAAAGTGACTTTATTAGGGCTTTAACTGACTCCATTTAAAAAATATTTTACTGCCTCTTAATCAGATTTGTGTAAGACAGGATGACATAGTGGATTCTGAACGGCAAAAAAGCAAACTCTGGGGAACAATTACCCTTAACCTAAGACCTATCAGTGCTCTTTACGAGCCAATAAAGAAGTCTATTATCTAGAAGTCAGTGGATTATGAAGGCATTACTCAAAGTAACACATAACTGAGGATGAGCATATGTGCACTGGATTTACACATGTGTGATTGTTTATGAATGGCATGCATCTTTGCTGGTGCACATAATGATTTGTAGGGAATGTTAAACGCACGCTGGACCTCACAGATGGCCGCAGAAGAGGAAGGTCAGGAGAAATCACTGTCATTCTCTAAGAGTAAGAAAATACCCCAGAGCCTGAAGTCCTTCGCGTTATGTTTCCAGGCTTTAAAGTAATGTTAGACACCCCAGTGATTAGATGAATTAAGCTGCTGACAGAACTGGGATACGGGGCAGCTCTTGGGCTAAGGCTGACCTGATTACCTGGAAAAAGATTTATGTTTTATTACATTGGAGATTGAGGCATGCTGTGTGCCTCTGACATTAAACGTTTCATTGGGGCAAAGTGTGTTGATGTTTTAAAGCCGAGTAGCAAGACTGAAGAATAATCAGTGCACTTAGCAGGACATATATATATATATATATATATATATATATATATATATATATATATATATATATATATATATATATATATATATATATATATATATATATATATATATATATATATATATATATATGCCCTCATTGTTGCACTGTGTTGAAAACATCTCTAACAAATACCAGGCTGGATTTATTAAACACATAAAGTGTATCTGTAACTGTGTATTAAAGCAATAAATTATACACATTTGAAAAAAGAACCTTGAATAAACTAAACTAGGTGTAAACTCAGGTCCAATACAAAAATAAATAATGACTAAACGGAATTCAAATTAGTCCTGATTCTCATCTCCCCTCGGATACAAGATTTGGGGACAATGCAGTTAAAGTTTGAGTCCTATCTGTGATAAGTAAGACAATCCCAGTATATATGATAAGATAACTTTATGATCCGTTCTCCTGGAGGGTTTCCGGCCAAAAATGATATAACTACCAGCCTCTGCAGATTTTAGTTCACAATGAACACTAATAATGAGCTCGGAGATCTCCAACTTCCATCCAAACCCCATTAAAGGAGACGCAAGATGTGTGTTATGTCATCCAGTAAATATTAAGTCTCTGAGCATTTGAGAATTAACAGATCTAGTCTTTTCTTTTTTAGAAAATGTTTGGAATAACAAGTAATTTATTTCTGTTGTTTATGGTTTTCCATTTACTTTAAGGTTACACAGCTAAAGACATTTTATATTCCCACTGGTTTCAGAAAATCCTTCTCTCCCAAAACCTGTTCACCCTGCAACCTGAGGTTAAACACCCAAACTATACTTTAAGTGCTTTTCAACTTCTTTTCCAAATATGACTAGCGCTTTAATAGAAGAAAAATACAAATAGACAGTGATAAATTCCGTTTCATTACGACCAAAACCACCACAGCACCTGCAGGAACAATATTACTTCATTAAATAAACAGAGCCTTACAACAATTTTATATAAAAAAACAGCAACCTTGAGATTTTACAGTTTACGTACAAGTGCCATGTGGCTTCACTGAAAACATAGTGTTAATGAGGTCTGGAAAGACATAAAGACATAAAGAACACGGCAAACCAAACATCGTGCCTTGATGACGGAGAGTCAATATTGAGCAACCATAGATAGAACTATATCTTAAAACATATGGTGCTCCACAGGGCTCTCTACTGGGGCCTGTGGTGTTTTAGCAATTACCAACAACTCTGTTACCAAACAGGCCATGATTAGAAGTATACAAAGCTCAAAAAACACTTGCAATATAAGGAATATAAAACTGCCTTGCTGGCTGAGTTAGGAAGACCATGTATCACATATTGACCAACTTCATTTCTAGCTTCTTCTTATTAGTTCCAGAACATAAACAAATACATTCATTTTTTCCCCCTCCTTCTCAGGTCACAGTCATTAAATATAAATATAAATATCACCAAAATATAAATAAATGTATATAAATACAGTTGATTAAATTTTAACTTGTGATGTCTTGATACCACCTCGAGTACGAGTACTTACTACTTTACTTTACTTATAGAGCAGTACTTATTTGGATGTGTCAAATAAGTACAAAGCCATCTATTAAAAGGGATTTCAATAATAGTTAGTACTGAGAACTGGTATTAGTATCTGGAAAACCCTGAATTTAATATATATATAACATGGGTGACAGGTATAGTGACTGAATCTGGAATACTCAATACTCAGTAAGTAACCAATCAGACGGGCAGCAGGTGGATGCGATGGTAACTGGAAAACAGCCTCTTTCTGTTGACGGTCTGATACTGGGTAGAATTCCTTTTTTCTTATTCCTTTCAATTGACCAGAGGACAGTGAACGTTTGTGGGGCCTGAACTGTCATGTGAACCACGTGTCTTAAGAAATACATCCTCTGTGACCTAGAATTGGAGCTACAGTTGCCATCTGGTACAGTTCATTGACTGCCGGCTAAAAGCTGGAGAGCTGTCAGAGGCAGGCTTGTAAAATCCGACTTGGTCAGAGGTGACTACAAGGTTCTCCAAAGATCTGCTTATTTCCTATTTTACTTTTTTATCCTTATACTTGTGTAGAGGTCATCAAATTTGGCAAAGACATGCTAAATATTTGGTAAAATTGTAGAAATAACAAAAACGATTTTTCTGTCTTCCCTTCAGCCCAATGTTTTGTGATGAGTCAAGTCTCTAAAATGAAGTCTAACTTTTTCCACTGTGTGACCCACTTCAATCAAAAACATGTGGAAAACAGAAAAGACATACATTCCTTTAAAACCCCATATTTTCCTACGAGACAATAAATGTTCTCAAGTTAATCAAAAATTCAAATGATTAAAATAGATGTGGATTCCCGTTTACGCCTGCAGCCGTTGAAAGGCAGAAGGGCGAGCTGAGACACTATAATGTGAGATCCATGTGTGAAAAGAGCCGAGCCTGGACTCAATCAGAAAGAGCTGCCTTTGGTTCTCCTTTTATAAAGATGTGTGGTTTGCTTGACTTTCACTTGAGAGGATGAAAACTACTGATACTCAGCCTGTACTGATGCTGAAAATAGATATTATAGACCCTTTCCTAGCATATTTTTTCCAGGGGTGCATTTAATTGAGAAGAAATTGAGCAAATTTGCAAGATATTCTCTTCCAGATCAACACAGTTACGCATTTTCCTTTTTTTTTAAAGACCAAAGCACCAAGGGCAAGAGGCAGTTTATTTATTCATAATCATCTAAGCCCACACTTCTAAACAATAAAAACCACAACATGCCTTGAATGTTAATATAAAAAAACTTTCAGTGACCATGAATGCAGTGCCTTGCTGATTTGATCATTTAATGTCTCTATTGTTCTTCTTTTATCAAATTCATATTCTAATAATAAATGAGTATTAGATTGTCATTAATAGGATTTGAACATGAAACTCCCTAATAGCTGTTTTATCAAACAAAATGAGGCTTGGACTAAAAATATGAACGTTTGGATTTGGACTTGGGCCTGTTTTCCCTGACTTCATTGTCCGATGTACTGGCTGTGGTTTATCTATTTTTCTCTCTGACAGCTTTCATCATTCCTGAGCGGGACACACGTGCACTGTGCACACTGAGGACTCGAGGGCCAATGACTTTATCCCTGCTAACATCTGTAGCAGATGTGGAGACACGTGTTTATGAAGTGTTTGTCATTTTTTTTCTTTCTTGCTCTTCTCTCTCGCCTCTGCTTTTCATCCACCACCAAATGAAGATGGGGGTCCCTGTTGCACTTGAAGCTATAGCCAGGTTTCCACTGAGGCTGCACAGTAAAGGTCAGGTCCATATGGCACACTTTTAGAGGCCTATCCTTAGTGAAAAGGATATGAAGCGTTCAAGAACAGCGTACTTTACCCTACCACTTTGGTTCCATCAGTGTTGTCCACTTTAGAAAGGATGGAGCTTAACTCTGCAGTGTGCGTTAAACAGGTGATAGACTATGCAACAAAGTTTTAAAAGTTTGCTTTAAATACAATTTATATATTTGTCTGATTATATTTGGCATGTGTTTATGTAGCTGCAGTGGAAAACGACCTGGTTGACAAGAAAATGGATCAAACATCAACTTAAGTGGTGACAAAATATTGTACAATCAATCATCACCTCCTTGTCTCTCCATTTAATGTTCTTACATTTGCAAAAACAAATGTGCTTTGAGCAGGTTTATAGAAGGGACAAGAACTTTTCCGCTTAAGCTTTGTGAAAAATGTCCTTATTTGAAAAACTGAATCAGATCCATAGCTTTAATTGTAGATGACACACACATTAAGCTTCCACATCCTAAAAATGAGACTTGGATTAAAAATGAAAGCTGTGAAAAGGTTAGTTAAGTCTCCAGAATGAGCAAAAACTACAGGTAGTGCAGAATGGACCCTTAAATGCATCCCAAAACCACAATAAAAAGCAAGATGGACAAATAAGTGGACAAAATGCAGCTGAAATTTAAAGGTGCTGTATGTAGTTTACGCTGAAGCAGTATATTCCATGTGCCGCATTTTTAAAGCAACAAACTCTCTGGTGATGGACAAAGAACAAACCCAGTGGCTATAGGTCAGTTTAGTTCATAAATGCTCAAATACTCCAGGCAAGGAAGTGTGTTCAAAAAGAAGTATGGATGCACTGTGCTCGATTTGTGTTTTTTCCGGGCTCAGTTTGTCTGCTCTGAGAAGAGATATTTGATATATTGTCTTCTTCTAGTAAGCTTTTTTTGAGTGCTAAAATGGTACCTGAGCTGCTGACAACAAAATTTGTCCAGAATAAATCATTAACAGATTTTTTTTGCCATTGTTGCCCCAATCTGACACAGTAGAAATATATTCTATTTCTACATATGTATCCCAGCTGTGTGATTGTGTGCATTATAAATCCATTTTGGAAGCAATATCTCAGTGTTTGTTCACCTCTAATCATGGTTCTGTCTGTCTTGATTTCACAGTTAATGCTGGATCCCAAATGCAGCGTTCGCTTGATTAAGTAGCTCTGGATCATTTCTGGAAGAAGAAAAACATGGCAGTGGGACAATATCATGTATGATTCATGTTTCTGGTTGGCTGTGGTCTTTATAGCACCTTTATTCAACTGTTCCTGAGCCATTACTTTTTTTTTCTCTCTGTCTGTTTACATACAAACACACACAGAAACATTTTAATGGGCTGTGAGAGAAAATGGTTGGAAAAACTAGTGCTGTAGTCAGGACCACACTGACCACACTAACTGAGACAAGACACCAGAGAAGAGTCGAAAATGTCCAAGTTTAACATCAATGACAAAAGCAGGAAACAATCTAGCCTTAAAACGTACTTAGACAGCTCACTGAATTGAAACAATTACAAGCAGCTACTTCACAATGCGACTAAGACTTCCTTTAGACCTGGCAACAAAGTCTGGACAGAGTGATTAGAACTAATGTGACAACCCTTAATGCTAAAGTTATGAAAGTGCAAAATGCAAAATGAAAAAGGCCCAATTAAAGCATTTGGTTTTAGGGAGAATGCATCCTAATGTATCTTTATGTCTACCCATCAAATTTCAATACAAATAAGCCAGCTGTGTGCATCATCTGTTTTTTCCACAGCTTTGCAAATGAAGTGGGAAAGCGAGAGCAGTGACACGTCCAGATTGACGAGAAGACTGACGGAAATGGAAGCTCTGAAGTAGTAGGTAAGTATTAGAGTGTTACAAACAAGAACAAAAATCTGTCACGTTATACTGAGACGACAGTCGGATGTGTGCTCGGAGCAGCAGTTGTTGTCCTGAAAAGTAACAGAGTTGCCATAAAAACAAGACAGGACCAAAAAAAAAAACATTGAAGAGTGGTCTTAAGGTCTTAAATACAACACTAGCAGAAACAGTTCAAAGTTACACAACCACAAGTAACAAATGAGCTGCATGAAGTTTTAACATTTTGAAATACATTTTTCTCAAAAAGGAACAGACCTGTACACACATTAAGGGCCTATACTTACAGTTTCAACTTGTGCTTTGGTCCATTGTCGCTGCTTTGACTGAGTATATGAGATAAATAACACTTGGGTTCGATCCGTCTGTGGTTTTGCTGACTTTAAGACACTTTCAGACGAGAGTTAAACAAATCAAAAACACACACATGCTCATTTTCCCTCATATACAGACTGCTTTATATAAAAAAGTGCTTTGTAAAGATATACAATAGGTATTTAAAAGTACTATATTCTCTTTGTGTGAAGCTGTAATACATTTGTAGTGGTGTCTGTTTGAGTTGCAGGCAAAAGTCTCTTTCAAAAAAGCAGGATTGATACAGATAAAGTCTGCTGTTAGTCCGTAATAAAGATGTCTCCTCTTCTACTGCAGGGTTACCACTTTCCGGGGATGGGCACGCCGCATTCATACCAGCCCACAAAGGGATGGTTCGTACGTCGGCCGATAACTCCAAATGAAACTGGCTCCTGACGGTAAGCTCGGTAAAATCCTGCAACAGCAATCGCCATAAAAACAAAAACAAATGAATGCTTTGGAAAATGCATATTTACTAAATTATCTTAATTCCTTTTAGTGTTAATAGTGTTTTAGAGTTGATTCTGAGTCATTATTACAAGTGGGATCTGAATAACTGGAAACTTATAAAAAATCATCTTGAACTGCCCTAAACAAAGTATTTGCAATTTTACCAGTTTATTGTGTCCAATAATGTGGCAGTTCTGACAAGTCTGGGCATGTTTTAGGTTTGAAGATGTAGTAAGTGTTTAACAACATGCTCTGACTGTATAAAACTGTGGTTGATTAATTCAGGTATTCATTTAAAGTTCCTGCTCTTTTGCAGGTTCTTGGTTAATAAGATCTACCAGAATAAAAGAAATGTGGTAAGTTAATATCTTTTTTTAGGAGCTCTGGCCCATAGAAAGGGGATTGTTTTTGGGTGATAAGGGAAGCCAGGGCACCCACAGGAAGCCTATGGAGACTCGAACAAAACATGCAAACCCCACACAAAAAGGTCTTGCTTCTAGTGACATGACAGTTCTAAAGCCCAGACATGCCGCCATATCAGCTGTTATGTAATTACACTTTATTGGATTGAGTGAACATTTGTTTTAACTGAGCCCCAAGAAGAAAGATGGCCACTGCTGAAAAAGCAATACAAGTTTTGTAGGTGTCCTATCAATTGTTGAAAAAAATTATTAATTTTAATTATTTTCAGACATGTCTTTTTATATTGGGGCCTATGATCTATTGCATACATCAATATTATATACTTAGTTTATATTTATTCATTCATTCATTCATTTTCTACCGCTTTGCCCCGTTAGGGGTCGCGGGTGACTGGAGCCTATCCCAGCAGCTTTGGGCCTGAGGCGGGGTACACTCTGGACAGTGGCCAGTTAGTCGCAGGGCTAACATATAGAGACAAACATTGACAGACAATCATTCACTCTCACTTTCATTCACTAGGGACACTTTAGAGTTGCCAATTAACCTGTACAGTTTATATTTAGTTTCAGGCATTTTAGGCAATAATTCCCATCCCACAAAGTCTAAACCTTAAAACCAGTGTCTGGTCCTGATTTTGGTCTTTGATGGTCCTTGTTAATAGCAACAATGAAAACATTGTATCTGAGCAGGGTTTGCAAAAAAATGTTGAAATCAATTCCAGAGGACAAACATAGGAAAGCAAACAAAGTAAAAACACATTTTTTTTACATTTATTGTTTCCTGGAGCTTAATTAAATTCCATAAACTAATGTTTAAGCTTCATTGGAATAAAACCTTATTAACTGTAATGACCACATATCTCGAGGATGTTGACGACTTAAACATGTGCTCAGTCTGTTCCACTATTGTAACAATCTGAAACTAATAATCGTCTGCGTGGTGCAATTAGGAAAACTGTCTGCAGTAATAAAAAGCACATTAGTTTTGTGACAAAGCCCACCCCCCCACAGACTGTTTTATTAACGCATTTAGAGACATCAGTGTGCATTTTGTCTCGTGTATGGACAGGATCAGTGCAGCTGTTTGGCTAAAGAGGCAGACCGAGCGGAAAAACAGCTGCAGCGGGATGTTGCTTACCTTGTGCCGAGGGCAGGGTATTTGAGAGGTAGGCGGGGCCTGTCCTCCCGTCCCGGTACGAGTCCACAAACTGGCAGTGGTCCTCTCCTTGGCCCACTGTGTCTCCTATGCTGTAGAAAGGCTCTGTAGAAATGCAAGGGCGATAGGATTGAGCTACAGGTAATAAGTAAAGAGCACTTTCTTAACAGTGGGATTATGTTATGATATGTGACTAAATGTGATACTTCACCTCTGAGACCATCGCCCATGAAGATCTTGTATCGCAGAGAGTTACACAGGATTACGCCCACAAACTTCCTGTACCATGTTCTCTTGACGTACTGGCTGCCCTTACATGAGCTGTGGGCTGAGTTGTACTTGAAGGTGAAGGGGATCCAGATCGGCTCTCCCCCTGAGCAGCATTAATAATAAAAACATCTGTGTGAACCATTATTTATACAAAGAAGAGATTGAATGAAGACAGAGAAACACAAAGAACAATAGTCATAGATTGCAATTCATGTTCTTTGGTAAAATACTATGCTTATTTGAAAATACTAAATACAGATGAATTAAAGTTGATGACAAATAATACGTCATTGTTTGAAATAGACAGGGTAACTGACTATTTTGACAATTCAGAGCATGATTCTATCGTTAACACTCATCATTTACAGCAGAGCCAGTTGTAGAAGCCAACTGAAGTTCCCCTTGGGGATTAATAAAGTTTAATTGAATTGAATAGAATTGAATTTTCCTCTCTGCGTCAGTTTAAACACCTAAAAACCCCAGCAGCCTCAGAGAATCAAAACCCAAGCCTACATTTCTCAATGGATTTAAACTATTGTTTATCTACAGCCCCATTCACATTATTGAATTTCTGTTGTTGCAGCCAAACAATTCATTAGTTGAGACTTTTAATCGGCGGTCATACATCATGCGATTAGCTTGATGGCAATGTTAACAAACCGTTGATAATGTCATGCCATAATCTCTGCAACCCAAACTTGTACAGAGTTAGTTGCTCTTTTGCGTTCTCTAATCTTCTAAGCACATGAACTCCACTGAAGGTCACGCTGCCTGTTGTTGCTAAATGTTTAAATGTAGCATACAACACACTGCTGCTCTAGTGTAATCTATGACACTGCTGCTCTAGTGTAATATATGACACTCTGCTGCTGTAGTGTAATATATGACACTGCTGCTCTAGAGTAATATATGACACTCTGCTGCTCTAGTGTAATATATGAAACTCTGCTGCTCTAGTGTAATATATGACTGCTGCTCTAGTGTAATATATGACACACTGCTGTTCTAGACCCAGTGTAATATATGACACACTGCTGCTCTAGTGTAATATATGACACTCTGCTGCTCTAGTGTAATATATGACACTGCTGCTCTAGTGTAATATATGACACTGCTGCTCTAGTGTAATATATGACACTCTGCTGCTCTAGACACAGTGTAATATATGACACACTGCTGCTCTAGTGTAATATATGACACTCTGCTGCTCTAGTGTAATATATGACACTGCTGCTCTAGTGTAATATATGACACTCTGCTGCTCTAGACACAGTGTAATATATGACACTGCTGCTCTAGTGTAATATTTGCAACTCTGCTGCTCTAGACACAGTGTAATATATGACACTGCTGCTCTAGTATAATATATGACACTCTGCTGCTCTAGACACAGTGTAATATATGACACTGCTGCTCTAGTGTAATATATGACACTCTGCTGCTCTAGACACAGTGTAATATATGACACTGCTGCTCTAGTGTAATATATGACACTCTGCTGCTCTAGACACAGTGTAATATATGACACTGCTGCTCTAGTGTAATATATGACACTCTGCTGCTCTAGACACAGTGTAATATATGACACTGCTGCTCTAGTGTAATATTTGCAACTCTGCTGCTCTAGACACAGTGTAATATATGACACTGCTGCTCTAGTGTAATATATGACACTCTGCTGCTCTAGACACAGTGTAATATATGACACTGCTGCTCTAGTGTAATATATGACACTCTGCTGCTCTAGACACAGTGTAATATATGACACACTGCTGATCATAGCAGACGGGGCTAAACTGTCAAATAAACTGTGCACCAAAGTCTACAGATGCAATCTTGAAAAATGTTAGACCCTTAAATAGAATTCAACATTTCCAAGAAACACTTCTACAACATTTTGACATTTTAATGAATTATATGGTAATTTCCAGAAGTATATTTTCCGGTTTTCCAGGATGCACTGTATCTCTAATACAAAGTAGATTGCTGTCAAATGAAGTTGATTTATGAAGTAAATTATTTTTGCTAGTGGCCCATAATACTTAAACTAAACTATCCAATGTTGCACTGAGATGTGAGAACATTTTGCATTAAAACAGTTGCTGTTAAACCAACCGTGTAATAAAGACATTTTCTGGACTACTATATAATTTAGCAGCAATTTATTCATATTATAGTATCTCATTTCACACAATAACCAGTTAGTGTGTTCTGATATTACCATAGAGGCAATCGAGGAGGGAAAATAGAGCAACACTATTTTCAGTTATTATTTTTGAAGAAATCATGGGTTGTTCAGCTCAAATTAGAGACATGCAGACGGTGTATGGACTTACCAGGCGGCCGTTCGATGAGTAGAGGATCATCTGAAAAGAAAAAAAAGGAATGTGATCATTTCACAAGGGAGGAAGAGTGCACAGACAGGGCTGATGTCTTCACCCGTTGCAAAAGCCATAACGCGGATAATGCACTTCGCAGCCGGTAGCCTACTTCTACTGCCAATCTTTTTTATTTGAATATCCTGAATTGTAATAAAACTGAACATAACCCGTGGCCTTTTTGCTACGATAGGAAAAAAAACTAAGCTATGCTTGAACTCGAGTCAATGGGGCACTGCAGAGTCGATCTTACGGAGCGCTGACGGGATATACGCACCTGATTCGGTCACATAGGTGAGCGTATCGCTGACAGGGCCCAAGCCAAACACATTCTTGGCCTGCACTTTGAAGTAGTACCTGAATGGAAACAAAGCACAACACAAGGATTAAATGAGAGATTTAAGTGCTGTCACCCGGCCTGTTGTGTCGTGACGATGAGACGAGAGCGTTAATGACCGAAGCAGATGAAGGAGGAGGATTTAAAAAGTCGACTTGTATGAATCCAAGTGAGGAAAAGCTTTGTGAAATTGGGATTTGGCTCGAGTTTGGTAGAAAAGAGAAGCTAAAAGGGTTACTGAGGAGAAAGAGATTAAAAGATAAGGACAAAGGATAAGAAAGAAAAGCATTCAAAATCACAAATGTGGAAAAATATGTGTTGGGATAAATGTATGATGATTAAATTAAAATAGCACGTGTTTAGACTCGTTAACTAACAGCCGTCTTATAGTTAACATGAGCAAGATGTTTGGATGTATGTTTGCATCATAGATTAACTTGTGAGAAAATTTGTAAATAAATTCTTACAATGGTCATCAAAACAATGCACATAAAGAAATGAAGCTAATTTGTCAAGTAAATATATTCTACATGGAGGCTAGTTTTCTTTATTGAAAGAAATGAAAATATGGAGTAACAACTCAAAACTTTCACTTATGTTAGAGCTTATGATTAACTTTAGAATCTAGAGTCAGTATTTTACATTCTCCAACACAGAAGCCACAGATGTAAATTAGGTTTAGAGGTTAATAAGAGTTTATTAAACCGAGAATCCTCAACAGGAAACAGACATCTCAGCAAGAGCTTTACATTCAAAAACAAAAGAGAGAAAATAGCCCGAGCCTCCATGTGGTGGAAGGATTATCAAGCCATAAATCTGAATAAAAACAACACACTCTACGGCTGATAGCTTCAAAGCTCTCCAGACTTTTCCATTGCCCGTGAAGGATGTGTTTTTGCGTTCATTCGTGCAGCCAGGGTCACATACAGTAAGTTCACGGTCTGTCAATTAGCGGCGAAGAAACTTTCACCGTCCACAGCCACGAGGCCTGGATCCAATCAGCGCCGCCACGTGACAACACTGACCAAAATACATACGAGCAGCCAGAGCGAGTGGAAGTGGAGAGAGCGAACAGCTGCAGAGGTGATGTAATGAAACATGAAATTGTAGAAGGTTGAAAAAAAGGGGGAAAATGTGAGTTAGCTCATAAAAAAACAGATAAAGAGTCAAAAATATCACATCAAATGATTTCAAAAGTTCACTACAGCAACATTTTAGCTTCACTCAGAGAATTACTCAGATTTCTATTTCTCTTGAAAATCAATATGGCCTTGATACATGCTGTAGGGTAATCATGTCATTGTGATGTTTACTATTCAAGACAGATGATTATACACTGCCCAATTATATTTAATGGTGTACAGTAAGTTATGTCATGACCGAGACCAAAGTGTAACACTGACCAACACTTTGAGAGACCAAGTCAAGACCAAGTTTGTGATTTATGGAAAGAGAAACCAAGAAAAATTTGTAATTTGAATACTCCAAGTCCAATCTTGCTACTAAAGAAAAACCAATAAGGAGCCAGGATGTGCATGCTCCCAGTACAATTACAAGAATTATGTTGAGCAGTCTTGATTTAAAATCTCACTGTCAATGTTCACTTTCTTTGACTGTTTCACATCATAGCTGCTCTTGAGCATCAGATACTAACATGTTATTGTAAAATGAACAAAACCCTCCTCCTCCTTTATTCATCCTGTAACGACTATGTTTTTTTTTTAACATAACATGTTTCATAACTGTTTTTATGTTGACTTTTTGACCCCAATATTTAACAAAACATTGCACACTCAGTGTCTCCATGTGTCAAGTATTTTATTAAGTAGTGTTTTGGCCTTCGCCTTCTTCAGATCATTGTGTGACTTCTTGACCCCAATCAGGGAATATGTCACCGTTGGAATTTTTGTTAAAATGCTGTGGAAAAGTGTGATTATAGACTTTACTGCAATAAAGTGACTTGAGACTGACATACTCTAGCTCAATAGCATTTTAGCTTAGTCTAAATATAAGCTCTCAGGCTATGGTTATAAAAACACTTCTCATTTGGAGTATGCTTTTTTGGGGATAATATGCATGTAAACATAGTTATAGAATCAGAGGAGCCCAGTACCTAAAAATGTCTAAAGTCAGTAAAAACAGTGAAAAGTAGAGGTCTTAAAGTTACTGCCTGCTTTATGAGTTTATACAGTAGTTGGTCTTTGAGCAGGATCGCTCGTCACTTTGTCCCCATGTGGGCATTAATGCACAAGTATAAGTTAAGTCATGTAGCAGTTCAGTAGCTCTGGCAGCCAGAAGGAGCCTGAAGCAAGGGAAATGCCAACCGTGTCCCATAAACCTTCCCCGGTTCGACTCTCTGCAGACGACATAATGTTGAAAACAATCTGGTTGCTAAGCAGAGCCAGACTTTAGGAAAACCTTAGCTCACCCCTTTGTAACCAGCAGCAGGTGCCTCTAATGGGCAGGAACAAAGCTCTAATTTAATGTATACGTCTGTAATATATGTCTGACAAACCAAATGGTAGATTATTTTGCTCAAATGGAAGTTGAAACTATGGGGGTTATTAAAAGATAGTGTGGTATTGAAATGGTGAAATACATTTAAAAATCTCTGACACACTGATTTATTTGTCTGGACTTTTGACTGATTGCAGCTCATTTACTATTCCTTTCAAAAGCCAGTACAAATGACAGATTGTTCTTCGCTGAGACAGCTCTTTAGCCGGATCTCTTTTTGTGAATGTCATTGATGGATTAGCTTCAGCCTGAGTCTAGATGAGTTCAGTAGTATGCACATGCATGCACAGATGTTATGGCTGCTCAACCTCAAGAAAAACAAGTGAAATCCCTGTTGAATGTTACAACAACAATATCATTTTCAATGAATCAATTTCCAATAAGGAAGTTTTTGAACTGGTTTAAAATATAAGATAAAATCCAGGGCTCTAGACTAACTTTTTCATACACATTATCATAGGGACACACAATTTAGCATAAGTTAAGTATTAGTAACTACTTAATTTATTGTTTAAATGCATTACCTCTACATTAAGTTGGAAAATAGTTTTAGTCTTGAATAATAAGCCAATGAAAACCACCTATTAAAGGCAGAGGGACCTCTCCTGCTTTTCTTTTCCTTCACAAAATACTAAACCATTACTCCAAACTAAAGTTTAGAGATTACACCATATTTAGCTCCAACTCCAGCGTCAGAACAGCTTTTATCTCAGCCTCGTTAAACATTACGTGACTTTAATTGTCAATAATTGCCTCCGTTTTCTCTGTTTATGTTTTTCCCTTTTGTGCTGAATATACACTTTCTCTGTTTAATTAGCAGTCATTACTTCCTTATTGAAAAGCAGTGTTGACCAATGGGAACGCTCCGTTTTCCTGAAGCAGGCTGTGATTGGTCAAAGCTCCACAGCCGGGAGGGAAAATTCTAATCTATAAACAAACAAGTACAAATATATAAAAAATAAAAGTATAAAGTTAACTGCCATGTGTGATGTGGCTTATAAGACTTTCTATACTCATTGTACTAATATTTATTAAACAAACCTTTTCTGTTGTATGTTTCTTAATGCGTCTTGGAGCTGGCTGCAGATCAAAATATATAAAAAAAATCTGCCGTTTTAAAAAGTCCAACTTCCAACACAGACTTTCCATGGCTTTTATTTTAAAAAGCGTGACCCATGTTTCAGTAAAGTGTGTTGCAGAAGTGTCAAAACCGACAGAGGTGACTGGATCTGTGTGAAAATGTCAGAAAATGTGTGCTGTATTTATGCTACACTGAAATTTCTAAGCTCTCTGAGGATGTTAGATTTTGATCCAGATTCAATGATGTGTCTTGTTTTGTGAGCTGATGTATTCAGTTTTCTCCTCACACAGGGTTAGAGTACTGTTTATACATTCAGTCAGTGTTTTATCATGTTTTAATACATATATTATTTTAACAATCTGCTAATGTATCTTGTGATATCGATTATTAACTATATTCTCAGTTAACTTTAATGTTACACTTTACACTAGCCTTAATCGACATTTACTAAAAATATAAAGAAATAGCTCTCAATATACTTCCCCTGCTTTATTCCACATCCATGTAACTCTACAAAAGATTAGTTTGTTTAATGACTTCTGTTTTTTACTGTTGCCATAGTATAATTCTTTCAAAGTGCAAAGACAATAATAACATCCTGAATTTATACTTGACTGAAAGGCTCAGATTTTAAATGACCCAACTTGTGTTTTGAGCTCAGAGTTTTCATGGCTACCCTCTCGTCGCAGGTTTAGGCTTCCCAAATCCAGACCGATACAAGTACTCTTTTATTCCGTCCTCCATTAGGTCATTAAACAAAAACGCAAGCAGCAGCACTTCATGAGTCCAACTTACGACAAACATTTTACATCTACTTTTATATTTTGCCACTTTAGTTATATTTATATACTAACGCATCTCTTTGTGTCCAAGACAGTCACATGACACAGACCAATCGAAAAAGACTCCTAATAATGATAGAGATTAAAAACGAATAAAGCTTTGTGCATTGTATATAAAGTGTCAGCAGACTTTATAAAAAATGAAAGAAAAGTAATTGGATGGAGAGAATACAGAAGACACATGCTGAGCCAAAATGCTGCTACGTTGATAATAAAACACACACATGGTGCGTACTTTGTGCATTATGCTATAATGAATAATGATATAAACACTACAGAGTCACTGCCAAACACCTGAGTGTGTGTATTCCTCTTCATAAATATGACATTGTAATGACGACGACACTGTTGTTTGTGGGCTTTTCTACAACTCTCAGTTACCTCAGTCTGTGTACTGAACAAATACACAAAAACATTATTTATTTGTTACCTGGAGTTGGGTTTCAGGTTCTCCACGGCCAGATGTGTCCCGCTGGAGGATCTGGAGGACCATCTGTTGTTCAGGACATCGTCATAAGAAGCACTGTAGACCATGTATCCTGCAAAGAATAAAAGCCAAAAACAAAAGACATGAACTTTATTTTCTCATCATTCTCTCAGATTTATGAACTCAACATCTCCATACTGTGTTAAATGAGAGCAAAAGGCAAAGATGGCTTGTTCTGTAGTTCTGTTGGACAGCCATTTTGGATTTGAGTTATTTCCTCAAAGGTAGCGCTGTACGGCACAATGTAAATGTTTAATGTTGATCATACACAAGTAAAAGTGTTTTATACATAGCTATTGGATGAAGTCTATGTGTTAAATGTATTTTTTGAGACAGACGTAGTGGAGCAGTGTTGCTTCATGAGTCTAGGTGGTCCTTTTATTACAGTTCATCTAAAAAATGCAACCTGGCATTTGTCGACAACTCTCCCTGACTGTCCTCCAGCTCGTCTGTCTCTATCCTCCTCCTGAGTCACGGACTAATCCTGCGAATCCGGGAAGCAAACCTGAGGCCATGCACCTCTCAATCAGTCATTTCCCTTCAGCCGCACATCCAGCCACCAACTCTTTCTTTTGGACATTAAGGAAGTGCCTTGTATTTTTACTGGAGCAGCACCAACACAGCTGCTGCCGACGAGAGCGAAGAACACTAGCTACTTTGTTTTTTTCTTCTGTCACTGTGTTTCCATTCCACATTGTCAGTCTTGAGGTTTGAGCTTTACTTTTGGACTCAGCCATTTGACTCTCTTTCTTGTTTATCTGTAAAGCTTCACAATGAGCTTCTCCAAATCAAATCTAATCCACTTCTAATTATTGCACGTGTCTCGGCCAAAAACTGTTCAAAGTAAAGGCTCCTAAATGAAACCAGGTAAGAATTCCTAACACCAGCCTTCATCTCTTGGATCTTCATGTGAACAGCTGTTTTCATCCACTTTTTTAAAAAAACGTGACCATAACTTGAATGTCATGGCTGTGCAAACACGGCCCAAGAACATAAAACAGTGATCTGCATTTGTTTGTGGGTTTCCTGTAAATGCATTTACAGAACCGAGGAACTGCATAAGTAGGTCATAATTACACTTAAAGTTGCCTTAAAAAGAGTCAACAATTAGTGTTAAAAATGTCAGATAAAAACGTGTTTATTTGGATAGAACAAATTTACAATTACAATTTTCTTACCGTAAAACAGACCTTTTTGGCAGCAACACTGTTAGAAAATATATAATATAGACCAAAGTCCTGTCTGTTTCTGAACAGAGAAAGTTTTCTTTTTCTAAGCAGACAATATTTACAATATTCATATTATATTCATTTTATATTTTTAGAACATTTATATCTCTGCTGCCAAAATACTTTTGGATGGATGAATGCAGTCGGACAAAATTGTTCCTGTGTATTAGAAAAATGCTAAATGCATAAAAGCTTAGGTTATGACAAAAAAAGCTTTAACCTCAACTTAAAGCAGTAGATAGTGTTTCTCGCTTTGATTTTTCTTTCTATCTTCTCTCTTCAATAAAGCAATGACAATCCAACCTGAGATTTTCTATCTCCACTTTAGCAAAGTGGAAGTTTGAATAAATTCTAACACATGAAGAAATACAATACTCTTAACAAAGCTGCACTTAGATTTGATTGGACAAATATTTTGACATGCAAAGGGTGAACGCAGGTCACATGGAAGACCACAATACAATAGCAATTTGAGCCAATTGTTATATACATATTGTGATTGTTGGCATTGTGATAATGACAAATTTGTGATATAATTTGCAGCCCTATAAGGTGCTCCATGCAATGAGACTCCTAAAACCCAAACAACTTCTATCAGTTAAGTAAGGAAAGCGTAATAGTTTGAGAAATTTAAAGAACAATGATGTAAAAGACCACTGCATCAGAAAATGGAAAAGCCCACAGATTTACTAAGAGCTGGGTTTATAGCCAACACAAACACATTTCTCTGTAACAGATCACACTGCTGCCTAAGAAGACTAACAATCCTTGATGGAATACCCTGTTATCTTCTGTTTGTTCTTCTTACATTCATCTGTCACTTAATAGTTTACAGAAGCTTCGATTAAAATCCCAGGGGAGAGTTAACATACATACTCCTTGTAAACTCTTCTCTCATGATTTAATCTGTATAGTCTGCTGATTTACTTCTACAATATTCTTATATAACCCATGTCTTACCCGACACCATGTCGTCCTTCAGTGGCCGGGCCCAGTCCAGGATAATGAAGGAATGGCAGCCCTCCATGGCCACCACAGTCAGGTTATGGGGCTTGTTTTTGGGAGGCTGGTTCTGGTTATTGTCCTTCTCCATTAGATTTTCCAACACGTCGACCTGAAGATACTCCAGAGCCTCGGTCAAAGAGCAGGGAGCGCCCGGGTCCTTCTGGATGTAGTTCACATACGGAGCTGAAGGAAAATGGCAACGATGTTTATTTTGGTTATTTCTGAAAACCAAATAAAATCTTTAATTAACATACAGATGTTCTGATTTATAATTACAACAGTTATTTCAATTTAAGAAAAATATTAGTGATTTGTGATATTTGCAAGTTATGGTTATTCAAAGTTTCCAAAATTGCCCCAAAAAATGATATCCTGTCTTCATACTTGTCTTGTGTTTCCTTTAGTTTTCTCAGTTTAACTTTTGGTTTGTTTTCGGAGACGGTGAAAAATGCCAGCTGGACCTACAGCTGTGAATACTTCTGATATCCCGCAATTCCTAGTTTTACTGAGATCTGGAGGGAAACACTGGAGTCTGGAGTGGATCCCAGTGCTCCCCAGATGACTGTGCATCGGCCAAGAGCCTACCACGTGTCACGATCTTCAACATCGACACAGACACCATCGCTGCACTGCTCTTGCATAAGAAAGTGGAACATTTACTAGACTAGATGTTACTAGATGTGTCTTTCTGTCCAATGAACAGTTTTAAGCCACTGTCACACTGTGAAATCAATG
Source organism: Neodontobutis hainanensis (assembly GCA_024349245.1). Lineage (NCBI taxonomy): Eukaryota > Metazoa > Chordata > Actinopteri > Gobiiformes > Odontobutidae > Neodontobutis > Neodontobutis hainanensis. The sequence continues at coordinate 726,794 of JALDNG010000058.1, forward strand.
CGTTCTTACAGTTAAAATGTCACACTCTGCAATTAAAAATGTAAAAATGATGTGTGCAACAATTGAACTAAAGGCAAAGCAGGAAGCGTCTGCAAGAGTCAGTGATTTTCATGTGATTATAAAAGAGAAAGGCTAGAAAAAGAGTATATCTAGGTTTCAGTTTTGAGAGCTTTGGGTGAGTGGTCACTATATTTTTATTATGTTTTACATACTAACGACTATATGTTTAAAAAGAGTTTGATTTCCAATAATCTGTCCACAGTAATATCTCGAGACAGTATATTCAGAAACATAGATTTACAAAAAATGTATGAAAATGTAGTGGAAAGTCTTGCATTGTAGTAATTTGTCTGGAATGAACTAAACTAATAATGACATACTTGCTTAGTTCCTCTTTTGTATATGACTCTAAGATCCACAACAGTTAAAATACCTTTTCACAAATACTTTTGTATCACTAGATAATAACAATATGATGATGGTCACATAAAAAGGATATTATACTGAGGTTATAATGCAGGTCTGTTTATTTGTAAGATATTTGTCTCAGGTAGTTTAATCTCATGAAGGTGAGATTGAATGTCTTTGATGTTATCTCACTGTGCAGCCAACAAACATATGCATAAGAGACACAGTATTTTCAGATAAACACTGTTTTGGGATTATCTCCCACCAACGATTCCAGATTTTCTTGGTTCCACTTTCTTGCAATGAATCTGAGAAGACATCCAGACACAACCCTCAAGAGAAGTCTATCATTAACTCTCACTTTATGTCCATCTGCCATCAAGTACAGCTTTTGTACCAGCTGTACGAGTATGGCCACGTCTATGAAAAGTCACATATTTATAAGATACTCTCTGACGCAGGCATTACACCTGTACCGACTGGACTTACATGAGGTTTTGTCACGGATTTAAAAGTCAATACACACATCTGAACATCCACATGTCGAGGATCTCTGCAGACTTCTCCAATGTATAGCTCCAGATGTTTAGTTCAAACACAAAACCCTTCCTTCTGTTTGTTGAAATTACAAATTATACAACACTGATGAAAAATGGCACACATATGTTGAACAATAACCTGTGGGAAACAGTGCGGACAGTTCACATGATGGTAAATGTGATTTGAGTTGAGTCAGGCAGGAATTACCATTCAAACAGACCAAACATCCTGCCACTGATTTTCATGTCTACTGTAGTAAACGCCATCCATCTGGAGCTTATACAAAAAGCACATTGACACAACTGCAAAGAATTATTTGTTAATACTTTTTTGCTGCGTCTGCCCCGGGCTTGTTTCATTCGAAGCAAACGCAGAAGTTGGAACAAGCACAGAGACTGTCGCCCCTTTTTTAAGACACTACAAATGTCTAAGCACAGTTACAATAGAGGCACCAATAATTAACCCATATTTATCAATGCAATTCAACTGCAATAGTGTTTCATTGGTAAAAACAACACTGACTGCCTCAAAAATCAAGATGAAATGTTTTATATGACGTCTAACTCGAAATGACTCTCACGTTTCTGAATTATCTTCTGGTTTGAAAGAGCAGCTAAAGCACAAAAAGCACTATTTCAATAAATAGTCAAAACATATTCATTCAGTTGGCAGAAAAAAAAATCTCATTTTGTGTTCCTTTTATTGATTATTTTGAACATTTTTGTTTATTTATAAGGCTACTTATCATTTGCTATGACAAAATCTGTACAATATTTCTGTTTAAGGATTGACTGATGGCTGCTTTTCACACTTACTATGGTATGAACGGCAAATATAGTCTGTGTTAAAAATATACAATGTCTATTATGTGGTTTTCAGTTATTAAATCCACTTCCTCAGAGGGTCAGTGAAAGTACATGTCATGGGAAAAAAACAAGAGATTTAACAACAAAGCACTGTTAGCCAGGGGGAAATAAGAAAACAAAAGGAAGCCTGCATCTGAACGTTGCATGCAAATGTCAGCTGGAGTTTGCAAAAGCAGACCTAAAAATATTAAAGTAATAAATCGGAGAGTGCTGTTTTCGTTCGGAGCCGGCAGACTCCTCTTTGTGTGCTGAGCGCAGCGTCCTTAACGTTTATGATTTAAACTGCTTTTTCTCGTGCCGTTTTAATCTCAGGGATTTGGATGACTTCAGTGTGGAGCATAAACACATGAAAGACGTTGTTTAGAAAGACAGACTGAGTTTGTAATAAGCCATGTTTGTTGATCCTAAGGCAGAAAGAGGCACTTTACTTTTGATCTTTGAAGAGATCTTACATAAATTGAAGAGCTTCAAGCAATGTCAATAAAAGAGACACTGATGAAGTTCTGTAGAAAAGGGTTTATATCTTTTTCCTGAGTTTCCAGTTACTGCTTAATTAAATAGAAACAGCCTTTATGCAACTGTTAAATAAACACTTAACGTTTACATGATAATTGTAGTGGTCAGGGAAAGCATCAAATAGAGATTGATAAATGGGTAAAATTGCCTAAAACGATTACAATTCATAAAAACATTTTACATCTTGATTACGATTAATGAATCATTAAATTGAATGAATCATGTTTTTTGCTCTTTAAAACTCACTGACAAGGTTTATGTTGTGAATAATGGTACAACTATTAAAAACAATTACACAAAACTTGGCTATGTTTTCTAATAAAACAGTTTTCCTCTCGATGCAATTATGTTGATCAGACATTGTTATTTGATTATGTAAGATTACTTTAGAGAGTCCAGATACCAGTGCTGCAGGTCTAACACTTTCCTTGTTGGTTTTCGTTCACCTTTTCCTCTACATGCCCCAGTTTGGAAATAATTGACTATACATAAAGATGATAAAGGTAAAGCAAACTGTAATTAATGCTATGTAAAGAGTCAAAAGGCTCTCCTACACTTCAAGAAAAGGTAGTATCAGGATAGTATCTGGAATAAACTAAATATTGAATTATTCTGGATTAACAGCCCTACATTATATTAGTATAGTTGTAGATAAACTGTTGCATTATTGTCTGTGATGCAGTCTGAGTCATCTACTGTGATTTTTTTCACATCTGAAGTCAAACAATAAGCACCATTAAGAAAGATTACAGCAAAGGGACCCCTGACCTACAGTAGGTTTTAGTAAACGATGTTTTGATTTCAGTCAAGAGTAGATTTGGCTGTTTGTGCGTCCACATGAGGTGATGGAGGATGAGGGGCCAAAGAAAGCACAGAGGAACAGTAAAACAGCAGAAAGGAGGCTGTAGTCGTAGATATTTTTAAAGGTTGTGTCCTCGCTGACCTCTGTTATTACAATACAATTTCCCTTTGAATGATCCCATGTGAATTCATTATTGGATGTATATTTTACAGCTTTATGTGTAGGTATAAAAAACACAATGAATGGTTAAATGTTCTACCATTTGGTCCCTAATGACTGATGCATCGTTGTGTTGGTGCCTTGAGTGAAGGGAGTCAGGGATGACTTTTTTTCTTTGGACAAATGTTAGTGTGAAGTCAATGGGAGTTTTAAATTTACACAGCAAAGTTTTTTATCCTTCAATTATTATTAAGAGAAACAAGACACATGCCATGAAAAAGTCACAGTTAGACGCCAAGCTAGCATAGACTTCTTTTCATTGTTTGGATGAGACCTGCTTTAGAGGCTTTTTGCTAAATGACAGACTTGCAAAAAAGTACAATAAGTGTCAGTCCAAAAGGAGTTTGAGGTTTTATTCAATCAAGTACGCAGCAGTATTTCTGCTTACAGCACATGGAGTGGTGAAGGAAGCCATATATTTGCTCTTTTATCGCCTTCATTTCCAGAGACAGAATCTCACTCTGCAGTAGTGCTCATATGGCAGTCTTTAGGGAGGTCAAGCCAGCACAAGAAAGTTCAAGGTTCAAAGTTTCTTTATTATCTTACCGGGGAAATTAGTGAGTGTTCAAACAGGCAGGCAATCATTTTCTGCCAATGATTATAAAGTGCTAGGTGCCATTTAAGTGCTTCACATCTGTTGGTAAAAAAAAAAAAACTTACCTGTGAATCGTTTCTTTCCGCTACCGTCCAACTCAGATGTAGGGCCCCTGCCCGAGGGTCTGGCCTCGACCTCTGTGGGCTGGACGGTGGTGGTGGTGGTGGTGGGTCTTGTTGTTGTGGTGGTTGGGGGAAGTGTATTCTGAGGAATAAGCTCATCTAAGAAAAACACACACAGTGAGTTTTCAGCTTACAGATTTATGTTCCTACTTTTCGCCAGCGTTTTATCTTAATGTTTTGTTTCATTAATGCTGTGTAAATGTCACAATGATCTATGTTATGAGGCTGTCACGTGGATGTAACTAATTGTGGGCTGCTGTGTGAGCTCACTTTGAGCTCACACTCTTTTTTTTTTTGACCCGACACAAAATTAGGTAATGTTTTGCTACCCATATTTTCCATATTAGAAAGAATGGATGTTTTTTTCAAAAAAATCTAATTAGCTCCCAAGGTTGACCAATGTGAAACAATTCAGTGAGTAAAATTGAATTAGCTCTTTCTTCCTTCACTGCGGCGCTGTGCATCAGTGGACCTTGGGGATTACATCACCACGGTCTGCTCATTAGAAACAGCCGACTTCAAGCCACAATTAGAAAAGTAAATATTGTGATGCTAAATGTGCACAAAAAACTAAAAAACACTAAAGTATGCAGTCGATTCAAACACCTGTCCTGTTGACGTATCACTCTCAAAAGCTAAAAAGTGTGTTTAACTGTTTGGCGTTTAGTGTATATATAACACCACAAAGCAATGTTAGACTGGGGAAGTGTTAAATCACAAGACAATTGCATTTTCTTCAGCTTAGTTGTTCGCATGCAGCAAGGGGGCCCACATTTTTGGACTAAAAGTGATCAAAACCAGCCCACAAAGAAAATTATCCAAAAGACTTTAACAATGAACCAAAACCAAGGCAAACAATAGTATCAAAAGCAGAAACAAAGTGAAGACCACAGGCACGATAAGGAGGAAGAAGGCAAAAGAAAACAGATGAATGGAAAGATAAACAGACAATGAACAGCACAGAAACAGTGAAAGTTCAGTCCGGCCCACGTCAACAGAAGCAGCATTAGTCAGGGATATATTGTAGGTCGGCAGCTATGGTTAGACAATACCTTTCTCAAAATCCGGGTCTGTTTCCATTCCTGAGGATTCCTCTGTCGGAGAAGCACAACAAAACAGAGATATGAGATTATACCGACAAGCATCTGCATTTACAGTATAGGAATGGACTAATAAACTAAATAAACCCACTAATATAAAACCAGAAAAGCTATATATTTATGGAAATAGAAGTTAATACTATTTGGAAAAAAGGACAGTTCATGCCATTGAATGTAGCAAGTGACTAAGACATTTCTAAGACAGTTTTGAGTGAGTTCTCCACAAAGTGTCCGATACCATGAACATCATACCAATATTAAATAATACATTTAAAAGATTGTTTTTGCATAATCTTTTAAATGTTCGCTTTATAGTATATGTTGTAGTATGGTATGTATTGAGTATCTGCCATTCATGGTTTAATGGAGCAATAATAAACTTGGACATTTAAAAAAAAGTACATTTGAAGGGTTTAAAAACAATCAGACCAAAGATTTAACTAGAAAAAAAAATTATATAATATATTATTATATTATAATTAAATTGTTGTTTTTATTGACTTCCACTGACCAAAGTGAATAAATAAAATCTAGAATTCCTCATTCTCTCTTCAAACTTCCAGAAGCAACCTTTTTGTTTTGTACACAAATAAAAACCCTTTACTAAAGTGGATCTGACGGATTTCTACATACATTATTTTGCTCCACATTTTCTCTGAGTTTGGTCTGTATGTCTTTTTCGAGTCAACTCCATGGCAGCAGGTCTCTGACAGCTTGCATCATGTTTAAACCAGCATTACCCTGCCCACATTTCCACTCCAGATGTCAAGACTTATATGTGGTCCGTGTGGTCTCACATACACACACCAGCTACACAGTGACCCGAACGCGTGGTCATGCACAGACTTATAGAGTTATACAGTATGTCTGTGGGTAGAGACAGGAAACACTAATGGCTTTGGTCTCGACTGAAATGACAGTCAATAAAGCTAAGGGATTTTGTAATGTCATATTTATTTACATTTCTTATTTACTGAGTTCCCACAACAAAACAGCAAAAACATGTCAAAAAGAGCGTGATTTATTCTTAATAAAAACTGGTTTGGACTGAAAAGGATTATATAAATTGTATTCACTACTAGTACATGACAAATCGTTTTTTTCCCATTTATTTTTAACATACCTTCTTCTGGATAACAGTCCACTATTCCCTCTTCGTCCACCTCTGGAAATCCATGTTCATCAGTTTTGGAGTAGGTCCCAGGTGGGCATGTTGGGAAAGGAGGACTGGTCCATTCAGTGGTAGGGGCTTCTGTTGTGGTGGTAGGAGCCAGGGTGGTGGTGGTTGTTGTTGTTGTGGTGGTGGTGGTGGTTGTAGTCCTGCGTTTAGGCACGTCCAAACCAAGTACAGGTTTCCCTCCAACCATCAGGATCTTGTCTTTGGGGTTGACCACAGGACTACTGTCGCGGCCGTGTCCGAAGAGAGCCACGCCTTCTGGACTCACCAGCGGGCTGCCCATGTGATCTGGTCAGTGTAAAGATGTGTGGAAAAAAGAATTATTCTTAGACAGCAAAGTAGATTTATCATTTCAAACATTCAAACACTTTTATTGTCGCTGTGAGCAGAGTGAATGTGGTAATCATCAACACATTAAGGAAACTCAAAGGATGTTTTTAAATGTAATGTAATCTAAATGTATCAAAATACTATAAGTTAAATAACTAAATCACCAAAAATGGTTCTTCCATCTTCACCAAGCACCACCCTCTTGGGTTTGCCCTGAGAGTCCTGCAGAACTTGTCCCTCTGAGTTCATAAGGATGCCTCTCTCCAAATCAACGAGCTGAAAAAGGACATTAAGAGTTACTTACACATTACATTTTGAATGATATGTATCACTGTCTCTAACAAACATGGTTAACGGCATAATCAAACCTGATGTTCATATAATGATGTAATAAGTTAATTTACAATTTACAAAATCCATGGCTTTAATTATGTTTGGATCTATCACTCAAACCAGTTGTTCCTGGGACTGCCTTATTTTAATTATATGTTCAGTGTCTTATAAAGATTTCTCTCTGTCTTTATCTTTCGTAGTGTAGCTTTGACATGTGCATGGCGTGCTGAAAGAATACCCTCTTTAATCACCAACATCAGTCATCTTATGGCTTATTGTAGCAACGGTTTTAATTCATAAAAAACTGTTGATGATGTGCATTGCTCATTAAGCCTTACCCATTTGGTTCCATCAGGTCCAGTGATATACCTCTGACCATTAGATGTGATGGCTTTATGAGATTCATCTTTATCATTTGTCGCTGTCAGGTTTGGACGTCCATTTTTACCTAAACAAGAGAAAATTAAACCTTAGTGAAGTAAAATCACATAACCCAATCTATAATTATTTTCTTCTGTAAAATAGATACATACCATTTCCATTGGCAGGCTTAAATCCTCCTCCATGGTTTGTCTTCCCTCTGAAAATGGGATTTCGAAACCTACCTCCCTGGCCTCTCAAGCCATCCCTGGTCGAGGAAGAAGAGGAAGACTCAGACTGGGTACTCCTACTCCCGATGCCACTATCTGAGGTCAGCACTGGCTTGGCTAAATGTGAGGATGCAGACTCTGAAGCTGAATCCAGATTGGAGTTTCGAGCAGGTTGTGGTCTGACTGAAAACCTACTGCCAAACGGCCTGTTAGCTGAAAGTGGAGACCGAACTCTGCCGTTAACTCCCATCATTGGACGACGCAGCGGTGAAGTAACCCCAGATGATGAACCGGTCCTTGTATTTGTTGAATCCTTCCTTGTTTCCACACTGTCATTATCCTCAGTGTTTTTTTGTGAATCTGCTGACGTTAAAACTGGATCCTTTTGCGCATCTGTGGCCTCATTTCTTCCATTGTTTTCCTCAAAATAATTATTTTCCTGACTTTTATTAGCTATAATAGTTTCTCTATGTACTGTCTCACTGGAGTCTCTGTGTCCACTTGAATGAAAATGTGAAGAAACCGTTGAGGTAGCTGTTTGCTTTGTGTCACTTAATGCTTCTTTTTGACTAATGACAGAAGGCTTTATTGACTCCATTCCAACATTATTCTTTAGTGAGTCAAGTCTGGGACGACTTTGAGCCTCTTCATTTGTCTCTTTTGTCTCCTGTATAGTGGATACTCCAGCTGCACCTGTCGCTCCTGACACTCGAGTCGGCGTCCCTCTTAAAACGGGTCGACTTGCTCCGATAGACGATGATGTCCTTGTTACTGGTGTCCTACCGGCCGTTCGAGAAAATGCCGAAGAAGATGATGTCCTCGCTCCTGCACCAAATCTATGTGGGTAACGTGTAGCTAACCAAGGAAATTTCTCCAAAAGTGATGAGCTAATTTGTGTCCTAGATGTTTTTTCTGAACTGGTCTTTTCCCTCTCTGCAGGTTGAACCTCGGAGCTTGGAGCCGACTCAACTTTAGCTTCATTGTTATCAGCTTTTTTCTGAATACTGTCATCATTTTCCCCATCTTTCCAACTTAATGTCTGCTGTGAATTTTCAGTATTGTCTGATTTTGAACTAGACTCTCCATTTGAAGTTGACTGAGAGTTTCCAAGTGGGTTTGTATGAGTCAGATGCTGTGAGCTGCTTCGTGAAGTGGATGAGCTGTGCGTATTTGAAGTCGTCCCACCTTGTGACTTTGACTGTGTGTGTGCTGATGTATCCAAATAAAGTCCGTCTGAGGTTTCCTGACGGTTCAAAACACTTGCTGAAACTGTCCGTGTTGGATTGTGTGAACTGGATGTCTCGCTGCTCTCAGTCCTGCTGGAAGACTGTGACGTAGAAGCTGAGCTATGTCTATTTGGCGTCCCTAGGTTCTGACTTCTGCTCGGGACATTTGAGTGGGTGGAGACAGCTGAAGTTAATCCAGGTTTGTATCCATTTCTGGTTATATTACCTCTAAATAAAATCCCAGGGTTTCTCCGGTTAAAGCCGTACCTTCCTCCAAAACCAGATCCACCTGTTCGGGTGATTGTGCCTCTACTTACAGACGTTTCTTTCTCTGGCTGCACACTGGTTTCTTGTAAACTTGAACTAGACTCTTTGCTCTTTGTTGAATCTGGTGTCTCAAATAGGGTTTTGCTCTCTGGGTATGCCTCCAAAGTATAGTCCATTCTTTTTGCGGCAGACTCTTGAATATGTGGCGTGGTTATTGTAGTTGTTGAGGGTGAACTGTTTGAGGAAGATGAAGATTTGGGTGAGGAAGAAGCCTTGGATCCTGGTTTTTGATGAATTCTGATTTTAACAGGTCGTCTTTGTGGAGGTTTAGGTGGAGCAGGGGCTGGTTTTGTTGGAGATGGAGTAATTATTTTAAGGCTGGGTGTCTCAGTTGTCAGTGGTTTGCTTTCTTCTTCTTCTTCTTCTTCTTCATATGGTGTAACATCGTTGTCTGGCTCTTTTGGCTTTACTACAACCGTTATAGTGGTTGTTTCTTGGGCTGGAGGTTCTGTTGTTGTCTCTTCTTTAACTCTGGTCAAACCTCTTTTGGCTCCATTCCTGACCGAACCCCTCACCGAGGAGAAGATGCTGTGGTAGGAGCGAGTCTGGGATAAAGGCCGCACTCGCCTGTTCAAGGAGCCGGAGGGAGCTCGCTGAGTGGTTGTAGTTGTCGTTGTAGGTGCCAGTGTTGACTGAATGTTGGATTCCTCATGATCGTTGATTTGTTTGGAGGGAGCCGGGGTTGTCCTGCTGGCTTCAGTGGTTTTGGAGAGAGATGAAGCTGCGCGGCTGGCTGGCAGGAGACAAAAATGTTAGTACATAAATCTCAGTATAACAGGGCCTTATTCAACGAGCTCCTTACCAAAAAATAGTATCAATATTTCCACATAACAAACGCTAAGCTACATGCACTTACATCCTGGCATGGCCACAGTGAAGGCTTTACTCTGTGGTCCCTGTCCCCTCCGGTTCGTAGCTTTGATCTTGAAAATGTACCGGTCTCCTGGAGTGAGTCCATCTATTGTCGCTGAGGTGGTTCTGCCTGAATGGGTCACACTTTTCATTCCAAACGGCTGCATGGCAGGAGCATAAGACAGGATGTACTCTGTGAGAGAAGACAAACAGTAGCCATCACACAATTATTGGGCTTTACAACAACAATCACATGACATTTAAGACCGACACTGACCTCGTATCCTTCCGTTCGGCTCTTCAGGAGGGTCCCATGTTGCGATGACGGCGATTCCTTTTCCCCGAAGTGGTTTGACCTCGAAGTTTTCCGGCGGCCCTGAGGGTGCTAGAGACGAAGGAAAGCTTTGGTAAGTTGACAGACAGAAGTGAAAATACTGTTGGAGTGGCAGAAAGCACCCAAAAATCACTGGAAAGTGAGGAAATTGCCTCCTAAAGTTTGTGGAAACAGGAGTAGGTTTGGGCCAAGAGACTTCAGCTGCCATACATTTTCAAGATTTTTCCCAGAGAAATTATATGGCTGAGTAGCTTGATATGTAAACTATGAGTCAGGCAGTAAATGTAGACTTTTAAGTAAACTTCAACTCAGCATTTTAACGCTCCAATCATGATGGAACCACAGCCAAAAGTAGAATCAAATATCCAACTAGCATTTAATGTGGTTTGCATGGTATAAGGAAAAGAAAGGTGGTAACCGTTAGAGTTACTCAATACAGAATTCATATTGGAAAATGATTATAAAGAAGCATGTGAATGTCTATGTTAAATATTTTGTTAAGAAACATCAAAAGTTCTTTTGGTTTGAGGAACTGAAAACCTATTTTTGTTTCTTAGGTTAAACAGACAATGCACCTGACCCCTTTCTTCAGCTTAGTAACTTAGGGGTTGTGTGTGACTGGAGCATATCCCAGAAACTTTGTGCTTTAGGCGTGAAACACCCTGGACAGTGGTTTGTGTAAAGATGAAACATATTTCATTTGCAGGGAAGAATTTCCACCAGAGAGTTAGGAGGACATACCTGACTCAGGGGTCCGCTGAAACACAGACACACTCCACTTTCCGTCATTGTCCCCCTGTGAGATCCGAACAGAGAACTCGTACATCCCGTCAGCGGACAGGTCCTCGATCATCATCCTCCTCTGAGTGCTGTCCTTGTACTCCCATCGAGCGGACTCTCCCTTCTCTCGGTACCTCACTGTGTAGGATCTGGATTAAGAGGGACTAGCGTTTACTACAAAGCCTTTACGTGAATAGTATCTATATTTACAGTTTCTTTAAAGTGAAATGCATTGGAGACAATCACACCTTGAAGTCCCTGGCTCTACTTTTCCCATCTCAACTGCAGGGTCAACCCAAGAGATGAGGACTGACTTTGGAGACATGACCCTCACACTGATGTCCCGGGCCTCGTACTCAGGGGGTTCTGGAGGATACAGACAAATACATAATCTTCTCTTTTCAGACTAATAGCATATATACTTTATCTAGTCAGCACTACTGAACAACAGTCTGTGGGTAAAACTAAGTATCTATTAAATGTTGTCAGCTCTAATGCTCTCTGGTTCGCTAATTGTTGTTCACAAATTGAAAAGTATAGAAAAAGTCTAATCTTCCCATCCACTTCTAACAAAAATGTGTATTTTATGACAAATCAGCATTTTGTTTTAAAATCCTAAATCTGAAGTTGTGGTACCTGGTGTGGCGGTTTTGGCTGCGGCTCCTCTGTTAAATGCGCTCTGTCCTGGGGGTTTCTGGGCCTGCAGTGACACCACATGAACGGACTCAGATGCTATGAATAGAAAGGGATACCAGGCAATTTTTTTCTTTTTTTTTTTAACACCTTAACTACGGATACTACCATTTGTTTAAACGTCAAAAACAAAGGCTTATGTCCTCTTACTTAGTTTGGGAGTGTGTCGCCTCCTCTGGTCCGACTGAGGCTTGGTGTGGTGATAGCGCCTTCTCTCCAACAGAGGGGTCCCCGCCACGTACCTCTCAGGCTGCCTGGGCCCCGAGGACGACTGAGGGGCTCTCCTGAATGTCCTGGTGCTGGACGTCCTGGTGTTGGATAAGCCTGAAGGGTGCACTGTCCTGTTTACCCGAGCTGCCCGTCGCACAGAGGAGCTGTTTTTCACTGAAGAATGAGGAGATCTGATTGAAACTGTTGAAAGAAAAAACAAATGTTATTGTTTCCCTCTTAATTTAATTGTTCATCAGACTGGCATTATGTGATTTTAGGAAAAGGCAAAACACTTAACTACACTTAGTAAAATAAATATGGTTTGCAGTACACAAAGAGACATTTCATTTCATTTACTGCATTTTTACACATGTGCATTTCTACTATTAATCTATAAAAAAAACTATTCTCACAGTTGCAAAGCAGGGCAATGGAATATTGACAAATTGTTACCGAAAAGCCACATTGAAACCACAGCATGTCCTCTGTTACCCTGTCCTTGCCCTGTTTCTTTTTTAGTGACTCCATCAGGGACAGGGGCTTAGGCAATGACTCAGAAAGCCAGACACTCTATCTTCCTTCATCTGGTCTCAGTGCTGAGTGATAGCACTGTTGTCGATTAAGCAAAAACTCCTCTGCACCTCCCCAACGTTTGTCTGCTGTATTTCCTCCCACCCCGACTATCGCTTAGTCTCTTCATTTTTCATTAATCAGTGTCAGATGAAAAGGATCTGCCCTGCTTCCCATCCAGAGTTAGCCATCTGTACGCACAGCTGCTTAAGTATTGACAAGTAAAGTGATGTAATAAAGGGCTTTTCAATTCACCCTGGGTAAATGTTGAAACGATACAGTGATGCAGACTTTCCCACTTCAATAAAAAAGCAGGGTGGGCCGAGCAGTGTAACCTTTCATAGAGGGACGCCAAACCCAAAACACTGGCACTTCGGACAATTGACTTCTAGTGTCACTAAACGTGTTGATGGCCTTCTCACACTATCATGCTTTCAAAAAACTTTACTGCGAGGTGGAAAACTCATACGTGTACGGAGGAATGTGTCTAAAAAGAGGGATATTGTCAGTGAGACTTGGAGAGCTGCTCTTAGTGTAATGTATAGGTCTGTCTGCTGGCTGCCAACACAGCTGAGCGGATTTCTTTTGGATGGAAGAAGCATTGACAGTTTACAGTTTTCTCCAGCGTTAGCATTTTTCAGTTTCATTTCTTTTACATCTGCAATTCTTATTTAAGCATAGAAAGTCTAAGGTATTTGTATTGTATGCCATTAAAATCCTGCATACTTTAGAATAACATTTAACCTTGCTTATGAAATAGCTACGTCTACATAATTCCTAGCCAGACCATTAACTGCATACCTTTCCGCTAATTAAAAATCAAATGGTTCAAAAAATAATCTGAAGTGTGATGCTATGCAAACTAACTTGTCTTTTTTTAAAGTAGTTTCATGCATTAGCTGTAAAAACACATTTGGTTCTGATCATCCATCTTGTTTTCTTCCTCTGTCGCTGTGTGCATAGTTTGGCGCAGGTCAGTGAGCTGCCGACCACTAAACCCTCGACTCCACACTGCTCTCTGCCAGTCCTCTCTGTCTTTCCTGGAAGCTAATGGTCCATAGTGCTACCGGGCAAGCCTCCAACCAGACAGACCCCCGTCAAAGATGAATCAGACGTTATGATCTGTATGTTAAAGAAAGACACCTATGTTGTCTGCTGTCGAAGCTAGTCAGAAAGAAAATCTGCTTTTATTCTATTAAAAAGACTTATTTTAATCCAATTGAGCATAATTTTACATAAACATAAACTTGTCACATGCAGTTTCCAGAAAGGCAATCTAACAAAGTCTTCAAAATGGAAAGTATTGCTCTTTTTTTTGTCCCAGTAGACATCATTTTTACCAGACTATTCAGTATTAAAGCTCTTCAGAAACTATTTTACAGAAAGCTCTTTGAAACTATTTGCTTTGTCACTTAAAGAAATGCTTGGATTGTAAGATTTATATCACAGACTGTGTATAGGAAAGGAAACTCTATAAAGTACGCATCATATGTGTTTCACCTGTGTCCAATTGTCTTTCCCGCGCTAGTGTATTTTAACTCCCCTCTGTCCCACTGTTCCCTGCCAGATCGTTCTGTCTTCTTCAGATTAAGCTCCTTGTGTGATTCTTCCGTGTGTCTCTGCTGAGTTATTGGATACGTTTGCTGGTTAATTAAACCTTTACTTACCTTGCCTATTAGCCTGGTTTATACGTTATACTTTGGCGATTGAATCAATGAACTTGTTAAACAGCGTAAATGACAGCAGAACCTTTAAACGATGAGATGAGATCTGACTACAACAAAAACATACCTGGCTGAACAGATGGGAATGTATGAGTCAGAGACAAGTGTTTTCCCCACTGATGCACAAAGAGGTGAGGTAAGACGGGAAAGTTAGACAATCGCCCCAGGACATCAGCAGTTTGAATAATTATCTTATTATATTCAGCACTTTATTTTTATATTACATGACAGCACATCATTTCTGAACCACACTTTCCCAGGATTTGTGCTACTTTTACAGCTGTTTAATGAGCGCTACCACACGTAACAATGCCTTTGAGATGGCGTTTACCTGCTGAGTTGACAGGTGCACCGCTCAGTACTGCGAAGCCGTCCAGGTTAACCCATTCAGGGTCTGTAAAAGAGAGTTTGGTTAGTGTCCAGGTAAAAGCAATGCCAAGAATTCCCCACAGGTAAGTAAATGTAGAACGTTTGTGCCCGACACCCCTTTATATTCCCTCCACTTTATAGGCACCCGGTCTTTTGTAGTGGTGTCCAAATGTGTAGCAGTTTGAATTATTTTACCCTTTACATGGTCATGCAAACCACTGACGACTGCAAGGTTTTGGCCGCAGAGTTCTTTTTCCATATTGTGGAGTTCACAGTGGAGTTATAAAAACATCATAGCCGTAGTAAGTTTTCTAAGTTCTTGTTGATTCTTGGCATCTTTAACTTTTATTTTCCTCTCATGTTGTTGGGTTAAACTTGTCATTATACGGTTTTCAACCTAAAATTACACCATACACCTAATTTTTTCAAATGGACCTGCATATACTTGCATTTACCTGCATACTGTAGGGAATGTGGTAAATACCATATTCACTTGAAATATATTCTGAATGGGGACAAGTAAGACCCTTCTACGTTAAAACAAAAAGAAAATGGAAGGCCTAAATACGCACAAAGCTCCACGTTTTAGTTTTCTTTGTATCATGTTACAGTTCAAACTTTAAAAACACAACTTTAAGTTTTTTTAAGGATTTCAATCACCTGTGGAAACCCTGAACTATTATTTTCATATGTCATCATGTATTGTGTGAGTCTATCGAGCAGATGTCAATGGGCAACAGAAACCTCTCATTAGCTGTTACTGACATATATACCTTATACAGATCGAGCAGAGAATGAAGGTGATTTTAGATATAGCATAAAAATGGTTCAAAACTTAGGAAAGTAAAACCTTCCTTATCAATCACTTTTTGTGCTCTACTCACTCCCTGTCGCTCCTAATAAGTCACATCTTTGAGTTTGTTGCATTGGCCAGACACTAATGTTGTAAAGGCAGCGTGGTGTTATTTATGATGCCTGACGCTACTCTCATGCTGTTGGGGGAACAGCAAAGAATTTCTGGAGAGAGACAACACTGAGATGCCGCTCGGTCCAGAAGGATTTATGGAGAAGTAGACTGGAGCTGGAAAAACCGCAGGACTGCGTCAAACAACTGTAAACACGACGAACAACACCGTTGTGAAGAGGCTTTTTTAATTACAAACAATGGTATACATGTTGTAAAAGACCATGCATGACTTCACAACCTGGCACCAGCTGCCCTCCGCCACAAGAACCACAACCGGACCACAACACA
Organism: Neodontobutis hainanensis; assembly: GCA_024349245.1. NCBI lineage: Eukaryota > Metazoa > Chordata > Actinopteri > Gobiiformes > Odontobutidae > Neodontobutis > Neodontobutis hainanensis. The sequence continues at coordinate 742,732 of JALDNG010000058.1, forward strand.
GAGGACTGTTATAGAAGCCGGGCCGCTCTGGAAGTGGAAAAGACGGGTTTGGCTGCAGACTTCGAGTCGCTGATGAAGTATGGGCCAAAGATGCCAAGGACAGAGAAAAATGGAATAATGACAAAAGCAGGCTAAGACTGTGTTCACATAGCAAACTCTGTGTGTTTAGAGAAATAAAAGACTGTTTTAAGTTTTACAATGAAACATTAGGGACTAAGCATTAAAGCCATTAAGAAATAAAATATCCTGAAGCCTAAAACATCCTCTAAAGACAGATCTAAAATTATGTTTATTAACGTTTTGGGACAGTTCTTATTAATTTAACATTAGTAGCCCTCACCTAATTATTAGAAGTTACTCTTAACTGTTCCTCTTTTTTTTGGTTTGAACTGAAATAACAAACTACAGCAGCCTCAGAGGATCAAAACTTAGGTCAAACCTAAACATTCAGATTGTTTTATGAATATGATCTAAACACATTATTTTCAGGCAATTTATCATTTTCAATCACTGTCAGAGCCAATATCATGACTGGAAAACTGCTACGTAAGTTTCCTGGTGATGTTTGGAAACTGGAAATAAATGTCCCAAAGCAAAAAACAATGCCACTTTAAAGAAGGAAAAATACAAAATGGGAACAACAAGTGCTGGAACTGGACTCTAAGATCCAACCAGACACATTAGATCTCTGTAGATAATTCCTCATAAAGCCAAACCAGTTTGTTATTTATAGTTTTTGGCAACATTAGCTAAATCCACCTGGAAAAATCCGCTCCTGGCATGTGTTTTTGTTGCAGGTTTGCTCATCACCTCCTCATTTTTGGCACTTGTCTTGAGAAAGAACAGAACAGGCGCACTATGCCAAGAGCCAAGAGTCGTTTTGTAGTTTTCTGACCATTTATTTTGCTGTAAATTGCTTTTGTCAAGCGGTACTAGCAGCACTTTTCAGCTCCTCAGAGGTAGAGTCGTTGGTTCCCACTTGATCCATTCAGGCCACTCAATCTCGAGAAGTTCTCAATCTCAATCTCAACAAAATCTTTAACTACTCAATGCCTTCAGAGCGTAGACAATACACGGCCCATTGTAAAAAAAAATGTAATTTCCAAAACTCCGATCTTCGCCTCTCCGTTTTCATCTTACCCACATCCTCGAGCAGATGCGATCGACTGTCCTTGTCCCACTTCCTGAAGCGCTGGGACCTTCCGGGTCGACTGGAGCTGATTACAAAGCGGTCCACAGGTCTTCCGTCCAGATGGATCGAAGGCTCCCAGCTCGGTCTCGGGGTCTTGTCCACAGATGTGTGTTTCCCATTGTGTGTCCGCAGAGGCTTCTCCGCTGCAAAAAAAATAAAAAAATCAAACCCTGGACAATTTGATTTTTATTCAGTTTATGTTAACAGTTGTTTCACGGTGCATTTTATAGAAGTGTTATGGGTTATGGCTCTTGCATATTATGACATTATGGACTACTGTTCACACCCTCGAGCTGTTACTGCCTTTGCTTCAGGGCACATCCTCTGTATTTATTACACTTGGCACAAAACTTAGTTTGGATTTTAGAAAATATAAACGTACAAGTGATACAGCACTCAAAAACTAATTTACAGCTTGTGTAAATAAAAGAGGATCTGCTTGAATAGTAAAGCCAGCGGACAATAATTTATCTTCTTTCAAACACTTGGCTTGAGCCTCATTAAACAAAAGAAAAATAACTACTCTGTTTTGGATTAGACTATTTGCTCAATCTTTTTAAAAACTTGCAATGTTTTTTTTATATTGTGCAATGGACATTCAAAGACTTTTTTTTGTACAATTAAAGCACCAATAGATGTTAATGTCATCTAAATAAATTATCAAAAGAGCACTTATTACCAATGTGGAAAAGGTTACATTTGGTGTCTTACTTTTACAGCTGTCTACAGATTTGCCAACAAAAAAATAGAATAAAGCAGGATTATACAAGTTTTATTTAAATCCTTTCTTATTAACAATTCCCCCGGTGCATTATTTAAATACAATCTAAAATAATAGCAATGGTGGTAAAGCACTGCAAAGCCCTGCCCATACATATTTTTGAGAACACTGCTTTTTCTGTGTGTTTTGGTCTGTACAGTTTTTGAAGGTCTCAGAAAATGCGCTTAAAAACTTCTTCCAGCCTAAAGACTCCATGTACTACATTAAATGCAGATAAGAAAAAGTGAGTTTTTCATAAATGTGCTCAAGTCTCAGTTCAATTCAGTTTTTAGGGCATATTAGAGCTGAGAGAGCTGAGAGGTTATACTTGTTGTCTTGATAGTTAATGTTAAAAAAAGCTAAACCTCAGACTCTGTCTATCCACACACATTAAAAACCTAAATATCAGATTCATCAGATTCAATACTCCTGGAGAAACACCCAACCGAACAGGTAGTCCACCTGATACAGACTGAGATTCAGGCTCCTCAAAACTCTCTTTTTCATTGGAAGCAGTACATCGTGGCAGCACAGCATGGCAGCCATTAGCATTGCTTACATTTCATTACAGAAAACAGACCATAATTATAACCTGCTATTGCTATAATAGTTAAACAGTTAGCAGAGTAGTTGGGTTTTTAGTAAGCAGGTCATAGTGGGCTGCTGTCACATATAATTGTCAGAAATGTCTGTCCAGATCATAAACAGCTGGCCTTATGTGCTCCTCAGAGCTTAACAGATGCAGCTTTGTCCCAAATCCACTTTGAATGTTTTTTTTTTTGCAGGTGTGTTCCCAGCTGGATGTTCACATGTACAAATAAAACACACTCAGGAGTGTCATTCTGCAGATGGTCACAAGTCTGCAGAGATTGCTCCAGGGTTTAGTGTGTGCTGAAAGATCTTCTTATTGTTGTTAGCGCAGACTCTAGATGAGAAAAAACCCCACTAATGAAGCCGTAGGAAATTGGAAAAGGATTTTTAGTTAGTGCTGGGAAGGTTATCAAAAACTAAAGACAATTAAACCCAAGAACAATTAAAAGACCAACAAATATTACTTTAGATATGGATGAAAGAAAGAAGAAAGATAAGAACCTCTCAGGAAGACTTTACCTAAATGCTTGAGTAAAAGTCAATGTGAAGCAAACATTTCCATTCCTTTCTGTCCTGTCAATTAATGTAAGGATTGTTCAGAAGAACACCCTGCATCAGCAATAAAGCTTTACACTAACTCTTTAAACTGAGGCCAAGCTGTCTGTCCTCAAAACAGGGGATAGACTGAACAAAAATACAATCCCTCCTCATTAGTTCCTTATTTACACATGCTGTAGTTACAAAGAGGTCAGTATTATCAGTTGTCTGAGGCCAACTCCATCGACACAAGCCTGGATGTACTTCAGTCAGTGCCGTCCTGTTTCCAATAAGGTTTATGCCGGGCATGACGTAGGACGGGCTCTGCCTCACTGAGACTTGGCCTCTTTTGGAAACACTGATCCAAAGGCAATGCAGATATTTCTGATTAAGTCAAGATCCCTTTGAACAAAGCAGATCTACGACTGCTCTCCAAGAACAAACAGTTTGGGAAGCGCTTAAACTACTTTGAGCTTGTAACATCGTAATTTTTAAGCAAAAGGCTTGGTTTCAGGGCGTTGCTATGGGAAACTAAGACAATAACACAGCTTTTCCTTTTCTTCTGGTTCTGGTTTGTGAATGTAAAATGGAAAGAACCACAGAGACAGATTGAGTTAGACAGTGGAAAGTATTAACTATTTGAGGAATGAGGGCAAGGCTTGAGGGCATGTTACAACATTTATGCCATAAAAATGTTTACCTTGGATTCAACTTGTTTGATTTAATGCAAATTCAAGTGCCAATGAAATTGTATTTAAAGATTTAAATATAGCCCACACATGCAGATGCCAGTGTTCGAAAGGCACGTGCAGGTGAGCCCCGAGGTCAAAGGGCTCCAGTAAAGCTGCTCTTTCACCTGCAGTGTGTTCACTTTAGAAGACGACTCCTCACTTCAGCCACAAAATCCACAGATGCTGACCGTCCATTCAACCTAATGAGTTTGCCATTAACCTCCGATAACCTCCATCTTCTGAATGCAGGTTTATTGAGGTATGATGATGGTTTAGGGAAACTCAAAAACCTATCAAGATTTATTTTAAATACAGTCAAGGCCCATTTTCAATCTTTTTTATCACCTTAGACCTAACTGTGGTAAAGAATATATTTACTTTATACAGATTTTATTCTATTAGGGTCCAAGTACAGCCCAAATAAAGACATATATGTTTAGATGCATTGTTGTTATGTAAAAAAGGGAAAAGAAACAGCAAAAACTTTATAAGAAAAGCAAAAACGGTACATTTACAGGCACTTTTATCTAATCAATCCTACTATTAAAGATCAAGTATTAGGTAAGATTTTAAGCACCATTGGTAAAACTGGAGCTCCTTGATGTTGGGAATGACTGTAAATGTGATTTCTCAGACAGATATTCCAGTCTTGGTTTTAAATGCAAGTAGGTCACTCATCATTGGAGCTTTTTTTAGCAAAATATTTTTAAAATGCAAATGAAATGGAAACTCGACTAATGATCCCCATAAACTCACCAGGATCTGAAACATATTTTTGGACCAGCTGTTGTGGTTTTATGGGTCATTCTGTTATTTTGTACTTGAAAGTTCAAAGAAAGACTATTGGTGAAAATGGGGGCAGCTGAATTTTGGGTAAAAACCTCTGTTGTGTCAAAGCATCTGTAAACTCAGTAATTGTTTTTGTGGTCAAGCCTTCAGAAAAAACACTGAGGGTCACCTGAGCCCATCCATCACTGCAATAAGACAGTGTTGGAGCAGTATTTAAGAGGTCACACTGAGACAGGGATCTGCAAAAAGCACAGACGAGATCCTGTTGTCCCCAAACCAGACTCCCTCCGACTCCTGGCTGCGCCTAGAAATCCTGTCCATAAAGATAATGAACAGGACCGGTGACAAAGGGCAGCCCTGCCGGAGTCCAACATTCACCGGGAACAGGTCTGACTTACTGTCGGCAATGCAAACCAAGCTCCTACTCCGGTCGTACAGGGACCGGACAGCCCAAAGCAAAGGGCCCCGGACCCCATACTCCCAGAGCACCCCCCACAGGGCACCACGAGGGACACAGTCGAATGCCTTCTCCAGATCCACAAAGCACATGTGGACTGGTTGGGCAAACTCCCATAAACCCTCCAGCACCCTGGAGAGGGTATAGAGTTGGTCCAGTGTTCCACGACCGGGACGAAAACCGCATTGTTCGTCCTGAATCCGAGGTTCAACTATCGGCCGCATTCTCCTCTCCAGTACCCTGGCATAGACTTTCCCGGGGAGGCTGAGGAGTGTGATCCCTCTGTAGTTGGAACACACCCTCCCGTCCCCCTTCTTGAAAAGCGGGACCACCACCCCGGTCTGCCAGTCCAGAGGTACTGTCCCCAAACGCCATGCGATGTTGCAGAGGCGTGTCAGCCAAGACAGCCCCACAACATCCAGAGACTTGAGGTACTCAGGGCGTATCTCATCCACCCCCGGTGCCTTGCCACCGAGGAGCTTCTCAACTACCTCAGTGACTTTGGCCTGGGTGACAGACGAGTCCACCTCTGAGCCCTCGGCCTCTGCTTCCTCAGTGGAAGACGTGTCGGTGGGGCTGAGGAGATCCTCGAAGTATTCCTTCCACAGTCCAACAAAAAACAGCTTTTTGAGAAGTCTGAGATTTACCTGGTGCCCAATCTTGAAGTGAACTGCTCTAACAAGATGACCGCACCGGAGTTTGTTTTAACTGAAGACAACATGTAATGTGAACGCACCCTAAGAGATAACAGAGTTAGTGCAATTACAGTAGGACATTTACATGAACCTAAAAGTCTAGTTTAAGTTGGATTAAGTTGATTATTCATATTTTGTATCATGTATCTGTGAGAAAAACTACTCTAAATACAAACACACCACTCAAAAGGAAACAAATGAAACCAAAAGAATAAACAAGAGAGAAAAAAAAAAAGAAAATTTATTTAGCCTTGGTTTTCCAAGGAATTATGGAAGTCCATTTTATGTGAGGCAACAACTGTAGGTGAGTATATGCACACATCTGTGAAATAAAATAATGAGGTGTCAAGTGCAAATGCATGTAATGAAAACATTTTGCGTTAGATCGTTGGTGGCCATAAACCTGCGGCTAAAACCAGCTGCTTTTCCCGTTTGATGGAGATTGACACTTTCCAGTGTCAGTGTCCATTAAGGGTTCCAGTAACACGTTTGGATCGCTGACATCTGCTGCTGTGACAGGTGTGCTCTTGTTTAAACAAAGAGCAGCTAAATGACATCATGACACTGTTCGCGCTGACACTGGCAGCTTTGACAGGCGTCAGGAGAGTTCTGCGTCAAACTAGAATTGGTGATTAAACACACTTAACTCTGTGGAAAATGTTAGCGCTGCACTGGGTTGGCTAAAGGGCTTGGGAAAGTGTTGGGAAATATTGTGGAGTACTAAATGTAAAGGTGACTTACTGCCCTGTAGTTGACTGAATTTGTCCAGTCAACAAGGTCATTCTGAAGTAGACATTTACATTGACAATTACATTTTGGGACTGTGTAGTGGGACTGCATGAAATACATGCAATATGTGATAACATCGCAGTAAACATATGACCTAGCTCTTTGACATATATAAACGTTAACTAATTAAAACAAAAAATGTAAATAAATACAAGGATCTGGACTTACTTCCCCTCATCAAAGCAAGGGCTAAATCGATATAATGGGACTAAATCAGGACTATAAGTAAGAATATATATATATATTTATATATGCATATATATATATATATATATATATATATATATATATATATATATATATATATATATATATATATATATATATATATTCATCCCACATCCTCTTCAAGATGCTGGCAGGGAAAGCATACATGGAACGCCATAACCAAGTCGCTGGCATAGTGTACAGGAACATCTGCACGGAGTACGGACTGGAAACCCCGAGGTCAAAGTGGAAAACACCTCCAAAGGTGGTAGAGAATGACCGAGCCAACATAATGTGGGACTTCCAGATTCAGACTGACAGAATGATAATGGCGAACCAACCAGACATCGTGGTGGTGGACAAACAGCAGAGGAAAGCCGTTGTGGTTGATGTGGCAATACCAAGTTATTGCAACATCAGGAAAAAGGAACATGAGAAACTAGAGAAATACCAAGGGCTCAGAGAAGAGCTAGAAAAGACTTGGAAGGTGAAGGCGACAGTGGTGCCCGTGGTCATCGTAGCACTCGGGGCAGTGACCCCCAAACTGGAAGAGTGGCTACAGCAGATCCCTGGAAGAACACCAGACATCTCAATCCAGAAAAGTGCAGTACTAGGAACAGCAAAGATACTGCGCAGAACCCTCAAGCTCCCAGGCCTCTGGTAGAGGACCCGAGCTCGAAGGAAGAGACCACCCGCGGAGGGTGAAGGACAAAGTTATATATTTATATTCTTACATATAGTCCTGATTTAGTCAAGAACAAAACAGCTCTAAACCAGAACTTTTTATATTTAGATAAAAACCAAACCAAGTTTTGGATAGAAGATCATTTTTGATGATATTGTGATATCAATAAATATCTTATATACAGTGTAATGCAGCCCTTGTAGTAAAGCAGAGATCTCTAATGAAATACATGTTGATTTCTTTAAATTTATTACAATTATTTGATGGCAATTTAGGTTTGATAATATTTCATGGAAATCAGTTTTAAGTGGTTTTAAGTCTCATTACTTTTTATTTTCAATCTTAATTGTCCACATTTACCAAAAAATAGTAAAATCTTTGAGAACCATATTTATGTTTGATCTTAAATATTGTATGTATAAATAATCTTGTATCATATAACAGCTGCGATAGCTCTGTCAGAAGCCTTGAAATGGATTTCTTCTTACATGAAAAGCCATTATAATGTTATGAACAAAATACAAAAGGACTAAGTGGAAAGTCTTATGTAATTCCAGTAGTACACAACATACAGTACGTGCACGTGCATTTAGTACGTCTTCCCATGGATCGTGCACGTCTTGGTCGTGACTTCAGCTTTTACTTCCAACATGGCACATTTCTCAGTAGACTCATTGTGTGACCATTCCAGTTACTGTTGCTAAAAAGTCCTATTTGACTGTGAGCCTCTGCAGAAACATGTTAAGTGGAGCAGAGAAATTAAATTCCTCTGGCCTGCAAAGACATGATCCCCTCTTTTCCTTCACTGCAGCCCTCTCACTTCACAGGACATGATGGACTGTGGCAGCGCAAAAGAACTTTAGTTTAGACATTAGACATTTAGTATTTGTCAAAAATACACTTTCTGCTGCTGCTGCTTCGTTGTCCAGAAACCCTCCTGAGCCCCGTTTTAGACTGAAAGGTTGGTGACAGGTAAGTGGAAAAAGTCAATAGGTAAGGCTCTGCACTTGTCCTTAACAACTACTGTCAGAAGAGGCAGGAGGAAAACATTAAAGAGCTCCTGCAGAGAAGATAATACATGGAAACATACAGTATATGTATCAAAACGGAAAATGTAAGGACTTCAAAAAGTGCTGCCTTCATGTGGTGTTTTGGAAATCTTGAAAATAAACTACTTCTCACAAAAACAACAGCTAGGAATATGTTGTGTTTTACATGTTTTATGCATAAAATAAATGAGACTCAAAAAACCTTTTTTGTAGTGTTCTCACATCCATCCTTCTGCAAACTCAGCTAAAAGGCAGAGTATTCCAACAACAAAGCTGGAGCAGGGGAAAAGTGTGTTTTTCATTTATAGTAATAATAAAGTTTAGCAGTGCTGCCATAGTTAGACACAACGTTACTGCGGCTGTTAGTCCTGCCACGAGAGTCCTGACTAGTCTTCATGGAACCACTAGAGTCCTCCAACTCATCTGTTCGCACTTACACAAGCTGGAATATGGGCTGAGTTTGGTGCACAAATTTCAAACTTGAAGCCATATGGGTTCCCAATGTAAATTCCAAAAGTAAATAAAATGATTGAATCAAATATTGTAACAAATAGTGTTTATTATCTACATTGAGTGACATTGACTAAGACTATAAAATTGTTATTACTGTCAGTAACTACTATTTATTTTTAACAAACTACATTCAATAGCTAAAACAACAATATTAAAAACAATTAACAAGAAGTCTCTCACAAGAAGTGGCCAATAACTACACAATAGTGACAACAGACTAGAAAAAAAACAAAGAAATTAACTCCAAAATAGACATCTTAAAATTGAGTAATAAAGCCTTAACATGAATCTGTACAACTGATAATTATCTACTCATACAACATGAGTTTATGGTTCTTAAGTTTACTGCTCTTATTTATTTTCTATTCAAAATATTTCCAACTTTAAGACTCATGTATTCTCCTGGAAGGGTGTGACTAAGACAGACTTCTCCTGTGTCAGCCAGTAGTTTGTCGACTGCTGTGTGTTTCTAGGGGCTAAAAAGGGCAAATCACAACACCATCTTATTGTTTTCAGTGAAAAACATTACCAGTTTAAACTAAAACCACATCTGTTTTTGAACTTGAGAAAATGAGAAAACCCAAATAAAAAACAATGGGTAAAAATAGCTTTGCCAGATCGACACCAAACCTAAACTAAAGACCAAACCAGGAATAAAAACAGCCAGCGAATAAATCAGAACTAAAACCAAACCAACCCTTTACCAACTCATCTTTCAGTCCATCAGAAAACAACAACAACACTAACATTATGCCTTTCTGAACTGAAAACGTGAACACACCAAAGTCGAAGAGACTTTAAAAACTAGAGCACATAAGGACAAAGAAAGACCCAAACACAACAGCAAAGATCAACTGCAGGCAGGATTATCTGGCAACAACCAAAGGAAAACCCTGGATGTAATGTGGCCTTGTTTCCCTCCTCAAGCTTTACGGCACTGTAGATATTTTGGATATTTTTGAGGGATGTGGGATGTTCATTCCTTAAAAACTGATTCTGCAAAAATCGAACGTTAAAACCATGTGTGCTTTAACTTTGCTTCTGCACGCTCCCCTCGTCCGTCCAAAATGCTACATTAATTTGATCTATCTCCACGTCAAAGAGGAGTATGTCTTATTTTTCGCTGCTTTATCCGTTACTAGGCTTTAGCTGAAGCCTGATAAACCCTGTCAACCCCAGAGAGCAGCAGCAGCAGCAGTAGAGGAAGTGTCACAGACAGAAACACAAGCTCTTACAGTACTCTCCCATGAAACTCAAATTTACAGCCACTTTGTTTACGACTGTCCTGAGCCAGATTATTCAAAGGTTTGGCTTCAAAACGAGAAAATGTTCCTTTACAATAAGCAAAATGTTGCACAATATCCACAGCCGTCCTCTATTGATCACAGTGGGCTCCGATGAGGTAATGAAATTGCACCGCAGCATAATTTCCCACAAAAAAAAACTGTCAAACTGGCCCAAGTCTATTATGTAATAACTAAGTGTCTTAAATCTATGAATAAACCAAGGCCCGATAAGAATTAAACCCAGGATTAAACCGGGACTAAATCCAGAACTAAACTAGGACTAACCACAGTAAATGCAAATCTAAACAGAGATTAAACAAAGACAATACCAATAAACCAGGTCTTTACCAGAACTAAAACAAAGACAACACCAGAATTAAGCCAAAGACTAAACCAGGATTTGACAGACATAAAACCCATGGCTAACAAACCTTAAACCAAGATTAAAACCAGGGCTCTGCAAACAGAGCTGAACCAAGACTAAGCCAGAACCAAATCCAGAACTAAACCCTGGACTATGATAGGACTTAACCACCAGAGTTTAACCAGAACTACACCCTCAGGTTTCACATCCACACTGCATTTTATTTCTCCCAGGTGTTAAGACCATTACTGCAGCTCTGGCATTGAGCATTGCAACTGACACAATGCACTTTATGTAAATAAATAAATAGCACTGCATTTAGGCTAGCACACGTGCTCTGTTCATTGGCATTAGCAGACTGCAGCTAACTTGCATAAGGTCAGAATCTACAGGTGGTTAGTTAGTCAAAGGGCTGCAGAGAGTTAAAGCTGATAAAAGAAACGGCTGAAACACACATGTAACCTCAGACACGTGCGCACCTGCTCTGGACTATAAACATAGTGAGATAAATGCAGTCTTTACCTGAGATGCCGCAGCCAGGTGAGCACAGCGTCACCAAGAGCGCCAAGAGCGTCCTGCTCGCGCTCAAAGCCATAGTGAGTGTGGCGCGCGACTGCTGCAGAGACGCACGAGGAGCAGGACGCAGAGGCTGGAGGCTGGGACCGACACAGCAGCCCCCTCCCTCAGTCTTTACCTCAGTCTGCAGTCTGTCTGCTCTGGTCTGACCCAGACTCACGCCAAGGAGGAAAAAAGGGAACAGTAGCTCTGGATGAATCCTTCTGACAGTTACCGAGATAATAAAGTCCAAATGAAAAACAAGGACCTTTACTAAGACCAGCACCGTGTTTAGTTTCCAAGAAGACACCAGTAAATTCTGAGCTTTAAGTAGTGGGCTGTAGGCTATTCTAGTCATAACAGGGAGATTGCACCTGAACGCACCAGTTCCATCTGCAGGTGTCGCCCCGATAGCATCCCCTTGAGACACGGGTATCAAGAGATAAAAAAGTTTAAATTTACGAGGTAACAAATCATGATTATGAGACACAAAGTGAGATACTGTGCAACACCGTGGGGCTATTGCAAAACACTATGTTTAATACAGGAAAGATCACTGGTTAATTCATTTATATTGTTTAAATGTATAAATATGAAGCTATTTTCAAGATTGCAAGAGTGACTCTAAACATAGCATGACTCAATATTCAAAGTTTTTTCAATGGACTTCAATAGATATTCTATCCACAGGATGAGGGTGTAAAACCAAAATAAAAGTAGAACTTAAAATCACCACTTTTGTCCAAATGTCTCCCTCTTCAGGGGCTGCTGTGTTAACTCTAGATACTGTATGTTTCCATTTGCTCAATAACTGTTTGCACTCAACAAGGACAGTTCCTTTTTATTCTAATGTCTGAAGACAACAACGAGCTTATACATCCTGTTCTCTTCTGTTTTTGTTCAGGTGCTGTTCCTCGAGACTGAACCTACCTCAGAAATAAACATTTCCATGACACATTCCTGCTCCAGGTGGAAGGCGACTGTGTGGGGCAAACACTTGAGGGTCCTGGGGCGACAGCTTTTCTGCGATGGCTCTGGTTCACCACTAGTGGGAGCTACCACACATTTGCGGTAAAACATCACAGAAAGTGTGATATATTGTCTGGGTTTGATGACTTGAGTACTGAATGATGATATAGGTCAGCAAAAATACCACATATTGGACGAATATACACTTACAACACTTATATACAAGCCCCTAAGCCCCCTGGTCAGGTCACATCAGGTCTTCAGAGGCTGGTCCTGTAGCGTCTTGGGGAGTAGTGGCAAAAGGCTATTATATTTTTGTTTCTGCTTTGTGGTCTGACTGGTTCTTCTAAGTCATTTCTCATATTTACTTTTATAATAAGTGCAAAAGCCATCAGACAGTCATTGTAAAGACTTTATAATAGGAATTATGGCTGAATTGTTGACCACCTGAGATTTCACTACCCAAGCTTCTGTTTTAGTTTTTTTTAATCTGAAACAACACCCCCCTCTATTGGATACTGTCTACATCTGCACTGAATTAATATTATTCTTCATTTCACTTACTTTTTGTGCCATAGTCCTGTGTCTTTCTCGCTACAGCACTTTAAAACCCTAAACTAAATGGTTGTCTACTGGTTTGTACAAATAACGGCAAAACTCTTAAGGCTTTTTCCTGGTATTCATTTATGGTAAACAATGGCCTCAACCACAAAATCAGTACATGGACCTGCGCTCATCTGTGTGCCCCCAGAGGCCAGAATAATAATAACAGTAGTTAGTCACTACAGGAACTGAGTGACTCTGCAGCAACAAATATTTGTGAGATATCTTTAGAAGGCTCTCATTTGCTTTTCGTTAAAAAATCTGCTAATATACTCAGGTCCCAGCTCTTATTTACAGTCAGATCAGACACAAACACACAGACTTCAGGGGTGGCTTTGGTCCCCAGGTAGAGCTACAGTGGGCCCAGTACATAATGTCTGGTCTAGGAGAGATTTATGACATGTCCCAAGATACTTATCATAAAGTTTTGCGTATATACTGTGTTATAGCCATGGTTTATTTATTTAGTATGTCTTGAAATGAAAAGGCATCATCTATTTTAAAGGCATACTATGTAGGATTTCCAGGCAAATGTTTGTACACCAACCTGACCTCATGACCTATTATCTTTTTAGTGTCCATTAATTAAAAAAAATGGGTTTGAATTAACTCTAGTCACCAGTCATACAGTTTTGTAGTTTTCCTTTTTTTCTTGTCAGCTGTGATTGATTAAGAGCTCCACACACTCAAACATGTGCCTTACATTTAAACAAAATCGGAAAATGGTCAAATGCAGGAAGATAGCTATTGGTTTACAAATACATCCAGCTCCTGATTGTTCTACAGGGTTATATATGTTGAATATGTTTTTTTTATGTGTGAGGATTAGTTTGTGTTCAGTAAAATCCTGCATTTTATACCATCAATTGAGGATAAAAAGTATAATTATGAATGAATGCTGCACAAAAAAATGGACTCGCTGTCCAAGAAAAAAAAATACTAAACAGAAAGAATAGATGAGCTGTTACCAAAAGCAGCAGCCTAACAGATAGCACAGACAGCATAGTACATATCGAGTACAGATCTGATAAAAGAACAAGGGAGACTATAGGGAGTATCAAACCCAGAAATGCAGTCCATCTTCTCCTGACTTCAGCCGTGCAGCCTCAGAAACATCCTAAAAGGGAAGAGTTGCCTGGCAACTGTATCATAGTCAGCAAGTGTCCCACAGAGCAAGATGCACACCTTCAATAACTTTTGAAGCATTTATGAAAACTTGGCTCAGCATGCATCAAAATGTGGAAAAGCTTCAGTGTTATATAAGATATTTTACTGGACAATATGAAGTAGACAGAGAAAACAGAGACAAGCTTTAAAAGCATATTATGCAACCATATACAGTAGCGACTCAAGGAACAATTGACATTTTTTGCATTTCCTAAATCACAAGCATTAGTGATGCAGTATTATTCAAAGGGAGCCTCCACTGTCCTCACTCTGAAGCTGTAGCCCATCCCCCGCCCCCTTCCTGCACAGCGAGGGGAGGAAAACCAATGCCAGCCCAGAGATGCGCGACAAAGCTTGCGCTGCATCCACAGAGTGAGGAGCAGCAGCATCTGGGATATTTCTTTTTTTTTTTTCTACTCTTTTTATTTCTGGCTCATAGAAAGTCTTCCTTATGCTGCCTCTATGGATAACATGTTTTGGGTTCAGTGAGTCCGAACCTAAGGACAGATTTTTCTAACTGCAGAGGGTCATCCCGTTCAAGTTTAGTTTGGTTGGAGTAGTCTTACTCCCCAAATCAGTGCGGACTCATGATGGCTCTAATGGTTCACCTGAAGACGGTGGCTCACCTGAAGGGAAAAGGTGACCGGATCGCCAAAGTCACGTTCAGAGGTGAGGGATTGTTTTCAGATTTGGTTTTGTGACACCTGTATAGTATGTCATGTGACTTTTTTTGTTATTTCCTATTCACCCTACTCCCATGCTTAAATATTGAGCTTGACATGCATTACGTACAAAATCTAAAATAAAATAGGTCTATATCAAAAACATTCTTCTTTCTCATATTTTTGAACAGTATACATTTCTAACACTACACTGGCTTAACATCTTCGTCTCTTTAAGTTTGCACTAAAAATTTAATAATCTCCTTTGCTTATTAAAACGGCAAAAATCCCAGAGGCTAGTACATTACCAAGGCCAGCCCCTTTAGCATTGATTACCAACTAGTAAGTGTTGGAGGGTGGTGGGGGTCTCGCTCTTTTGTCATCTATGTGATAGTTGCCGAAGCTACACCAGCTGCTACATCCTCATCTTACACTACAAAGCCATGGCGGGAGCTTTTTCTCTGAATGGACCACCTTATTGTCTCCTCTGCCTTGTCCGTGTGAGTGTATCTGTCTTGCTACAATAAATTTTTCAGGTTTTTGATATCACATGAACCGTCGAACAGGCAAGACAATGAGTCCATCCTCCTGTTCCCTGTGGTGTTACTGTCAGGCTGTAGCTGTACTTTGGCTGCTTATAATTTCAAATTGCCTTCACAGTGGTGTTCCTCTGTGTGTTCACGCTCTACTGTACTCCACTGGTGACCTATTTCATTCAGCAAGTGCTCAAGACTTGTAAAATTAACTGATACATACATCTTTAATTTAGTGAATAATGATTGACATTAAACATTATTATAATTATCAACATTATTATCAGATTTTACCACTAGATGGAGTGGCGAGCTACTCTGCAGTCACCCTCTTTTTCCTAATGTTCTGATATAGTGTCCTGTTATAAGAGTAAACAGACAGACGAACCGTAGATGCCATATTAAAATTGTAATTCAGAGTTTTGCAGCATGCTGGAGATGCTGGTTTTACGCAATGAGGGTAATATTGGGCGTCAACATTACATGTAATTCTTCATTTATATATTATTCTACAAAAGACTATGTGGATGTTATTTTTAAATATTCTAAACTACACCAGAGAACACCAGTGTATTGTATTATCTTTGGCCCTGGAAGGCTTGTTATATCACTTTGTACCACTAGATGGAGTCATGAGCAACAGCAGAGCTCAGCCACAGTAGCACAGTTCTTTTGTCTATTATTATTTTATTATTTAAGTGAAATGGGTCTTGAATCTCTTCACTTCACATTTATTTTTAAACTTGATGTTTGACCAAGCTAGAGGAACCTTAAACGTCAGCGTAGATGACACAATTAAGACCATCAATCAAGATCTTGACCTTAAATTTGTACTACTTTAAAGTGGTTAAGAATAAATTATATTATTTGCAAGCAGTTTTATTGAAGCAGCTCAAAAATTTAAAATGTACTACAACTCATCCTATATGGTCTTCTTCAGTCTTACATGCCATTCTGTTATTGTTGTGGTCAGGCTTCAGTTTTTTTCCCCTGAAAGCTGTCAGCACTGCCTCCCGAGTGCTTTCAACTTAACTTCCTGTCTGAAGAGGAGAACACGGCTCGACTGGAAAACAATGGCATCAACCAACAACAATATCAAACCAGACTTAATACCCTTAGAGAAGTTTCCACTGTAAGAAAATATAAGTTGCAATTCAATGCAATGGTTTCAAAGCTGCAATAAAAAAGCAATAAAAAACTATAGGCTACAGTTTTGTTTTTTTTTTTGCTCAGGCTCAAAATCTTGTACCAAATGGAATTTACTTAGAAAGCTTTATAAATAATTAATTTTATGTGTTATCTTTGCTTTATTGAAGAGTGACGCAGCACTGTGGGAATTGTAGCCCAGAGCAAATAGGAAGTCTATTTAACTGAATCAGATATGGTACTATTTTCACTTTCAAATAGTCACATTTTCTTGATTAGCTTCTCGCCACTCTCTTTGACACTTCACTATCGGTATCATATTATAACTTTGCTACACTTCAAACGAAAAGGATCTTAACCGAACTTTCCTGCATCAAGTCTACATTTACATTTACATTTATCGGACGCTTTTATCTAAAGTTACTTACATTGTTCTACAGTAATTATCAGTGTTACAGCCACTGGAGTTAAGGTGGGTTAAGTGTCTTGCCCAAGGAAACAACAACAGCTGTGGGGAGAGTGGGAATTGAACCGCCTACCTTCCAGTTGAAAGTCAACTGCTCTACCCACTGAGCTACTGCCACCCAAAGTGAAGTTAAATATTGTTATATATTGGATATTTGCATTCAGAAATATTGTAAAAACAGTCACAATATAGAATAATCAGAGATGTAGGGACAGTAGCTCAGTAAGGTTGGGGTATGATACTTACATTCTTTTGTAGAGCTAGGCCTATGAATAGAGGAATGCTATGCAGGATCTCATGTTAAATCACTTTGTACCACTAGATGGAGCGGTGAGCTATTGCTGTCCTCAGTCTGGCTCATATAAGACCTCATGTTGTCTATTAGAACATCTTAGCATTGTTGTGATTTAGTAAGTTTCTCCACACTAACAGTAAACATTACAAATAATTGTAATTCAGAGTTCTGCGTCACATAAAAGGTTATAAACAAACCCCATTGGGGCAAAATATTTGAAAGGTTTGAAAGACATCTGAAGTTACATAGATTGGGATTTCAATATGTGCAGATTTAAACTTTTTTTTTGTCGTTTAACACGACAGAAAAAGTAAGCTAATGTCATGATTGATGATTTTGTTTTTGTATTATTATTATTATTATTATTATTATTATTATTATTATTATTATTATTATTATTATTATTGCTTTTATTATTATTACTATTATTTACTGGGATTCAGTCGACTGATAACATTTGTTGTCAGAGATGCACCACGTCAAAACAAAATATTAGTTTCCACTATTAAAGAGTGCTTTTGTCTTGAATCTTATAATTCATATTACAGTTTGTATTAGTATAAACAATATACTCCCTTTAATGCAAAAGTATCAATATGGACTAACCAAGGCGATATCTCAAGCACACTTCTTGGTCTTATAAAATGATTTTCTGGTGGTTTTCTTCTAAATCCATGTACATATGTGCCCCATTCACGTCACATTATGTGTTTGACTTTTTCAAATCATTCTTCTCCGTCCGTCTGCTCCCGACTTAAAGCTCCCTTGAACCGTAGCTTTATTCAATCCCTTTTTTCACATCCGCTTTTATTCCCCGTGTTGACATCAAGGCAGCCTGATTAACACAGCATTGCAGTGGTTTATGTGAAGCAAACCTTACATAAGCTTCATATCATCTACTTTTTGGAGCCCACATCTGAGCGAGGTGGCTGTGTTTTGAATAATGTAGGTGGAATATTGTCTCTTTGGTATTTTGAGAGCTGCTGCTTTTCATAAGATTTTCCATCATTACAACCAATAGACACTGGGTTGGACTTGATTACAAGCCTATTAGAACAAGATAAGTCTCTAATTTTCTATGTAATTATATGTTTGTTGATGTATATCAGTCTATTTAATTACAGGTGCACGATATGTACACTGGTGTCAGCGACTAAACTGAGCTGTAAATACACAAAACAAACAAACGGCACAAAGCAAAGCACACATTTCCTTCACAGTGCTCCCAGGTACTCAGGCAATAACATGCATAAATGAGTCAGGTTACACTCACCATACAGCCTCAGTCCAAAATACTTGTTTTATACTGTTTTGTTCAGAGTTTATCTACAGTCATGGTCATCATCATATCTGTTTTTTTTCCTGAGCTCTGTTTCTGTGCCTCCTGTGGATCTGCAAAGGTCTTTCCCTGGTGCATTTGTCAGTAAAACCATGATGTGTAAACAAACAGTAGAAGCTCCAGATCCTTTTATTAATGCTATTCTTCAAAATCACAGGTGAAATATTGCTTAAGTAAATATGATTTAGGCTTAGACTTAACTTTATTAATCCACAAAAGAAGCTTAGTTACAACAAACCCTACTGGAGTTGGCTTTGCTATAAGGAACACTTCCCTTTATTTCAGTAACATTAAAGAAGTGCTGCAGCTATGAATTATTTTAGTAATCGAGTAATCAAGTAAGTATTTTAAAACAACAACATTGTTAACACATAAGATTTTTTTTGTCTGAATTAACATTAACATGTTTTAATTCTTGATTGCTTGATCTATTTCACATTATATGTTCTTAGTAAATGCAAACGTGACACTCTGGACTTGTTACTAAAGGGTCCCTGGAGGATCAGGTCCAGGTGTGAAAGTTGGGGGGGGGGGGGGTTTGTTCATACAACCAGTGCATGCAGATACAATCGGTGCAGATCTCAGTGTGAAAGCGGCTTTAGCTGCCACAGGCATGGGTGGATGTGTCCGCTGGGATCATTGAGGCAAAATAAAAATGACCAACTTCTTTATTTTCCAGGGCTGCCCTTCTACAGCCGCGTGGCAGAGAACTGTGAGGACGTTGCCCCGTTTAATGAGGTGAGTGTGTCAAATGCTTCCCCACCTAATGAGATAATGAACAATTAGCACTTTTCTCTGGGCTTATTAGACATCATATTGTTCACTTCAGAGATAATAACAAGTTCGCTGCACAGCTGGCGCAGTTTGTTTTCACAATGAGAAGAAAGTAGGTCGTTTTTTTGGACCAGATCAAATGAATACATAGTGCTCAGTAAGAAACACTGCAGTACGGATAGGAAAGGCTACTCAGTTTTACTTCTCTTGAGAGTGCACTTTGTTTTTTGCTATCAGTGTTAGAGCACAATGCCACTGCTGGGAAATTATAGCCCCTCACTTTCAATGCACTCAGGTGTTTTTGCATTGTCCTCCAACAATTGTATTACATGTTTATCTTCCTCAAAACCTAGCTGTCATACTCACCTTTGTGGGACTGAGTCTATGTTGAGATCTAGTACAGAACTGTGCAGAAACAAATATGCTCTTAGTAGTGTGTCAAAATAAAATCAAAGTGAACATGATACCTTACAATAATAATCCATTCTTCAGTTTAGTTACAGAACACAAGGTATAAAGTGGGATATATTTGTCCTTAAAGCAACATTATGTAACTTTTCAATGCCATTTGGAAGGTTTCCGCCAATATAAACAACAAAATGAAGAATAAAACTCCTTTCAAAGGCTCATTAGATTCTCCAGTATGTAACTCAGAGTGATGAGAACACGTATCTCACCAGATTCCCACGTGTTTGCAGCAGCGTAGCGATGCAGCCATAGCCCTTAGTGGATACACAAGTGACAGTGTTGCTTATCTTGCCTTAATTAGTTTAAATCCTGAACATGGCTGATGGTGTGAATAGCTATTTCAATTAATTTTAAGACTTATTAAGGAAAAATTATAGCTAATACTGTCCCTGTTTGATTTCAAAAGCTGTGAAGTCTCGCTGAACAGTGGACACTTGGACTGATCAGGGGTTTGTTGAGGAACATGTCGGATTGTGCCATGCCACATGAAGTGTTGATTTGGTTGAAATAACCCAGTTCATTCATTTAATTGAAAGTCTGTATTTGACCAGTGTTCAGTAAACTACAGAGCCAATGAACAGGTCATTACAAAGCTATTGCACATGGGGGGAAAAAATTGAATTACATTCACATTTACACATGTGGCTGTACGAAACCAGAATATTTTTTGTAGGCTATACACCTGCTGATCACTGAGTCATCCGAGACTCCTGTCTTATCATTTAATTACTGAAGCAAAGAGGAAACAGACCCAAATTATTCTCACTCTCAAATGACCTGTGTCCTGCCAAGTGTGTGCTAATGGCCTTCTCCGGTTCACTTATTTCACTTCTGGTCGATTTGCACAGTGCAGTTAGCAGCCTTTATCATCCGTGTAACGAAGCACTTCCTCAGCGCTAATTTAACTGGACACTCAACACTTCACTGATTTAGTGACACAAAAAGACAGCTTCCAAAGTGTATCGAAGGTCAAAAGTTGTTCAGTTTTGAGCCTTTTGTGAAGTCTGGACATGGTGGTTTTACTGTGGTCTCTGTGGGATTTAGGGAAATGAGTCCCACAGGTTTCTGCTGACAGTGACAGGCCAAAACGTTGATGCACACAGTCAGATAAGAATACAAAGAGAGCACATAAGGATGCACTGGTTGAGGGATAAAGAAAAGTTACAGAATGAAAGTAAAGGATACAGAACAGAAGCAGAAGAAATGCTGCGCCTTTGTGCCTTTGAAGCTACTGTTTGTGAAGCAGCATTGTCTTTTTTAAAGGCTTTCACCTAAGAATAACAATTTTCCTTTTGGGTCCACATGCTGAGTGCTGCTTCCTTTGTAGATAACAAGTGCTGCTGTTTTTTTGGGGCTAATCAGGGAAATAGCTAAATGACTGTGCACATTTACCAACTTGTTTAGTCACAAGGGAGAAGGGTAGGATGTCTTACAGCTCCATAAAAATGTGAAAACAACTATTAAGCTTTATTTCACAAGTTAAACAGAAAGGGATGAACAATCCAGCAGATCCTGCACAGCTTATAACTTTTGGTTTCACTTTGTTTAAAAGTAAATACTGCATTTTTACCAAGACTTGATTCAGTTTGGTCAAAGTGTTCCTTCTGACTTCTGACCAAATGCCATTATTAGCATTAAAATCACAGAAATACTATAAATAATAAACTAGAAGTAGGGATCTCTGCCATGTTTCTGGTTTTGGCAGGTCTGGCAGGAGATTTTAAATATTTTATAAAATTCATAACATGCCGATGAGATGGACCTAACAAATATAAAGATCAGCAACAAAAAATGAACTGAGCTCTGAAGTCACCACAGACTCAACCCTAGTGTCCCACAGACTATTAACTGGCCATACATTTAAATTGTCAAAAAAATTATTTTACTGCTGATATGACTATGGCCCATTTGTATTTCAAGACAAAAAGGAATTTTTTTTTTTTTATTTAACAAGGACAATACACACAAAACATTCATCTTAGTTAGAAATATGCTCTGCACCAGATTTAGCTTTTAGCTAATTTCCATCTGTCCTTGTGCAGGTCACTAGATAGACAATTTCTAATCTAAAATGCACAAGTTTAATAAATAACAATACCCTTTAAATGTATCATGAGCACTTCAGTTTACTAATGACAATTACAGTTAACAATTCATCACTTAACTTCATCAGTAAGAACCTCCACTGAAAATACACAATTATCAATTCATCAATAACAAGAGCCACTAAAATACACACTGATCAAATCATCAATATTGATTTTCATTAACATCAGCTTCTGTAAAAAGAATATAGCAGTTGAAGAATGGCAGTCAGAAAAGTATCCGTAACTGGTCATATCTAACTTGGCAGGAGTAAGCCTTATGGCACACTGAGCACATTCACGATTATTCAGATGAAGCTGAGAAGGGGGTAGAACCAGTTTATAATGTGAAAATGTTTTGACCAAAGAAGTGCAGCAGAATTTCACTGCGGGCCTGATGAAGCTGCACAGTAGCAGAGCTGTACAATTATTATTCTGTGTGCCTTGGAGTACATTGAATATTAACCAAAACTTTTGCAGACGGAATATTTATAACTTACAGTATTTGGTAGAGTTGAGATGCTGGCACAGATACAGTACGTGATTTCCTGTGACAGGTTTGACCCCACGCTTTGGTCTAGGCCTGGGTCTGGGTCGTTAGCATCACTCAGCATCAATAAACCGCCCCGGCTTCCCTCGGGACAACTTCCCGTGTACATTTGTGAGTGTGCTGCTGATGCTGAGCGTACTCTACTTTCACGTCCAAACACTGGGACGATTCCTCATCCCATCCACGTCAACTGACATCTACATCCTCCAAAGCGCCGGGACATTTTGGCATGGCTCAAGTAAATTCAGGCCAGCCCCCAGAGTTAGCACCATTAGACTGGAGTTGTGTGTCGTGTGTTGCTTTATGCATGGACTAGCAGGACGCCTTTGAACTCTTATGCGGATAGACGGGATGGAGAATCTGTATTCATTATTCATGCTTATTGGGAGCTAGCTTTTAGCTGCAGCACACTAGGGCTTTCCCCTCCCAGTGAATGCTTAGACAAAACTGGATCAGTCTAAAGGCCCGCACGTACAGCATGTGGCCAGTGCTCGCTCTGTTTGGGCCTGAGGCTATTTGAGTTTTGTCACAAAAACAATGAGAGATGGAGATGTATGAGTTTGATTCTGAAAATGCATTTGTGTAGTTTACAAACATGTCCAGAGAGTTGAAGTGTGCTGTCAGAGCGAGAGGAATTATTATGCAAACATTAATGAGATCGGGAATGGTGCTTCTCTGTGGGCTTTTAGTGGCTACAGCTCAGTCGCACAAGAGTCTCACTTTTAATGAGCATTGTTACATAACGCCTTTAAAATAACACATTATCAGACGTTATGTGCTCATTGTCCTGGAAAGACTGGTGCACACTGTTTTCTTTTGTCTCATGTGTCAAGTTGCTGTGTTACGTTTATTTATGCCACTATTTGTACACATCCCGGACAGTTTATTTCCTGTGACACAAACAGATGCTTTATGATGCAAAATACACAAATGTTTGTCACACATGCTTTTTTTTTAATGAGAGGAAAATTATCAGTGGATTTGTTAAAGCAACAGCCCATTTTATCAAGATTATTGCAAAAGTGTAAATGGCATTAATGCAGACAGAAAATACATGTTTATTACTTGAAACACATTCTTACGCTTTCTGTGCAATTGTTACATCAGTTCTAAGTAACTTAGAATTCTTTGTCTGATGTAGCTCCCTTGTGGTTAAATGAAATAACATTAAACTGTGTTATGATTACATATGAGCAATCTGATTGTAATTCTTCAATTAAAATGAAATATAAAATGTCTTTGGTATTGTAAGAGCCAGTTTCTGTTTGACCTGTGGGTGGAGTTGTTGTATATACCTTGGATTCAGGGATAGCCAGAACAAATGGTTTTTGGTCACCATATTGGCTTTCTGTTTTACGTTTCTGACTGAGCAATTTGTAGACACGTTCCCTTTTTAAAAAAAACTGTTTATCCAAGAAACTATTTAATAAGAAAAACACATTAAACCTTATCAACTACAACTGTGAGTCACACATTTTAGTGGCTAAGTTTAGACTAAGTGTAAACCAATTTATCCAATTTTACAATAAATAATAAGATTACATATAGTGCTTTTAACACAGTCAGATCTGGGTTAATGCATTAACACTGAACAATGACGATTGAGTTTGCCTCTACTCCACTTCCTTTAACATTATAATCAGGAAGTGTGTGGGCTTTAATTGAGATGCATCTGTTATATGAGAGTGTATCAGAGAGCGGGTGAGGTTTTTAAACTAATATACAACCCTTCTGGAAGTACAAGACCCAAGTACAGCACGTCGGCACTGCTCTTACCTCATTAGCTTCATGCATTAGTGTCAGCCTCTTCGGGAGTTCATGTTTCAGCCACTGCACTGACCATTTGACCAGAGGGATCAAGACTGAGGTGGACTGAAAAGACTTTGCAAACGTTGGTAATATTTTCAAGATTCAGCACTGCTCTGAAGAGGTACTTTTCCATCTCAGAGAGTTCTTAATAAATGATGAGTAGAGCAGAATATATCTCATGCCTGCCTTGAGTTGGGGGATGAAAATCGGGCTGAACGGAAGATTTTACAAGGTCTACAGTCTAATTTAACTTGGTGTTAATAAAGTATGTGTGGTCAGAGTAAACAGAAACAGAATGCAAATGGGAAATGCAGGGAGCCCATAGGAAAACATGGTGTAAATAAAACACTAATTCTTTGTGTCAGTGTGTGTCCATGTGCATCAGCTTGGAACTCCTCTTTTTAGATTCTCAAAACCCCAGAAAGCACCGTCAGGCAGAAGGAATATTGTATGATGCATTCCATTTTTTAAATATCAACCCCAAGTACGTACATAAGCTCACAACCCTCACTACGCTTTCAGTGCTGGAATAACTCCAAACCTCTAGTTTGTGGGTACTTATTGGATGCAACTAAGCATTTAGCCCAGCTATATATTTCTCATTTTTTAATTAACAAAAGTCTCCAGGGTCATGCACAGTCTCTGTCAGAGAATGGACCGTAGAAAACCTTATAGGGGTGAGTCCTCTTGTGATTTAAACCAAAACATTGATTAATTTTCTTTTAGGAGCCAGTCTCTTGACAAGTGCATTGTTCATTATCAGTCACCATCTGCTTCTCCAAAGTCGAATCTGAGGCTGTAAGCACACTTTTATGAGAGTCTAAAATAACTTCCACCAATAGTTCTGTTTAAACCTCTGGATTCAATGCACCACCAGCTTTTTTGAACCTTTTATACATGGTGTGCTCAAAAGTTACACACAGCAACAAAAGCAGTGAATTTTAGTAATTATTTAGAATACAAAAGTTAAAAAACACTAAATGAAAAGCTTTAGAGGTGGCAAAAAACGGTTAAATTAATAATCTACTTGTGTGTTAACAAGAACACAACAAACTAGACCTTTGCACACAAGGTTTATTGTCCACATGAGCAAAACAGCCATATTACTTTTACAATTACACTCATATTCATTTACTGTAAGTCAGTTGGGGTGACCATATTTCCAAACATCCATTCCAGGAGCTTCACATTTTTCACATTTTCTCATAGAGAGCTCTAGAAAACCTCACTAACAGGTTTAGGATAAGGCTTGATAAATATAGCTACAACAGACAAATCAGTGTTTCTCATAGACTTGGAAATCAGAAGTCTTTTCAGGAAGAGTGAAAGATTTCACAGCACTACAAATTTGTTTCGACAACTGGTTCATACTCAAAGCAAGAGTCAGCAGAGTAACACACAAAATGAATATCAAGCGTTAAACTATTAAACAAGAAAATATGTAGTGAGAAAAAGGACTGGGAGTGTGGCGTCGAAAGAAAAGAAACCAGCAGAGATGAATAAAACTGATGTGAATAAATAGGGCTTCTGGAAAAAGTGGAGCTGTGGTTGAGGTGTGGTTAAGGTACAGCTAATGTGGGCTTCTGGTCACCCTTGAGTGAGTTATTAGTATGAATTTTGCACCAAAACTGAATGTGACAAATCATTTTCCAGTTAGTCATTTAGCTCACAATTGGAAGTTCAAGCTTGAGTTGAATTTTACTTTCCAACGGTAGACTCATCATAACATAGTTTGGAGATAAATTATTTAACACTGGATTGAGACCCTGAGATTTTATTAATCTCTAATCGACACAGGATTAAATTAAAGTTTGTCAGTGTGCTTCAGGCTTCAGTATAATGCATTGTGATTAATGAGATGAAGACCAAAAGCTGTCAAGTCATGCTGTGTGCTGCCAAATATATAATAGAATATACAATGCAATCTGTGTCCATAGAGGATTGTGTCAATACTCTCTTGTACACTGTGGCATTTCATTTGACACATACTTTAAATGAGTCAGAAACGAGTAAAGGAACATCGGCTGCTGCTGGGAATCTGACAGGAGAGGAGTGCTTAGAGCGGGACGGACAGCCCAATTACTGCAGCGGGACTGGGCTTCTGTCAGCGGCACAGGGTCGGGTCAAACAAGATGTCTGCAGATCTTTGTCAGGCTCAATGTGTTGTACACTGTCATAACACAAAACAATACAGTGATGTATCTCTGCTGGACACAATGTATTAATTACTTTAAAATTGTGATTTATGGCAAAATGACTGATGTTTTTAAAGTGAATATGAGCAACGGTTTGGTGGTTGCAGATAACGTCACAGAGATGAAGAAACACTGGGAAACACTCTGAAGGTGAGATAACTTATGTTCAACTATAGACCAAAGGGTGCCCTAATTTATAGACTGGCTCCTATGTGGAAAATGTATAAACCTCACTGGACCGCACTTGTCACTTTCTGCCATGTTGGTATTGCCTTGTGCAACAGCTGGATTCTGGAGAGATTTGTGAGTTAACAAACATAATTGGATAAAACTGTGGTTACTCACAGATGAAAAATTCCCGACCAGTATATTTATAATACAAATGTCACACAAGATCATTTATCTTTGCCCAGAAACACTTGCGGGTAATAATGACATGGTTTTTAATGTAATAGGTCTAAAAGAGCACAATAAACTCTGACAGCTGGAAAATAAACACTGGGACTAATTTGTGTTTTATTTCCACCTAAGCATTGTGTTAACTGTATGGTAGCACAGATTTACCAGCACATGAAAGGAACACACTACTCTTATAGTGACCATAATGGCTTACATGAAGGAATAGCATTGCCGTAACTGACCAAGGGACTTTCTGTGACAACAGTTCATCCTAAATGTTTCTAATATTTGTAATTCAAATGAAGTAAGACATCTTGGAAATAATTGATTACGCTTTTTATTCTTCATAAAATTAACATCTTTGGGCCGGATAATGCAGTATAATCTGGCTTTGTGTCTGCATTAACATAACCTGATGGGCTTCCCTCTGGCTTCATGGACAGCAGCTGCATTGATTTCCATCTAATAGAGGTAACCCCCACACAACCCCACTTCAAAACATCCATCAGACTTTTCAGATTATGTAAGCCAGGCCTCATCTAAAGAACACGACTGTCTGAGAAGCTAGGTTTTTTTTATGTAGTGCGTCCATGGCAACAGTCATTATATTTCAAAGGAGGACGAAAGGGCTGGTTGAATATCTGCTCGCTTAGCGCTGCAACATGGGATCACAGCTGCCACAGTCCTTCTCGATAGCCGCCAAGGCCCGGGCTTCCGGCTGCCGTCGGTTCTAATGAGGCTCCTCACGTCGCCAATTAGTGGCGAATGGTGGTGTACAGAAGGTTACAGAGGGCAGCCGGGAATAGCACAGGGAAGGAAATACTTAACTGGAGCTAAAATGAGAGTTTCTCTAATCAGTGCAGGGTTATGGTTTAGTTTGGGCTTCATAATCTTAGATGTGTCTTTATGAAAAGTGGTCAGGCGCCATCTTTTCTTCACTTGTCACAAATGTTGCATTTTTGTGTGAGTTTCGGATATATGCTGTGGAAAATGCAGCTAAAACAAAAACAACAACAAAACCTGTGTTGTCAGACAGAAAAAAAGCAGAAAGACAGAACAATAGGCAGGTCACATGACTTTGTTTTGGAGATATCATTGTTTAATAGCTTGGACTTTCACTTTTGTAGTAAAGTAAAGTGGGTCTGGAACCTCTCCCACTGACCAGGACTTCCTTTGAGTTCAATCAGACCAACCAATCATAGTTGTTTATCCTAAATAGGTAAGGCTTTCTGTTATCTTATGTTTTTTAATTGGTTCTAAACTTTTTAAATTCCCTAAATTAGAATATAGTAACTCTCCACAGTTCCATTACAGCTGCCTGGAGTGGACAAACTGAGCACTGCTGGAAGTGAAGCACACTTATGTTTGTCTTTCAACACGTAATCATTTATTATGGTTTATTATGGTCTGTGGTTCTACCAGATTTGTTTAAACAGCTTGTCCCTGCAGGGCTACCGTAGCTCTTCACATGCCCTAAAAATAATGGGTGTGAGTTCTATAATTGCAATCTACAATGTCACCAGAAACTTTACACTGCACCTTTAAATTAACTTATATTAAAATGATATTATATTACATAAGCAGTTATTATAGACTATGTGATTTAAAATTACTTCCAGTTTCCTTCATAATGTTTGTTTCATCTCCAATTTCACGTTGTCTGGTTTTGCCATCTGCCATGTTGGACTTATCCCGAGATTCCAAAAAGGCAGATGGCAAAAGGTTATTTAAACTTTTTAATTGAATTTAATCTACTGTTGAGACTGACAGCTTTGCCTCTTTTTACTTCTACTTTTAAACTTCCAAAAAGTTCAGTTTATTAAAATCCTAACTAACTTTTCCCAGAAGGACATTGTGACGTAGTAATTCAAAAGCTTGTCTTCACTTATACTCTTGTGTCATTATTTCAAGTAGAAGCCAAGCATTAGGGTTGATAGCCATTTAATTTTGAGAAACGACCGCTGTTTTTTTGACTTTCCTTTTTCATAAAAGTGATAAAAACTGCTTATGAAAAAATGTTTTAATTCATGCATCCTTCAAAATAGCAGTTCTTCTCATATTTTGTTAATATCATCTACACAGCACTTTCTCTCATCCGTACTTTGCTGATTGCTTAACATGCACTTGATAATCTCTTATACATTTAAATAAAGCCAGTCAAAATGTGAATGAATGTGAGAGTTGGTGCAATGCAGCAGTTTGACATCAGACAAAGTGATGACTTGACATCTTCCAACTGTGAGGAGCTGAACAAAGCACCACAAAATGCATCCAAAAACAATATTCATATTTCTGCTCAAGGGTTGACTTCATTTATTCTGAGCGTGTGTTGGAGATCATACCTGTAAATGAGTTGTGTAAACGGATACTCAGTCCCTTGTTGCGCCCATTCACCAATAAATTATACGATGCATAATTTAACAAACAGGAAGAAGAGAGGCGATGTTAATTTCCTTCATGCAGTCCTTAGTGTCCTTTTCATACCTCCGTTTATTGGGGATAATTTGTCATTTATTCCTGATGGATGCTGGTTGTCCTTTTTTAATTAAAAAAGTAAACTTATAGATGGCATTTTTGTATTGTATTTATTAGGATGGAAGGGGGGGGGGACTCATTAATGTGCAGATTTTTGATTAATACATCTGTTTATGCTATCTGAAAAGCCCGGATGTACTCGCCATTTTAGAGCCCTGTGGTAAGGCCAATATGAGTAAATGGGAGAGCAATGAGCACACAACATCCATTTATATACAATCTATAGTTTTGATGTTGGTGTGGGAAACTGGAGTACCTGGAAGAGACCCACCCGAACGTAAAGTAGCTTTTTAACTTCTACTTCAAATTACAAATTCATCTCCAGTGTGTTGTGAGAGTCTTGTTGTTTCCCTGTAGCCAGTCGTACATTTTATTGAGAGAGTACAAACCCAAAGTCCCCTTTTCTCCGCCTCACTGCAGGTCGTATGCTTCAACACTGTGGGTATTTAAACCACTGCTGGCGCTCTTGTCCTTGCTTGGTGTTTTTAAATGCATTATGCGACGTATAACAGCCTCTCGGGCGTTTGAGCAGCAGAGGCTTTCATGTGTGCTACTTAAAGAAATGCACATAACTGCGACCAAAGCGAGGGACTTCATGTAAATCCTATTGTTTGAGAGAACCATAGGAAGCCTGGGATGTGCAGTTTTGATGTATTTGGTTTTTTTTTTTATTAAAACTAGAGAGATCAATGTCAACCTACAGAGTCCCTCATGTATAATAATCCACATAATTACAATTTCATGATTTTTTCTTATGAAAGCTACTGTGTGCAGCTATATGTGCTTTGGTTTATGTGTATATACTCCGTGTGTATGGGCTGGAGTTTTTCTGCTATCATTTCCTCCAATTATTGTGCGCGCTGTCATCCGTAGAGCATTAACACCTCGCTGGGGTCCCACTTTCTCCCTCTGCTTTTCAAACTGTGGAGGAGATTACTGTTTAAATGAGATGTGGTGGCGCCGTCTTAGTCATAATCTTTCAGTCGTTTCTCAGAGGCAGCATTGTGAGAGAAGAGCAGCTTAGACAGGGAATGAAAAGTGTTTGAAGAGAAGTTACCGACAGCAGGTCTTTGGGGGAAATGTGATGCTTAATTTATTAATGTAATGCACATCATTAACTTCCAAGGTTTGTTTAGTGTTTCCCTAAAATCCTTGTTAATAAAATAATAAGACTGTTAGCCCTGAAGTGCACTGCAGTTTCTTATTCTTGTCCTAATGAGCTGTTCTTAAGTTTGTTTTGGAAGTTATAAAGCACAGAAAGACAGTGTCTGCTAATAGTTTTCCTCAGATGTTGGTTAAAAAAGTAGTCAGTAATAAGGCGCAAACACTTCATCAAGGTCAGGGCAATCAATCTCATACATGATCTTTTAATCTCTAATCTTTTGTAAAGTGATGAACTGTAATGAGTGAAGTTTTACTTTGAGTAGGACACACATTTATTTTTATTGTTTCACTTGGAAAAGACCATATAGCTCTATCATCAGGTCAGACTTGGCACTTAAACCTCAACATTTACCACAACAAATTCACATTTACCACATTTACACCTTGCATTAACACTTTATATTCAGGTCTAAAGAGGACCAGACCCACCTTCAGATTTTACACATGTGATCAAAAGTTGTGAAGGCGTTATGCAAGTCTTGAAATCTGGTGATGCATTTGGACCAGACAGGTGTAAACATACATTTTTCAAAGCTCTAACATAATGTCAGACTTAAAACCACATTTCAGAAACAAAGTGGAATCATTATGTAGTTGTCAAGAGGTATTTTAAACACAGACGTTTAAAAAATGAATGGGCTACATAAATATTCAGTTTTCCACCAGATTTAGCGTCTGTTCATGTTATAGTCCCGTCCAGACCGTAAGGAGGTGCAGTCGTAAAGGTCGGAGGCAGTTGCAGATATGGATTACGTTGGCAGGTGGGAGCCCCAGGATTCAGTAATGGGACCGTCCTGATAGATCGTTCGTCTGGCGCCTCCTGTGTCTTCTTCAACGAGAGGCTAACGTCAGCAGGAGGCCAATGACTTTTAAATCACCTGCACAACCTTAAACCATCTGCCCTCGTCCCAGTTCAGCTACTTCAGCCCCGGGACGCTTCAAGACAATATTCTGACCCTTCAAAACAAATATATAGCCTTGCAGAGTAATGTCTCTGTAATGGGACATGAATAAAAACTGCTTTCTCAGTTGTAGCACATTAATCATTAGATACTAACATAGTCATGTATAATTTAGACTAAGCTTTAATGAAGCCAGTTCTTTAAAAATGCATGAACCTGCAATGATTTTCACAACTTTATTGGATCATTTTGTTTGTGAAAAGTTCCAGATCCTTTTATTATTAAGACTTAAGAGGGTTGTTTAAGCTTGTGTGCTTAACTGAGAAATACTTTATAATGTTTGGGATGAGAGTCGACAGGAGCCACACTCCAACATGGTTAAAGCAACAAGACCTCTTTTAATGATTGTTGTTTCATCCTTCCTGGTAATTTATGGGACTCCTCAAATCTGACTTAACAATATAGAGTTTACCAATGGCATAAAGAATTGCTTTATTTTCATAAACATTCTGCTCTATGAAGAAAAATGAGATACAGTTGACTTTAAACCTTAAGTATAGTGTATGTTACAGTATGCTTTGTAAACTTGCTAATATTCTGTACATTATTTTGTTTGAGATAAGCTGTTCATCTTGAAAGCATCCTTCTGCTTTGAGTTAATCACTCCTCAGTTTTAATAAATGACAGGACAGTGCTGCTGCTCTGTGGAGCTTGAAACAGTGAAAGTACAATACTGAGAGCCTGATTAACCTGACAAAAGCAATTAGTCCAGCCGTCGCCGTGCTGAAAGATGATTTTCTACACTTCCTTTGCCAGGGCTACACTAAAGTGGACCTATCAAACAGATTTGAGTTAATTACAGTGAAAATGCTGTGCCATCCATCAAAGCCACAACTCACAGCTGGGCCTTTTCTCAAGGATATCCCCGACATTTTAGAAAACTCATTACTCTGCAAGTCCATTTTTGTATTTTAGCTCAAGGCCTTGAGTCTCCATCAAGGCCATATGTCCATGATGTTTATGATGATAAATAATACACAGGAATGCACTTTTCTTAAACTGAACCTGAGGAGCACATCTCAGACTTGCAGCCTGATAGATACATTACTATATTTTGTGAGATAGTGGAGGCTAGTAGGTAATTAGAGAACAAAGTGACATTCTTCTTCAATTGTTCGGCCTAGCTGTCTGTCAGCTTTTGTAGTTAGCCCTTAGCTGTTTTATAAAACCAAACCTGACAACAAACCTAACGTAGTGAGCTGTTAAACATGACGACTGTAGAGTTAAATGCTGCTTTGTTGTTTTATTGTTTGAACCTTTGTATAACCCTATGAACATACAGAGTCTATTTGCTAAGTTTTCTATTCTAATTGGACAGGATACCACAAAATGTCTTCTCTATTTGTAGGTTTGCAGAAGGACTTCAACAACTATTTTTCTGTCTGAACCGTTTTCATCAGTGATGTCTGTTTATACACAGGGCTATTTAATCTACATTATATAATAAGAAAAATCACATACTTCTCTTCTTTAACCGGATACATTCAAACTGTAAAATATAACTAGCATTTTGCAACACGTTTGTAAAATACTGAACAACCTTAATGCAAAATAAAGCCAATTAGCATTATTTTAGACCCTTCATATGAACCTCAGTTACCAGTTTGGCTGAAGGTGAAAATGATGTTCTTTTTTACAGAAGTGTAGTAACCCCTGTTCTCTGTCTTTTTCCAGGTGTTTCGGTGGCCCATTGCCAGCAGACTCGATGGAAACGAGATGCTGGAGGTCCAAGTGTACAATTACAGCAAGGTCTTTTCCAATCGGTAAGCCTTGCACACTGACTCATAACTCCGCTAAGACCACATTCACCAACAACAACCCAGATCCCAGAGAAAATTGTTTGCATTTTAAGGCCCTGTCTGTCACACTAACGGGGAGCGCAGGTTGTTCAGCTCCTGGAAAATATGCTTGTTTTCCCTCAAAGCGTTTTCTAAATTGAGTCAATTTTGTGTGTGACAGACTGCAAGCCACTGCTGAGGTTGCTGGGAATAAGATTAAAATCTGAGCAGGGAGTGAAGTAATGAAACAGAAATCTTCGGTAATGGCCACATTCGTCAGTCACGTCTCTCCAAAACAATCTAATCAGGACAACACTAAATGAGCTGAAGGCTGTAGCAACATGAATCTCATGTTGAACAAATTCTACAGTTAATCGATCACAATTTGCTCTAATTAAACTTTTTTCTCTGTGTTAACTGTTAAAAACAAACAGATACTGTGTCCTTCCAAAAAGGCACAGTTAAACCACATTTGTCTTTATTCAAGCTGATCTCAGGCAGAACTAAGGGCTGTCTCCCAAATGTCACCTGCTGAAATGTTTCACAAATACAAACTGGCATCACTATTTCATAACTGTTTTACTTTTACTGAATGGCTTTTAGTGAACAGCACATGATTAACTGTTATGTTCCTCACTTTTTGGCCAAACATATTCACTTTTGCCTCTCCACCTAAAGATATACCTAACATTACAGTCATGTGCAATGACAAGCATCCATTAAACGTAAACTACAACTTACCTGTGTGATTCTGTCCACATATTTTCCACTTTTTTCAGGATTATCAAAGGACATTTCACTGCTTGTTACTAAGTAAATGTCTATTTCAGGCTTATTCTGAATGAGCTACACAGTCAACTACAGCCCTCACGTAAAAAGAAAAGAGTTCTATGAAAATTAGATTTGCAATTGTAATGGCATTCGTACATAACAACGCCAAATGGACAACTTCTAATTGCAGATTATGACTTAGAATGAACCCAGCAATACATTCTTTTCACAAACACTAAATCTCCAGTGATATTTTTTGTGACTATGTTCTGACTCCAACGGTGGTCTGTTGTTAAAAGCACCACTACCACATCATGAAAACAGCTGATTATGAACAAATATACACTAATTATACACTAAACATAATCACTTTCTACATCACATCCTCAGCACAGTTTACATGTGAAGGGTTTAACCCAGTTGTTAACCATTTGCTGAGAAAACCCTATATTATCCTGCTCAACACACTGACACATAAGTTAAAGGCTGGCATTATGTTGTTTGAAACCAGTGAGACTACAATTAAACTCTTTTCAGGATCTTTTCCATTTTGCACTGCTCCCCTTAAGGGTGACGTGTCCTTGTCTGAAAGCATGTAGGCTGGTGGTGCCCGGGAAGCCTGTGCATTGTTCGTGTCTGTAACAAATCTACTGCCGGTCGACTGGTTCAGTGGGACCGGACTGACGACACAACTCTCGCCCACACACTGTCATTTGTGTTTTAGCTCGCTCCTCTGACGACGTAGGTGGTACTTTATGTTCTTTA
Organism: Neodontobutis hainanensis; assembly: GCA_024349245.1. Lineage (NCBI taxonomy): Eukaryota > Metazoa > Chordata > Actinopteri > Gobiiformes > Odontobutidae > Neodontobutis > Neodontobutis hainanensis. Next base: position 777,366 of record JALDNG010000058.1, read on the forward strand.
CATTCACCCGCGTGACCTTATCTTGAGTTTCCCTTGTGTGGAGTCAGACACATTTCCTTCCTTTTACAACAACAAATCTGAGCTTAAAAAAAAACAAAAAAAAAAAAACAATAGCAGCTGTGTGGCAGATGTTGGAGCCATTTTACTTTTAAGGCAGCTTTAACTTGTCGTCTGATTATAAAAGAATAAAGCATCTAAAACTTTTGGAAATGACAGGAGGATCTTTTGAAACAAGTCTTTGAAGCTAGCCTGAAGATAAAATTAATATTTTATTATTCAGTCTGACAAGTTGGTATGTAAGCCACTAGGTAACTATGAAAAAGAAGTGAGCAATGAGGCGACTGATAATGAAGTCATAATAATAATAATGATAATGAAAATACCCAAAATTTTAAATAAAATATTTATAAATAAAAACAATCAAACAACTTAAAGCAATAATATTTGTAGCCTAGAGAAAGTGAGCCTAAAATTCACTTAGATGGTTTTCTAGATCTTCTAAAGACAGACCTGGTTAGACAGATGCTCTACTGTGTACCTCCGAGTGACAGGGCACGCTAACGTCTTCTGAGATCAGATATCCTGTGAGAAGCAGTCACATCAACACACTTTTACATTACAAAAAAGCTCCTGTTTCTCTGTTCTGCATCAGCCTGATATCACCTGGTCAATGGCCGTCTCCTGTTGCTTTACCTGTTGAAATTATTGCTGCAATTAACAGAACAGGTAAACATCAAAATTATACACACAGTTTTTTATTTTTCTCATAACCACGTTAGTTTGTCAGTAAAGTTTAGAATTCTTATTTTCTGTGACACACTAGTACCACTAGTGGTCCTATAAAGTGGATGCACTTTATAATCTGGCTTTTTGGTTTGACACTGCAGCTTTGTTTCGCCAGTGCTGCCCCTGGACCGACCTGACATTACCCAGGAGCCGAGGGGAAGAAGGTGGTGAAGAGGTGTCTACTCGTTGATACGTTAGATCAGCTTGTTCTTTCTTCTGTTGTTGTATTACGATTATACCACAGTTATTACCACAGTGGGATCAATGAAGGTCTGAGCAAATGGCCAAGAGGTTTTTGCATTACATTCATTAAAGTGAATGTATGCTCTCAAAGTTGAAATAAATCTTTCAGTGATTGTATCTGTTAGTGTGTATCTAATGGAGAAATAACGAGCCATTTAGAAAAAAAAAAACCTTTAGTGGGGGTTGTATGTTTGTGATAAGAGAGCAAATGTGCGTTGCTCAAAAGACTACATTGATTTTATCTTTTTAGAAACCAGATTGGGCCAGTTAAAGCTGTGAAAAAGCACAGAACGGTTTTGAGGACAGCTTTTGTGTTTCTAGTGTTGCTTTTGGGACATTTTATTGCCTGGTTTTCTTGGATGATATAAGCTTTATATATTCACACAGTCCATACAGTGAAGTGTCTAAATTATTCAACCTGAGACAGAGCCTGTGTTGTTCTCACACCTGCTCCATCTTCATGTGCACAGTCTGCATCATTGCCATCGTAACTGATCCGTTTCGTCAGTGCACAGTCTCTCAGCTCGCGACCACCACCTGATCACGTTACCACAACATTAAACGGAAGCACCAGTGCATGATGGGAGCAGTGGTGTGGTGGTCGTGTTAATCTGTTTGTATATGATGCTGTAAGCTCAGAATCAAGAGTGATGTTTATACTGACAATGCCACAACACAAAACTAACTAGACCCATGAATATAAAAAACAACTACAAAAACTACACAAACCTGTTGGTAGCGCAGACAGAGCAATATTCAGGGGCCCAAATAGAGAGGAGGCCCATTGAAATTGCCAGTAGGAGTAATAGCAGTAGAAAAGCTTTACGCAAAGGCATTTGGACTCAGTTTGCAAGGTTCTCTTGTCCAAGAGACTTTGTCAATTCTGAATTTAACTGATACCAGAGGGTTTTGACCTGAAACTAACTTATATTTTTACTTTATTTATTTATTTCAGGGACATATTATGCCAGAGTTAGCCAACAAGTTATTTTTCATCTGTAGTCCAATGATTGACCAGGCTGTTCTGGTCTCATAGTCTTGAAAGGGCAATGTGAGTCCTGATGTGTACGTCCTGATGTGTGTGTCCTGATGTGTGAGTCCTGATGTGTGAGTCCTGATGTGTGAGTCCTGATGTGTGTCCTGATGTGTGAGTCCTGATGTGTGAGTCCTGATGTGTGAGTCCTGAAGTGTGAGTCCTGATGTGTGAGTCCTGATGTGTGTCCTGATGTGTGAGTCCTGATGTGTGAGTCCTGATGTGTGAGTCCTGATGTGTGTCCTGATGTGTGAGTCCTGATGTGTGAGTCCTGAAGTGTGAGTCCTGAAGTGTGAGTCCTGAAGTGTGAGTCCTGATGTGTGAGTCCTGATGTGTGAGTCCTGATGTGTGTCCTGATGTGTGAGTCCTGAAGTGTGAGTCCTGAAGTGTGAGTCCTGAAGTGTGAGTCCTGATGTGTGAGTCCTGATGTGTGAGTCCTGATGTGCGAGTCCTGATGTGTGTCCTGATGTGTGAGTCCTGATGTGTGAGTCCTGATGTGCGAGTCCTGATGTGAGTCCTGATGTGTGAGTCCTTATGTGTGAGTCCTGATGTGTGAGTCCTGATGTGCGAGTCCTGATGTGCAAGTCCTGATGTGTGAGTCCTGATGTGTGAGTCCTGATGTCTGAGTCCTAATGTGTGAGTCCTGATGTGTGAGTCCTGAGGTGTGAGTCCTGACGTGTGAGTCCTGATGTGTGAGTCCTGATGTGTGAGTCCTGTGTGAGTCCTGATGTGTGAGTCCTGATGTGTGAGTCCTAATGTGTGAGTCCTGATGTGCGAGTCCTGATGTGTGAGTCCTGATGTGTGATTCCTGACGTGTGAGTCCTAATGTGCGAGTCCTAATGTGTGAGTCCTGACGTGTGAGTCCTGATGTGTGAGTCCTGATGTGTGAGTCCTGATGTGTGAGTCCTGATGTGTGAGTCCTGATGTGCGAGTCCTGATGTGTGAGTCCTGATGTGTGAGTCCTTATGTGTGAGTCCTGATGTGTGAGTCCTGATGTGTGAGTCCTGACGTGTGAGTCCTGATGTGTGAGTCCTGACGTGTGAGTCCTGATGTGTGAGTCCTGATGTGTGAGTCCTGATGTGCGAGTCCTCTTGTGCGAGTCCTAATGTGTGAGTCCTGACGTGGGAGTCCTAATGTGTGAGTCCTGATGTGTGAGTCCTGATGTGTGAGTCCTGATGTTTGAGTCCTGATGTTTGAGTCCTGACGTGTGAGTCCTGATGTGTGAGTCCTGATGTGTGAGTCCTGATGTTTGAGTCCTGATGTTTGAGTCCTGACGTGTAAGCCCTGATGTGTGAGTCCTGGTGTGTGAGTCCTGATGTGTGAGTCCTGTGTGAGTCCTGATGTGTGTGTCCTGATGTGTGAGTCCTGATGTGTGAGTCCTGTGTGAGTCCTGATGTGTGAGTCCTGATGTGTGAGTCCTGTGTGAGTCCTGACGTGTGAGTCCTGATGTGTGAGTCTTGATGTGTGAGTCCTGTGTGAGTCCTGATGTGTGAGTCCTGTGTGAGTCCTGATGTGTGAGTACTGATGTGTGAGTCCTGATGTGTGAGTCCTGATGTTTGAGTCCTGATGTGTGAGTCCTGATGTTTGAGTCCTTATGGGAGAGTCATGTGAGCCATTAGTGTCACTGCTTACTTTAGATTATGTTGTTATTGAGGTACTAAGTCCAGATGCCTTTGCTTTAATGTCTTTTTCAAGATGACCAGGATGACTAAGAACAGTAGTAGCAGTACTATTGCAAATATTATTGTAACTGTTTGTTTAACAAGCACGGATTTGATCTACTCTTTAGATCTCAAGATGTTCAATGAAACTCTGAGAATGTACAAAAAAAAAAGTTTGAGTAAAAGCATCTGGACTTCGTTATATAACCTCTAAAACGAAGTCCAGATGCTTTTACTCAAACCTTTTTTTCAAGATTCTCTGGATGACAGAACCTCCACAGACATCTGAGAAAGTACATGAACTCAAAATGAATTAACAAAAAGCAACAAGATGACACATAACTGCAGTAGAATTGGGGAAAGCATTAAACCACAATACAAAAGGCAGCATTTAAATGAGCATATAAAAACTAAAAATTATAGAAAAGACTACATATGACCATATGCATTAGGGTTACATCGTACTTTGCATTGGGTCCGATTCCAATTAATTTGGCGCTGTTGGCAAGGGTAGTGCTGAATCATTTATTGTTTTGTTAAATAGAAACCGTATAACAGATCAAACTACTTTCATGGCTATTTTATGACAGAAAAATGTTCTCTTGTGGTATCATTAAGAACACGGGACAACTCATAAGTCAGTGTTCATATGGGAAAGTAAATAAAATAAAGGAAGATTTTTACTGTGTAATCTAAAATGAACCATGAAACTTTATTTTGTTATTTGTTTTTAAAACCTGACAGATTTTCACTTTTCACATAATACATCCATGGAAAACGTAGAACAAATATCAAACAAATGAACATCGTGATTGAAAGCTCTAAGTCGAATTGTTCACACAGTCATTCAGTCTTCACCTGCGTTCAGCTCTGTTACAGTTTTGTGGGATTTGTTTGATGGCTGCTCTTCGAGAGTCAGGGTCACAAATTGAGATGAGATTAGATCCGGGCCGTCTGCATATCTGAAGGTCAGCCTCATTTCACTAAAGTCTGAATTCTTTGTGGAAGCTTTATATTGCTTTTCAGAGTCTCTTCAGCATGGTTTTGCTGGAGATCCAGTTTTACTTTGGTGGATGTTTCTGTATCTTCCATGTTTCATATTGGTAACACGTTGCTACAGTAAAGAAAATACCTTTCTTTCTTCCTTTAATATCTTCTTACTTTACATTTGGAGTCTATTTTGTTCAAAGATAAGACCTCGCTTGAACATAAGCTTCACAGTTATAGTCTTTTTTTGCTGATAGTATATGGCTATGAGTACAATGTAACAAGCATTGCACTGGAAAACATCAACCTTTATAGCGTCACTGTCAGTAAGTCCAGCATCGTGCAGCACAGTTTTAAGTTGAATTTTTGCCTAAATTTTAATTTAAAAAGAGCAATATTGTAATAGATTGGCATCAAATCAAATTGGCTCCATAAGTAATTTAAAATGGAGTGACAATTTTAATTATTGTTAAAATTATAACATTTGTGAAGCCATTTATTTATTCACATTTTTCATGAGGAATAATCCCTTGAAATGAGTCATCTTGTTTTCGAGGGGGTCCTCTTTCACTAGGGACACTTTAGAGTTGCCAGTCGACATGTACATGCATGTGTTTGGACAGTGGGAGGAAGCCGAGGTACCTGGAGAGAACTCACAGTAACACATACAGACTCCTCACAGAAAGATCGGAGTCGGCCGAGAATGTTTGAGTCAGCGGGGTTTTGAACTTACGACCTTCTTGCTGTGAGGCAGGAGTGGTAACCACTCTGCCACGTGTACCCCATTATAAAGCACAAAAAGGTATGATGATTTTGGCCTGACTATGGGATAATGTTTTGAAAACACAAAAGGGGTAGGAATGACCTATGACCATAGGTCATAAGTTCCATTCCCAGCCCTAAAAAACAGACTTCACTTAATGATTTTGTCAATCGTTTGTCCCTGATCTGATCTTACTTGATCTGCAGTGACATTTATCCAGTGTGAACATTACCTGTGTCAGCTCAGAAAGACTCCCTGTGAGCCCATGGTCCAACCACAAGCCTCTAAAATAACCTCTAAAACGTATGTGCAGACTATTTAAAAGCAATGTTTTTTATACGTGATCTGCAGAGCCACAGGTGAATCTTTAATAGCGTCTTGTGTTTTCATTTGTTAAGACGGCTTGCATGTTTGTTCGATCAATATTTAATGTAAAAGATGTGTGTATGTCCACAGAAGGGGCTGTCTACATTTTTACACTGTCCACCTGCAGAGTGACCAGCACCTGCAGCGGCGAATTGAAGCCCTCACAACTGCTTTGATCAAAACATTTGAACATTTGACTCTGCTTTTTCAGCTTTAACAATGTTGAAGGAGATCAGCAACAGTCAGTCAGTCATTGGCCGTGTCCTCATGGCTGCTTTGTGCTCAGGTTTTTCTCATTAGTGTCTCTTAAGGGGGTGGTTTTGTTATCAACACAGTTATTGAATTTAAAAATGAAAAGAAGAAAGAGCATGGCATTCAAACTAGGTATAATGCTTAAAGAGTACACACACTGAAACACACACACACACGGACAATTCAAGGATACTGACAAGAGCTTAGTTTTACCAAATCTACACAAAACTGAATGAGTACCAAGGTAACAAACTAAAGGAAAATGTGTGTGTTAGTGCGTAAGAACTGAATGCAATAAAATACACAAGATGTAGGACCAGAGCTTGTAGTTTTGAAATGTTACAAGCCATTAAATATTTTTATAATCCACAATTTACTTTTTCAATGTCATGTAATAACACAAGTTTCCTGCATTTCATAGCACCTTGAATGCTCCTTTCTGTGTTTTTGAGTTTTTACCATTGTTATCATGTTTCAGTCAGGCTAATTTGCATAATTAAAAGTAAATACTGCATTTAATCTTTTAGGTTTTTGCATTATTACAGTAGGTTGACAGGAAACAGGGCAAGAGACAGGGGGGTGACTTTGAGCAAATGACCCCTGTCTGGGATTTGAATTTGTGAATGAGTACGCTACCAACTGAGCTAGGACCGCCTCCAGTACATACAGCATTATAACCATTATGCTATTTTTGTTTTTGGTGCCGTAATCTTGGTCTTCAAACTTAGTAGTGTGCTTACAAAGGCATAAATGTGACACATAGAATGGTCAGGTCAGCTCCTTCCACTACATCAAGGTTATACCAACGCCAACACCTGATATTTCACACATAACTCGTCTCCAATCCTAATATCAAAGTAGCCAGAATTGAACGGTGTTACACTGTGTTCCTTTCAAGCTCTAAGGACAGTTCAAAATTCCCAAGTCCCAACTGCTTTCCCAATGCCGAGGTGTCCAATTTATACTTGAGACACTTTAAAGTCTCTGTTTCGACATCCTCTTGTGGAATAAAGATGAGGAGCCTTCACTCCCCGACACCTGCACTGCACCTTTACGAGATTAGACATCGCTCAATGAAAAGTGAACGTAAATGAGACATGTTTGATGCTCTTAATATCACTACAATAATTAGATTAAGATATTAAGCCTAGGTCTAATATCCCAGAAAGAACAGCAGCTGTTTATTTCCCAACTTCACAAGGTTTAAATCTATTAGATGCTGTCTCAATGTTTAATCCAATTCCCCTCAAACAACAACATCAATCCCTGCAGAGACCTGCTGCTTTCTGTGGAGATGACGACAAACGGAGAGCGATTTGTGAGTGTGTGAATTATGGAGCAGATGAAAGTAAATTGTTTTGTCGTAGATCGATCAATAATAAATGGCACCTTTTGAAGTGTTAAAAGTGAGCCAGAACCCGATAGGTCCAGCCCAGTTCAATAATTCAGCGCTCGAAAACACATTACAATGGCTCAGTGCAAATGACAGAACATTAGCTTTTTGATTGATCACTTCTATCTTCTCTTACACTGTCAGTGAACAGTCGAGTTTCTGATACTGTAGAAAGACTCATAAGGCAATAATGGGAGTCAGGAAACATTACACAGTGCATATACTTTTTGAGATTAGATTAAACCTCTATCCTGGTTTTCAGATTTTCTTCTCTCGACAAGTAAAGCCTGTAAAAGCTGAGTTAATTCAGTCCGGAGCCTGACACCTTCACAGAGAAAGCATTTTCCAGCACCTCAGGGAAGAGCTGCACTTTTTTATCGCAAGGTTTGAAGTAAAGTCAAGTTCTGGAAGTTAAAATGCACCTTATTATTACATTTGGAAGTTCTGCTGACAAATGTAGCGTCGCTTAGCACCAGAAAATCAATTCATCTTCACGGGCTGAGTGGGAAGAAAAAGCAGAAGGCAGAGATAAACTATGGTAAAGGTAGATAAAACTGGGAGCAAATGCTAATAACAGCCTTTGGTTTGTGATAAGAACCATATCCGTCAATGAGAAATGCTATTATACATTTTTAGTATTGACCAACATGAACAAACGTAATCTTTCCAACTTAAAAATTACACAGAACAAATACACCACAGATATATCCTTGCTTCATGATGATTTATGGCCTGAAGAAAAACATTAAATTCTGTTTTTCAGGTAACACTTAATAGGATAGGTTTCTGTTTAGTTGGCTTGAATGGTGACTTGGCGATAATACACAATGCCCTGCTTTGTTTCCTAACCTTAATTGAGCATATCTTGAATAAAGATGTAAGTTAATTATCCTGGAAATTTAAAGGAAACATGGTTAAAAAACTTGGTTTATGTAAATTACTTTAAAGAAAACTCTTTTTTTTTAATTAACATAGTCTATTAAGCTTTTTTCCCCTCACTAATCCTTTGAGGCCACTATGTCCATATCTTGAAAAAAAAACACAACCTTACAAGCAGTTCTTGTAACATGTTAACTCAAACCTCCATTCCCAAATAAATATACACTTCTAAACAGTCTTTAATACATTTCCTTTTCCCCATATGTCCATGCACCAGTTTAGTGTTGAGTATGGTGGCTTGCCTTATATAGATACTTTTTGTTGGAGTAAAGATGACACTGGGATCTATTCTATTTGACAGAGGAAATACCAGAGCATAGGTCATTTGAACCAGAAACCTTCCATCACAACAGGTACATCACATTTGAAAGATACTTATACTTAATTAGGACCTAGATTGAGTCAGAAATCCTCATGTTAATGAAGATTTTTACCTTTCCGTTTAGTTGTTCACATCATTATGCAGTTTCCCTGTGGATTTCTCTGTCTGTGTATTTAATACCTTGTTGGGAGACAATCAGAAAAGGCAGACACTAATGGGATCTGGGAGCAAACAGGATACAAGGGTGAAAGAGTTGCACTAAGGTTATTGTTAAGGCCAGACAATGGACTCGATGACACCTGAGAGACAGAGGATATTGTTTGTTGAAGCCAAGTGGTGAAGCAATTGATTGTGTTTCCTTGTTTGTTTCTGATAAGATTCCTCCCTGTGGACCCATAAACAGCAGGAGCATTTGTTTGTTTTTTAAATGCAACACGCCTTATGTAACTTCAGCTCAAATGTGATGGATTTTGTGTGGAAATGCTTGTGTGAATGATTGCTGTGAACCACTGTTTAGTGGGAAACTCTTTAAATTATTCACCGGCTCTAGTTGGCTCCCTGAATGAAGACTGGACTGGGTTTCTTGCTGTGGTCTGCAGATGTCAGTTCGACATTAATGCAGCCTATAATGGTTTTTGTGATCTTGTTCCAAAAGACAGCAATGTAGGACTTTTCTTTCAATTCAAAAGTGACACCTGAGTCCATTCTTTATCTTTGCCTGAGACTCTACTGTAGCCCAAGGATTGCTTCTTGTTAGGGCTGAGCTATACATTGACCAATACATTGAGTAAATATACTTGTTGATTATCAAAACTAGGCAATTAGGCAATTTGAACAAAAAGCCAGAGTCAGTCCTTGAGGAGAAAAAAAAATAAAACAGTGGGTGTGGAAATCCTCCTATTCAAACTTCATTTCCACCAAAATCTAACCTACTTACGACCTTTCATCGCAATTTATCTAAAATGGGGCAGGCTTAATGTGATGTTTTGTTTCACTGATTGGTTGTGTGTTTATTCTGCATCTATTTGTTCCAAAGAAATTCTAGTCAAATCAACAGTGCCCCGACTAATTCTTTGTAAAAAATATTTTCACATTAAATAAGTACGTGTTGTGGAGCACATGCTTTGTTTACTATAAATTAGCAACAGTAGCTTGCGTTTTGCTGTTAACATTTACAACTTGAGCTTGGATCTGGGCAAGCAGGCAGGTAGTTTTCTCCCCAAAGATCGATCCCAGTAGACCGAGTGTTGACCTGCAAAAAGTGCGGCCACATCATACTTACAGTGTTGTATGAACACAGCATCCAACTTTTCTTGCTGCAGCTGTGGAGTTAGCACAGAGCCTCATACACTCAAGACCTCACAGTGTCTATAAGATTGTTGCTCGCTTGTCAAAAGCAAGAAACCTTTTCACCCAGCTTGTCCTTGGAGCTGAGCACAAAGGGAGGCTCAGAGAATTGCTTGGCTGATCTGAAAGAGAAAGTGTTGAAGGCACACCATTAGCTGTACAATAATTGATTGACACTTTAGCGCATTCCCTCTGTAGATTTATCAGCGGCACACATCAGTCTGTCCACGGCTCTATTACTGACAGACACCTGCGCACACACTCTTATAAATGAAACCCAACACATGCTTTTGTTTAATGAATGGGCTTGTCACAATATAGCTGCAAAAACATAGAAGCAATGTGTCCAGAGTTCCGGACAAGTAATGTGACAGAACAAACCTGCAATCTGATGAACTGTATACAGGTATAATGAGTCTTTTTCTGTTCTGGTTTTCCTTCAGACTGGTGGGGACCTTCAGTATGGTTCTTCAGAAAGTGGCACAAGAAGGACATCTAGAGCTGACGGACACGCTAATCGATGACAACAACACCTCGATAAAGGTGAGATCACATTAACAAGAGGTTTGTAGATAGTATTATATAAAGGATGCCTGCTGTAGTGTCACCACCAGCCAAGAGGTGTCCCAGTTGCAGTCTTTATGGAAATAACCTTTTAACTTGTCTTTGCATTTTAGTTTTAATCAAACCTAATAACATTTTTAAATTGTCTCATGTCAACTCTAAGTAAAAGCTTATTTGACTCAACAGTGAGCTCCAAAAAATTACCCCATTATAAATCATCAAATATCCAAATACTTTTATTGTGAAACTACTACAGGTTCCCTCTAATGGGCTGTTGCATAATTTGTTAACATTTCTGTACAGCAGGTCACGTGACCGACTCAAAACAACCACGACAATAAACCATGCATGTATAATAAGACCTAAATTGGTGGGATAAGGCTGTGTTTAGGAGACTTTAGAAAAGCAGACAAACTCAAAATAAAGGTAGATTCTTTATTTCCAGAGACAGTGGGAGCCTTACTTGACCAGAAGGTCTACAATGGAGAAGTGCCATAGATGTGACTATTAAACTAGATCCACAATTTAGTAATCTTAAGTGTTTAGGGTATCACATCAGAGGCTAATATAGTTTTGGAAATGCATGGATTGTCTTATATTCTATGTCTATATGATTAATGATCTGTAGTGGACCTTTACAATTAGACACTTTTACATTAGTTGTATGAAAAAGTTTGCACAGTGGATGATAAATTTATTCACAGAAAGAAGAGGATTTTACAAAGAAGCTGTAGCCTGTTAAAATGTAAAGCTGGAGCACATTGCAGACATAAGTTGGCTTATCAAATAATTTACTGTTACGACTGACTTTGCTGCTGAATTAATGTAGATTTTGCAAGATGCTGATATCCATTGACGAGCAAATAGCTAAAATGTAATCGTGAAATCAATCTCATGAAGTGGTGACAGTGGGGGAGGACCAGCCATCATCGGGGCCATAAAAACAGAGGCCTTTTTACAACAACATCAGCACATTAGGACGCACTACATTACCATTCATCCTTTTATTCTCTATTGATTACATAGTGTAGAGCAGCTCTGTGGTGAGTGTGGAAATTAAAATGAGGCTAAAAACAAGCTCAGTGTGCTCGGCGTTTGAAAGCGCCCCGAGGTGCTGAAGCAGGGATTGCTGATGCGATGATCCTGAGATGATGATGCACTCAGCAGGGGAGTGCACTGGGGGCTCACCCGTGAACACGTCCACACAAAATATGTCATGGCTATCATCTCTGCATCACCGTTAGCCTCTGTGGTTATCCAGCCCCAGCACGAAACCCATGGTGCACTGTGAGTTATGAACACATTATTTTTATTTTTTTCTAAAAAATAACTGCATGTTTTAGCTTTTACCTTATCTGCACCACCATTTCTCACAACTTTGCTCCAGTGTTGTTGCTATAGTAACAAACCTAACTCTTCTTAAACTTTAAAATAAGGATGAGAGAGATATAGCCAGAGAGAAATGAAAGCTCTAGGTATTTTTGCTTTACATCCATCTTTGTCAGAAGACTAAACTGGCCGCTCTGAAATAAAGATCGGGCCTGCGTCGGGGGTGTCATATTTGTCCAAACTGGGCTCCTCAGAAGACACCAAAGACAAACTAATGTGTCAACCACATCTCTGGCCTAGATTAAAGTAAAACTTGCTGTCAGCCTGAATTCCCCCTGCAACACCTTGGATTGAGGCATGATTTATGGGTTGGAACTTTGTTGGCTATTGAGAGAATTAAATGGGCTGTTAGACACACGCCAGGACTGACCCTTAAGGAGGTAGTGGATCTGTAATGGGACTTGGCTGTTTCATGACTGAAGGGTGTTTGAACCTATGTTGGCTTTTCTAATGATTCCTTGTCTTTTTCCTGAGGTGTTAATGGAGCTCTTCTGCCAGACACACTAGACCTGTCTTCTTCATTCCATAAAAAGTACAGTTCATACATGTTCGGACTCCTTATCTCACATCATGCTTGTATTTTAATAATGAACATGTATGTTTTCATAGTCAGGAACTTTAGAACTTGTAGTAATGTTAGTTTAAATAAGTGTTGTTTCATGCACTGGGTTTGACACTGGAAACAAGCCCCAAAAAAGGCTGCAGACCCCAATTAAGGCTGAGAACCTTTGTGTTGAAGAAGGGACAGACAAAAACAGCATCCTTGAGGACTACCTAATGCAAATGTGGATGTTTTAATATTGTTTTCTGTTAACAGATTATGAAAGTAGTCTCATTTCCAGAATAGAAAGAATATATTGTGCAAAATTAGAATAGAAAAAAGAACAAAACCATAGTTGTAACTCAATAGAGCTAGAAGGCAACAATACATTTTTTTCTATTAATTATTGTGAAAACTGTGTTATGTTATAATTGAAAAGACTCATGGATATTTGTTAACACAGAGCGGATAAAACCTTCTTTCACTTTGTTTCAGACGAGCGTTACTCTAGAGATTCGATACCAGGCGATGGACGGGACGGTGGGCGTGTGGAACGATGGAGAGTTTCTGGATGTTCCTGATGACCGAGACGGGATCTTTACCTTTGAGACTGACAGCCTGCTTTCCAGCCACGGGTCTGGGACTTCACCAGGACGCTCTCTGCAGGGGTCCATCCCAACTTTCAGAAAGTAAGTGATGACTCGTTGTAAAACTTTATTCTTTCTTAATCATTGCTGTTTGCAGCAGACTAGCCTCACTCAGTTTTGTAATTAAGTATAGTTTCTGTCCAAAATTCCGTATTCTCACTCTCAATTGTCTCTGGGCGTGCTGTTGGTTTTGACGTTTTTAATGCTGTAGCTGTGGATTGACTGACATCTTTAAGAAATGTACAAAAAAAGCTTCATAGTTACAGTTTTGCAGTCTGAATATGGATACCTCTCAGATCAAAGATTAAATCACAGCAGAGCACACTAGGTCCAGAAATTCTTTAAATGTAACAGGTTGACAGATATATTAAAAACTTAAGATGCACAAGGCAAACTCATAAGAGTCCAGGTTAGTGGAGGGCTCATAAAGTCTTTATAAGTATTTGACAAGACTGTGTGTGGTCCAGGACTGCCAAAATGCACAGATTCTGCTCGTGATAAAATGAAGTCTGTTATAGTTGCATTGCTGATATGGTGCAGACTTGTGGATTTGTCAGCTTTTGCACACTAATGCTCAAGGTGAAATCTAAACATGTCTGACTCAAAGGGTTGTGTATATTTTCTGGGTTAATCTTAACTCTTAAACTTAAGTCCTTCTGTCTAATGCTGCTCTATACAACAGCACCTTCTCCTCTGTCTTGGCTGAATTATATGTGAAATAATGTGGGTGGAATCGATTCCTACTGAGACTATCTGCACAGCCAGAGCCCTAAATCCATCATTATCCATACTGCAAGGCTTAGCTGTCCATGTACATGCGCTTGGTTTGTTTATAGTAAATACTTTTGAAGCAATGTCTTAAAGCAAGTCATTTAAAATACCAAAGAGAACAAGTAAAGTTTTCCAGCATCCCGTGGGTGTTATGTAACAGAATAAGTCAGACGTAGGTTGCTGCTGGTTGTATTGTATTTAAGGTTTTTGAGAGAGTTAAACAACATGGAAGACATCTGCTTGAACTAAGCTGTGTTATCAACTCAGAATAACACCTTAAAGCATAATTTATCTTTGAAATATGGTGATATTGTTCTCCAAAAACTCAGTGGTAGTTTCATCATATCCCACTATATCCTACAAAGGCCCATTGTCATAAATTATTAAAATTTTAAACACCTTTTTAAAAAAAATTACTTATTATGTAACCTATTTCCACTGGGTTTATTTACAGACAGTAAGGTGTAAAGGAGCGGTGTGAAATGTGGAATGTAACCTGAAATTTTGTAAAAAAAAACTACAGACACTCCTTTAATTGACTCTGGTTTTTAATAATAGTGATATAGTAGTCAAGACTGGTCTTCAACCCTAAAAGTTATGTCTTGGTCTCCGACGTCATGACCAACCAAGACCATAAAGGAATATTTGTCTGATCTTGGGAATACATAAAAACCTCTGTAAAATCTACTGTATCTCTGGCTTCATCACCAAACACTAACCTCCATCAGTGACTTGGATTGTTTGGATTTTAGAACTGTTCTCATCTATTAGTGTCTTGTACACCGGGTCTTGGTCCTGACTTGGTCTCAAAAGCCAAAAGTCTTGTGTTGGTCTTGATACTCTCTGGTCTCAGATCGGACACCGTTTTTGAAACAAGACCTGCATGAGTGTTTGTAGAACTTGTGTGCTTAAATGGAAACACGCTCACCTGTTTCTTTTTCTTCTTTTATCACCACTTCACTGGTTAAATATGAATACATTAAATTGCCTTGGAAACTTCTTTACTCCTGAGCAAAGAGCATGTTAAATGTCTGTTGCATTCCATGTGTTGTTTATTAAGAAGCTGTTGTTTCTTCTGCTGTTGTTTGTGGAGTTGGATTAATCTCATTACGTTGCACTAAAATGTTAAGAAGAATAGTTTGGATTTAGAAGGTCTCTTTTTGAAGAATTCAGTTTCAGAGTGAGCGTGAACTTCTACATTAGTCTGTCAATGATGGTGAGTCTACACTTGTACTGTTTCAATTTTAGGACTGTACTCTGGTAGTTCTTGAAGTAACATGCTCTGGTTCTGTCATTTCTTAGTTTGACTAGGTCAGAGTGGTCTTGACTACACCTGTGTAGAAACATTTGGGCTAAATCATATTCAGAGCAGCACATGTCAAACTATTACTTATGCCGTATCCCTGTCACATTAGCATTTCTTCACTTTTACTTCAAGAGGAAAGCCTCCGTCCTTGTTTCCTGGTTAGGACACCTGTCACTGGCCCGCGTACCGCGCTGTCAGTCAGACTTGAGAAAAGCCGCCTCCGGGGTTTATGTCAAAAAGAGAAAAAAAGTGATTTGTTCTGGGTCGTTCTGGAAATACCAATAAACCAGAGAGCTGACAGCACACGGGGCTCACACAGGGTTCACACAGGTGTCGGAAATCCTTTGAAATGCCTGAATTTTAATGTAGTGTTTTCAAAGCCTCAAAAGAGTTACTATTCTGCAGCATTTATGATTTTTCCAGCTGATGTACCCTGTACATATGGTCACACAGAGAAAACGGTCCTTCACTCTGGTTAAGGGAGATGATGATTACCTATTAAAACGTGTTGGAAGAATTAAAATGGAGAGTATCATTAGCAGTTAAGCCTTCAGGCATATTTCCTGTTGATTGCTGTTTGCTTGCTTCTCCCATTTTCCACTTAGGGTTTTTTGTTTGTTTTCTTTATTTTGTACTTTTTTCCACAGCATCATCTCCATTAACTGTATCTATATTGAATAAAATCCCATTAAACGGTTATATACAATCAAAATAATGATGCAAACAAATAATTGGTCTTGATGGTCATGCAAATACAGAAAACTTTGAGAATTTTTCATTCATCAAATTAAAAAAAAACATCTACAAAGTAAACCGTTTAGATTATTTCAAAAACAACATAATTACAAACTGTATTTCCAATTATTTTATATAAGCAGAACAAGTTAAAAACCCCAAAGTAGAGGATGACTAGGTGTAATGACTAGGTGTTTTCTGACACCATATCAAGTACATGTCTAATATAACATAGTTCTAGGGACTGTGATTTATCACATAATGTTCTCTTAAGCTAGTTATTTTCTTCTGCGGTAAGGCTTTTTTAATGAGGTAAGAAGCTTTTAAAAGTCAGTTCATACTTTACACTCAAAGATGAAGCTGTTACAGGCCATTTAAAAGAGAAAGACTTCATACTTCTTGGTACACACTTAAGAAACATAATTGCAAATACTCTTTCTACACAAACTTACTGAATTCAACTCTGTACAAAAACAAATACATCCAATATGTGCTTCATTTACCTCCAGCTCCAACTGTCTCTTTGTGTTTTATCACTCGGCCTAAAGGTCAGGGATGCTGCCTACAGAAAAAATTTGCAGTTGTCTGTCGGCATTGTATTTCATTAAAACTGTACAGCACCACCTTAATGAAGAGTAGGTGGCATGCTGTTTCTTTTCTTTCCTCGTAATTTGGAAATAATTGCAGGTGAATGTGGCTGTCCCTCTCTCTACTGAAACTTTTGTCATTACCGGGTCTGCAGCTTGATTTATAGCTGGGCCCGTGGAGCATTCAGAGCTATCTGCGACACCACAATGTGCAGCCTTTGCAGGGGTTTTGTTATTCCTAATAAATAAATCACTCACTGCATGGCTTTGCTGCCACCGAAGCAGACCTGCTAAATAGTGCATGCAGACCACCACATGGGCCAGACACGAGGAGAAAGGATTTGAGGCTGTTATTTGATCTGTGGACATCAAATAATCTCAGATGAAAAGAGGATTTCAAACAAAGACGGATGATCAAACTTAAATGCAAATGTTCTTCTTCAGGCGTTTTCCCTTGTGTTTAGAAATTAAACCGCCTATGGAAACAAATCATTATGAATAGTCATTGTGTTTATTCTAACCAGTTAAATATGCATGATCCATTTGCAACACATCTGCGCTCACAGGAGGAGAGGCCTCCGCTGAAAAGATAATGCACTGGAGCAAATGTTGGTTTATGTCTATGGATGCAGTTCAGCTCCTGTTCAGCTTGCAGCATTTGATTGGTCAATGGGCAGTGAATTTGTTTTTCAGCTTTGGCAGAGGTCTGCAGCACTAGGCTGTCGAGTGGAAATGTTCACAAAAGCAGAAAATGTGTTGCTTTAAAAACGTGCCATTTTGAGAATGTAAGATGAAGGATATCAGACCCGGAGAAACTGAAAGAAACCAAAAACCGCATTGTTCAAAGAACCCATGAAACCAATTTGAAAATCTTAATCTTAAAAGGATAGCTATCCTTTAAGTTTTTATAGCGTATACTGTATAATCATGTCTAATCATTTACATTATGGGCTTTTCTATCTGTTTAGTGGTTCAACATTAGAGAAGACTTGCAACTTGACCATGTGTGCTCTGCAAAAAGATCGTTCAATATATTACAAAAATATAAATTATTACAAAAAGATGTTATCTGTTTTGGCCCCTGTTTGGAACCTAATTTTATAAATAAATATAGTTTTGTAATTATTACTAAAAAAAGGCATCTTGACATAGTTTTTAAAATGTCTTAGTCCCTTGAAGCAATAATCTTTCATTTTAGTTTCCACTAGTTTAACCAAATGATGCTATTATATTTGTTTTAAAGTCAAAGTAACAATGACTGTTTGAGTTATACAATATAATAAAAATGTCCACTGTAGCTTATTGACTTCTTTTGGTCAGCTGTCAGGTTGAGTAGAACAAATCACCGTCAGCACAAAACGCTAAGATCAGTGAACCAAGACACTGCTGACTCAACACAATCGCTAATATGAGAAATACTTTATGGATGGAGCTCACAAATAAGAATTCAATGTGTGAAAAACAAATGTCACTTTCCAGTCAAAAATTCTCCTCTTTATGTTTGACTTTTATCAGACTCTGGATTTTTATTGAAGTAGCCTTTTCATACTTGACATTTCTCGCTTTGCTGTATTTTTCAGTAAGTAAGTTCAGTTTCAGTGGCATTTCCTCCAGTGCTGTCACAGCTTTAGATTTTTTTGTTGTTTTCAAAATCCTTTTACAATATCAGACAACAATAACACGAACCCTTGTCTTTGGAGTAACTCTTGCATCTCCAGTTACATTTGTCAATCTTAACTAAACAAAACCAAATATGTTTTAGAGTGCAGACATAGGAAAGGTTTTTGAAGCAGCCTGTTCCGGCTCAGTTGATGTCATCTATTTGGAGTCACGATGAAACATTAATGAAGAGAACTTTTTATATGACTTGCTTGTTACATAACGTCCTTTTTGTCTTTTTTTTTGCCCTTCCCTGGACTATAAAGTGTTTGATTTCATAGATAAATGCCCGTACTGGTATATTTAGCGCTGGGGTCATTAAACTTGCACAGGCCGCTAACTACGTGACACTAATTATTGTTTAAAACAAAGGCTGAGCAATTTCTCAAGAAAAGTACAGCAATAACTCAATCAATTAGCTGCCTTTTCAAATTCATGCAAGTGAGAATGTCAATATTGCTTGATAAATGAATAAATACCAGTAAATTAATGCTTTATGCTTTTATGAATGAAACCCTGTGATAATGTTAATCCAATAATCTGATTGTCGTCAGTGCCTAGACGATTGTTTGTGTCAATTTTATCATTAACAACAGTGTCTCTATAATTGGATTGATTGATTACATTGATTTACTTTTGTAGAGTTAATGAATTAATACATGCACTGACAAGTAATATGTTTCAAACCGCACCAGTTTAAAGCTATATTGTTATATATATGTTTTACGCAATGTATTATCTTCCAAATTTCGTGTATGGGTTGGTCTAGTTTTAGGCTAACCTCTTTAGAAAGAGTGAAATAGCAAACCAAGCTAGACAAATGATAATTTACATATAAAAGGACAGAGCTGAAAACACAGTAAAAAGTTAAATACTAATAGGCTATGTTTGTGAAACATATTATTAATACTAATCGTGCCATACACTAAAATGGAAGAACATTTTATCCAGTTAAACCATTGAGAACCTCAGCATTAATAGTGGCTAAAAGCAGCTGCACTGATTACGGACCACAGCATAGTTTACTCTTAAATGTAGAGCGTGATGAACTGAGCTGAAGTGACAGTTGTAGCTGATTCCAATCACTTCAGGAGAAGCGACCTAAAGATGTATGGGCTTTAGGGATAAGTACATTTTTCAAACTGCTTGAATACAAGGTACGGCTCGAACTGCGGTTATGGAGAGCAGAGATATAACGGTGCTCTCGGCGTAAGATCTGCTTTGGCCAAAGGAAAAACAGGAGAGGAAAGAGCAAGGGAAATGTTGAGGGATCATTTTTGTTCTGTGTGTTAGGCTTTAGACGACTCTTTTCTTGGACTTGAATGAAAAAGGTAATATTTTGAAAAGAAAGGTGAGGTGATTTTGTCTGTTTTTCACAGTGGGCTTTAAAAGACTAAAGTACAATACTTTGTAAATGTGGTTCCACATTAGATACTGTTGGAGCAAATTTATTCCTTGCACTAGATCCTTATCAGCTCACACTCAGTTTGAAGAAGCAGACAAGAGCATTGTCCCAGAGGCTAAGAAAATGTATAATTCTAAAGTGAACACTCTAACATTAAAACAGTTTACTGTTCCAATGTTTGTTGAAATGGTTGGTCCTTAAAAGATATTTCCTCGAGTTTTATAAAGTTATTATATGATTTAGCAGCCATACATAACACAAAGCCTGCTGACAATTCCTACCACTAAGTTTCTCATAGAACCCATTGATTATCCCTTATAACATTCTTCTAGTTCATTGACAAAATATTGGACAGATGTTTCAGGTGTCAGTGAAAAATGTGAAAGTGAAGGCTAACCCCTTTTATTCCATTTTATTTTTTAATTAAACATAAAAACATCATAAAATATGAGAATTTCCAAAGGCTACTTTAATGTTCAGACCATATGTACAGATATGAATGTAGGGCTTCGGTGTCGCGTGTCATTTGTTTTGTAAAGTCTCTTTTGTTGCAAAGCCCCGCCTTCGCTCCTCCTCAGGTACCTCTTTCCTCTCCTCTCTCCTGTGCATCCTTCACTTTCTTGTCCTGTCACAAGTCATCTGCCTGGACCTGACAATATGGGAATATAACAAACTAAACTTTTTATTTGATGAGGAGTTTGTAGTCATTTGCTGCTGTTCTGTGGTTTGTATAGAATTCTTATGTGTTTGCATTTCTTTTTAAAATTGTGTTAGTAATGAGGCATATTTAACTAGAAGAATTTACTTTCAATGTACTTTTATTGTTTTAAGGCTGTAGCAAAATATTTCTAAATAATACATGTCAAAAAGGTCAAGCAATATGCATAGAACAAAGTTTTGCCTTTTTCCTTTTCATTATGCTGACTGAGAATCTCCTTAAAAAAGGCTTTTTCTGGTTTAATTGTGTAGGAAAGTGTGCAGCATGAAGAAGCCAGTTAACAGTAGATAAACTGGACAGGCCATTTGTGTGAGAGGCCTGGAAATATTTTTCTCATTCTTGTTTTTTCCTAAGGCATCACTCTTTTACTCTTTTCTAAACGCCCTTGGCACTCGTCTGTCAAAAGTAATGTCTTTAAAGTTTTTCTTCAAAAAACATCTACTTCAGCTTGAAGGTTGTCCCACTTTAACAGTGCTAGATCACAGCTGAACTCCACTTCCCTTTGATATCTCTGGAAAATAAAAACCTCCTATTCATTAACTTCTTTGACATGTATCTATATCCGGAGCAAATTGGACGGTCGCGCTCGTTTTTAAATTTTAATGACGCTTATTTGTCGTGCTGCGGGTGACATCATTAGCTTTTGTTGGTGTGCTGATACGTGATCCAGATGTCGTCCATGTGGAAGACACCTGATACTTTTGTGATTGAGGGTCTTCAAAAGTGCTGATAGGGTTTGTCACCAGGAACATGCAGCTCTGTGTGGTGCAGATGGTGTTGGATTGCATTTAGATTAGCAGTTTTAGTCTCCAGTGTAACGTCTTATCTTGGGAGATAATCGGTCTGTGCTGTCAGAAAGTGAATGTACAGAGTCGGAACTGTGAAGTTGTCTGAAGTGACAGTAGATCAGTGATTAATCCGGCCGTATCAGTTCCACTTTCTCCTCATCAGCTGTGTTTCTCTCCAACAGAGCGGGGAAGGGCGTGTTTTCAGCCATGAAGCTCAGCAAGATGAAGAGCTCCAGAGACGACCACAGGAGAGGTGAGGACGCAAATACACTGCAACACTGTTAGATTGGACTGAGACTGAAGTGATAGTCTCTATAAGGCTACATTCAACTCTAATCACTTATGAGTTTGGTAAAGGTCTATAATAACAATATTTAATCAAGCTAAAAAAGATATTAAATAAGAAAATAAATTTAGCAGTCTGGTAGAGAGAAGATGACTTCAATTCACCAAAAAGCAGTTCAACTCAGACATTTTGTAAATAAGCTACACTTCTGTTATTTCCAAAACAGATTAGTAATGTTTGCAGCATTTATAAGATGTAATATATATAATACATATGACATATGCTTTTTTCTAATATTGCCAGATCAAAAGATTTCAAAGCTAAAAAAAACCCACACTGTCAGTGTTTGTGTCCTGTACCTGCTTCATTTCACTTGAGAAGTGGTTAAGGTGATGCATTGAAAGAATTTTTGGAATCATTCGGCTGGTTTTCTAGTTTTCTATTTGTTTCATAGCACACAGTCTATCTATTCTGTTTGATAGGTATGTTCATTTTCTGAATTACAGTAACTCTTACCCAGAAAATCATCACTTTAAAATTTCACAATATTGTCTACAATAGAATATGGGTTGGGTGGGGTTATATTAATTAATTAATTAGTACTTCGGACACCAAGAAAGCCATATGTTCTCCTAATAATTATCCCATCAAATTTTCACATCCAGTGTAGTTTCTAAAACATAAAACTTTCTCACAAAGAAAACTTGGACACACTTATTTTAAAGTCCTCAAAGACATTTTCTTTCTTGGACCACACTCTGCTGTCCCCCGGTTCTTTGGATGAAAACTAATTTGGCAGCAGAATGAATCCTTTGGGTGACTGAATACATGTTCAACAAATGCCTTTGCGGTTGTGCTGCAGATGAGCCGGCGGTGCTGGACATGGAGGACTGGGACAGAAAGGCCATGAGGATCGCCGGGAGCCTGGAGCCAGACACCATTTCTCTGGCATCTGTCACCGCTGTCACTACTAACGTCTCCAACAAGAGGTCTGTGTTTCTGTGGAGATAAAACGCATCTATACTGTTGCTTTGAAATATTTACTCGGCATGAAATTTTAAAGTGTACGTAACCATAGACAAAATAATGGACCATGGGATCATGTGCAGATGACATTTAAATGTATGGGCTGGCTCCAGGAAGTGAGGCTCTTATTTATTCTTTAAACGCGATGATACAATGATAAAACTGAAAGTCACAATATATTGTGACTTTGAGTTGTATCATTGATATGTACAACACTAGAATATTTCTAAATGTCCGTCCTATTTGGAGACAAAAAACAAGTGTCACATGACCCTTAATTAGAAGTCAGTAGACTGCTCTGGTTGATGGCTTGCTTGCTTGTTGATTGCTTCAGAGAAATACTTTCTTTGATTTAAGAATAAAGATATTAGTTTTGCATTTATCTGTATTTTATCTGTAGAAATAATATCTGTTATAATTAGACCACATAAACAAAATGTTAACATTAACGTCAACCATTTAAAACAAAGGAAATAATTCCTACTTGTTTTAAGCAGGTCTTCTTCACAGACACCAATAGTTTCTAGATAATAGTATAATATACTATTATTATTAACATCTGCATCCACTTTCTGTGGAGATTCTCATTCATTTACTTTTAATAGCGTTATGTGCGTCAGTAAATATTATTGTTCCCATAAATGCTCTTGTTGTAATATCATAACTTCTGTCAAAATGCACCAGTCTACCACTGTGGTTAAATGTGTCTCTATTCCCCTAAGTTCACTCAGCCTTAAAGTATTTAACCCAGCAATCGTCTCTAGTTACAGTGATACGTTACTGTAGTAGAGCTTGCGATGGTGGGGCCCAATGTGATCTTTCCATGGCAGCGTTCCTGGGAAAGGGTATGATGTCACAGTCCCATGGTCCTTTATATTCTTTTATTGCCTATGTACCTGTTCAAGTAATGAGCCACATAACACTTGACTCTCATTGTATACATCTTCTCGTAGGTCAAAACCAGACATCAAGATGGAACCCAGCTCTGGTCGACCAGTGGACTACCAGGTCTGTGTATAGCAATGGCGACATGTCTTTATCTGACAAAAGAAACCCTAATTAATGTAATCACAACATCAGAGAAACAAAAGATGGAAGTAAAAGGGTTAACAATGCCCTAGTTTTATGGCCTCTAGGCTTTTATGGCCTAATTTGAAAGTGTAAATAAAGTACTATGTATAAAGAAGTACAGCTATAAAACAGATTTCCAAATAATGAAGGTCGCTGCAGACTCTCTGTAGCTTTCTTCGGCTGCTTTCTTCTCTTTAGCTCTAAGACACTAATTAACCCACAGGGAATTCTCTTCCTAGATTGAGTTTGTCCATCAGATGCTACATTACAGTGGCCTGGGGAGATAGAGTCAAATCACTGACTTAAATCTGTCTAAAGGATTCAAAGGCTCGGGGTTGTTAATGTGAAATAGAGAAATTCATTTGGATTGCCTGTCTTTGAAATGTCTGCAAGTTAATTTATCTATACATCATTCATCATTTCTTAACCTGAGTATTTTCTGATTTGTATCTTTCCAATTTTAGATTAGCATCACAGTCGTCGAAGCTCGACAGCTCATAGGCCTCAACATGGATCCAGTTGTGTGTGTGGAGATCGGAGACGAAAAGAAGTATACGTCTATGAAGGAGTCCACCAACTGCCCGTACTACAACGAGGCAAGTCCAGTTCAGTCCTAAAGTCATCTGTTATTGTTAATGGAATTCAAAAACTGACAACCTCTTAAAAGTGCAATTCTATACAGCTTGTTATATCACTTTTTACCACTAAAATTTGGCAAATTGGGGAATGAGTAAGACTGGGTTATATTTGTATAACGTTTAAGAAGGAAACAGAGGACTGGATACAGAAACCTGGGACCCACCAAGCTGTGCGAGAAATATCACTGAGGCTCAAAAACAAGTATGCACTATGCTGAAGTCGTACATTATTTACTGTTTAGTCAATTCTTTTTCTATATTTCAAATAAAGCAAGTCCAAAAATGCTATGAACATTGAAAAATGTTGCCACTGTTTTATCATCATTCTCTTTTATTGCCTTTTCAGTTGTCATTGTCTCTAATAAACAGTATTGTTGCTTATGAAGAGTAGAAGTGCAGTGCATCATGCAGAGAGCTGCCTGTGGTTGGCGTCCTGTGGGGAGTGGAAGTGACTGTCTGCTATTGATTGCTCCTGTCTCAAAGTCCCCAGTGGAAAGACATAGTAAAAACCAATGTGACCGAGATAATCATCCCTTGAGCTTTTTCTCTAATCTCTGGTATTTCAAATAGCCTCATAATCATCTGAAATTGACCAAGTGACAATCTATACAGGCCCTGGCTTTGACGTGTTTTTCAGATGTAGAGAGGGTAAGAAATAGTAGAGGCTTGTTGTTGTACTGTTTGGAGTTCTTGCCCTGACACATGGGTACAGGCAATGAATGCGCATCAATGATAGATTTTCTCTTGTGTGTCCTGGTTCTGTCAAATTACTTTCTCTCCAGAGGTCACAGTTTGAATATATCATCCAAGCTATATCTAAAAAAATCTACAGGTACATTCAAACATTTTATTCAGAGCAGAAGCTGAGCAACTTTTGAAAAAGCTTTAGGCTACTGCTGGTGAGTGCATTTTAACGAGCAAACTTTTCTCCTTTCTCTGCAGTATTTTGTCTTCGACTTCCACGTCCCACCCGATGTTATGTTCGACAAGATCATCAAGCTTTCGGTGAGTAAACCAGAAAGTATTTGTCTGCAGTTGTTGGCTTGAAGTTTCAAAGAATAAGCAACTAATACAAGAAGCGAAAAAAAAAAAGATAATTATTGCCATGAACAAGCTGTTTCACTGTGTCCACTTTAAACTTTGCACATAGATCCAAATACATCCAGATTCTCAGATCTCTAAAGACACATTAAGCCCATTCAAATCTTGAAATTAGACTCATCACAATTACTTGAACAGATAAGAGTTTTAATGCCAGGTTTAAAGTAGGACTTGGTCTCATTATTCCAAGTGCAGCATTATGACACAGGTTTATTTTATATTAGTTGAGTAACGGGCTTTCATTTATGTCTGACCAGGTTATTCACTCTAAAAACCTCCTTCGGAGCGGGACCTTAGTCGGCTCTTTTAAGATGGATGTGGGGACGGTTTACTCTCAGCCTGGTAAACCATAAACTAATCACTCTTTTTTACAAAAGTTGATTTAATTTCAGTTTTTGTAAACGTTTGACTGCTTTATCATTTCACTCACTCTGTTTTCAGAGCACCAGTTTTACCACAAGTGGGCCATGCTGTCGGACCCTGACGACATCACAGCCGGCTGCAAAGGATACATCAAGTGTGACATAGCTGTGGTCGGGAAAGGGGACAATATCAAGACCCCGCATAAGGCCAATGAGACGGAAGAGGACGAGATTGAAGGGTGTGTCTTTTATATAATATACCGACGTTATTATGGCTTTGTCTTGTAGTACGTACCATAGGGATTTATTGCTACAGAAGGTTTGTAATATTATAAGGCACAACGTCAGTTTTAGGGTCTTTATCTCACAATTGTATTTCTCTAAAAACCCTCTCAAAAACACTTCAGACTTAAAATAAAGTATTAAATATAATAATTTATTTGTCTCACATTGAGGTTAAGATCACACACTGTTGTTGTGGCTACAGTGTGTGACTGTGGAATGAATGAATAATGGGACTATGTATAGTGTCTTTGTTTCTTGAAAAGCGCTATATAAATATGCATTATTATAATAATAATAATAATAATAGATCTGATTTAGAGCAAAGCATAGAAGGTTGATGATAGATGGATCAAAGCCATCACTCACTGGGTCTAATTTACTAAAAGTGGTGCAAAAGCATGTATCACATCATATCCAGGCCATTTTTCTTATTGTCGTGTCAATAAAACCTTAGTTAGGTCAAGTCACACATTTGGACATCCTAGTTGGATAAAGAATGAATGAATTAAGTCTCACCACAATAAAGGGGCCAATCTGACCAATCATAGCCATTAGCCGACCTGGGTTTTGTACGACTCGCTGAGGCAGTGACAGTTTTCCTTACAATAAATATCCTTTACCAGCAACATCTATTCAATCCACAGTTTTCTGCTTTTCTGAAGAGACACAACTCACGTGTAGCAAAATGTAGTTTTTTTCTGTTTATTCAGCACATTTCCAGTTTGGGACTTGAGAACCCATGAGAAGCAATTAGCCTGTTATTGTATCATTGCATCTCAAATCAAATGATAAAGATGTTTTTGTTTTGTTTTTTAAAGGCAATTATTATTAATTATTATCCATACTATCTATTGTGGGTTACATTGTATTTAATGGAAAATTAGGCCCATATCTATTTTCAATATCTGTCCATATTTCTTTAATTTCCATCTGTCTACCAGAAACCTGCTGCTCCCAGAGGGCATCCCGGCAGAAAGGCAGTGGGCCAGGCTTTATGTGAAGATCTATCGAGCCGAGGGACTGCCCAAAATGAACACCAGCATCATGGCTAATGTGAAGAAGGCTTTTATCGGAGAGAACCGGGATCTGGTGGACCCCTATGTTCAAGTGCAATTTGCGGGACAAAAAGTAATTTCCTCTACACTCTGCTCTCTTTACAGGTTATATTACTGCTACTCTCTGAGAAATGTGAGATAAGCGTGAGGTCATCACAATGGGCCTCAAATCTAACTGTGAATCACAAAAGCTCATAAATTGCCCTTTTAAGAATGAGTGAATTTTGTACAAGATGCATAAAGGCCTAAGTCTATAATATTGTCTTGCTTCAGGGGAAGACATCTGTCCAGAAAAGCAGCTATGAGCCAATCTGGAACGAACAAGTGGTCTTCACCGAGCTGTTTCCCCCGCTCTGCAAACGCATCAAGGTCCAGATCCGAGACTCGGATAAGGTCAACGACGTCGCCATAGGAACCCACTTTATTGATCTACGCAAAATATCCAACGACGGTGACAAAGGTAGACAATACCTCAACGACAAACAATTTATCTCTCTCCTTTTGATTGTTACCTAATATATAAAATAAATTAACTACACACATACAGTGAGTAAATTTCTATCAAATATAACCTGACCAGCACAATTTTCAAAAAATAGTGTCTTGAATACAGCGATATAAAATGCGTCTGATTATCTAAAAACCCACTAAGAAGCCTCTAAACTGAAAATGTCATATGAATAAGAAGAAAACTAATTGTTGAGTATTGTTCTCAGGGTTTTTGCCCACTCTGGGGCCGGCCTGGGTGAACATGTACGGCTCCACTCGGCAGTACACTCTGATGGATGAGCACCAGGACTTGAACGACGGACTCGGGGAGGGTGTGTCGTTCAGAGCCCGGCTGCTGGTCTCTGTCGCTGTAGAGATCCTCGACACTACTTCCCCTGAGCTCACCTGCTCCACTGAGGTCCAGACTGATGCTATTTCTAACATCTCTGAGGTGAGGCTGACTAAAACTATGTATGTGGGGCACTTCAGTTTTCTTTCTAATAATAAATAATCAGAGCTGCTGACCCCTGACTTCTTAATTAACAATACTTCCTTCTGTTTGGGTTATATGGCTCATCTGGGAAATCACAGCCCCTCAGTGAGTTAATTAATTTAGGATCCCAGCGATCACAATAACAACACTGGCAATTGTCTAAAGAATAAGCAGTGTTAGGCCTTTACATCTGTTTGCCCTCTTAGTCTAAACTGTCCTTAATCCCTGAATGAGTCTGACATAAAGATGGAAAACTTCTGTCTGGAAGTTTTCATAGACAGGAGTTTATTTATTAAGGCACAAAAACAGTTTCTTCCCCCAGGCAATCTACCTCACGAACAGTTAAATGTTCCCCACTTATGCTTATGCAAAAAAAAGGTGCAATATCCTTATATTCATCTGTTACCCCTCCATCCTAGTACATCCCTGCTTCTTATCCAATCCCTTTCAATTATCATCTATAGCACAATTGTTTATATTGTTTATACACTTATTTGTTATTTGTTATCTGTTTATACACTTATTTATTTGTTGTATGTTTATACACTTATTTGTTGTCTGTGTGTTGGTGTATCTGTGTACTGGCAGCTTATGTCACTAAAACAAATTCCTTGTATGCGCAAGCATACTTGGCAATAAAAACTCATTCTGATTCTGATTCTGATTCTGATTCTGATTGATACAGGACCCAAAGAGAGTGAACATCTGAAGTCTGACTATGCTTTTGATGTATGCTCAAGAAAGAGTTTCAACCGAGGGACAAACACGTCTTTACCTACAAACCTATGTCCAGATTGCTTTGTTAAAACATTTCTTTGAATATGTCCTGGATGACTGAGAACCTCCACAGATAATAAGATGACACAACCCTAAAAGATACTGAAAATAATTAGACTTGATGTTTGCATCTTAATTAAGTTAAAACTATAAATGGATTAGAATATACAGTAGTTTGCTATATCCTGAAGAATAGCTTGGCCTTACTACAAAATTGCAAAATACATTCTAATAGATCCTTCAAACCTTGAAAACAACAACTTTTATAAAACCCGGTCACGTCTTCTGCACTTAAAAAAAAAAAAAGATTTCTCTGTTTTCAATTATTTATATAATCCTCAAAACCCTCTTTCAAATTCAATGCCGCTCAATATATATTTAATTAAGAAATAAGAAGAGCTAGTATATGTATGTAATGTTTCTTTCATGTTTCTTTATGTTTCTCCCTGAAAGCATCAACAACTTTTGAAATACCCACCATTGTGTAGTTTGACTGAGACGCCTCATTGTTGTGTGTACTCCAAAAGTTGTGCGTGAACAAATTATGAAATCACATCCCACCATTTGCTATTGGTTAATACGTTATGCCAAATCTAGAAGGAACAGCAAAAATAAAAAAAACAGGGGAAATACTCTGCAACAAAACAAATAACTAGTCTTTAAGACACAGGAATTTAAATAATGATACAGTATATAGGGACAAAAAAACTGATTTTAGGTATTTTCTGTAAGTGATGTTGTGAAAGTGCAACTCATAGTAATAATGCCAGTCAGTCCCCAGCTTGTGAGTTTCTCCGCCAAGCCTGCTGTTGCCAAATGAGTCTATATTCTGAAGGAGTAAACTAATCTGCTCTGATCTGTGCCAGCAGTCGATGCCAGTGTGGATCAGTATTTGCGTCCTGTTTGGTAAATTGTTTTTGGCTCAACTTTTTCAAATAGTGTCTGAACACAATAAATACCCAGATGTCTTAGATGAAGGCTGCTGTTTGTCAAAGGGTTGTTTAAAGTCTAAAACAAGTAAATGGATACTATTTGCTGCTAATAATGCTTATGAAAAAGTTTGCTGATTCAGAGGAAACAGGTCGGATGTGTAATGAATTCTCCACAGACTCACTTCCACTGTCTTCTTTGTTGCTTTTTTTTATCAGAGTGCTACAGGAAAAATAGAAGAGTTCTTCCTTTTTGGTTCGTTTTTGGAGGCCACCATGATTGACAGAAAAATTGGAGACAAACCAATCAGTTTTGAGATCACAATAGGTAAGTGACATGATAAGCACTGACTTGTACTAACCTTTGTGTAACAGGGTTCCTTAGACACACATAATAATGAAAACTAATTCTACAATTTGCGTGTATTTGCTCAGATTGCTCACTGGTTCATTTTACTCTTGGACGATTATCATTTGTGATTTATTGTCGCTTTTAATTTGCTCAAAGTTAAACTCTAATAGATTAGTTCCTTGTCACAAACGTGAATTGCAAATAAATGATTGCAGCTAGAGTCGGTTTGCATGGATTTTTCATTTGACTTCATAATAGTTTGCAACTTTATACTCTCCGTTTTAAACTCCCACTTCCTCCAACTGCCCTTTTGACCTACAAGTAAACTACAGGAGTGTATCACTGAGTTTAGATCAAGCATAACCCTGATATAACATCCAAATGTTCAAATGTGAAACACCATTAAGATGCTGTAACCTTCAATACTGTAATGTCTTCTTTGTGGCAGGTAACTATGGCAACAAACTAGACGGCGTAAGCAGTCGCTCTTTGTCAAAGAAAAAGAAAAAAGATGGAGAAAATGAAGAAGAAGAAAACGAGTTGATTCAAAACTCGAGTGAAGACGAAGCTGACGAAGACCGAGACCTGGCCTCTGTTTCGTCGACGCCGCCGATGAGACCAGTCATCACAGACAGGTCAGGGTCAAAGGTTATGTTTGTGATAACGTCAGATAAAAGGTGACAGTCTGGTATACTAGTCCAACTAAATTTGTATTAGAAGTATTAAGTACTCTAAAGACTGTGGCTAAAATAAATGATACTCAAATGTGTTTTTGTTTGCAGAAACTACTTTCATCTGCCCTATTTTGAGAAGAAACCATGTGTCTACATTAAGAGCTGGTGGCAAGATCAGAGAAGACGACTGTACAACTCCAACATGATGGACAAGATCGCAGACAAACTGGTCAGTATGAGGTTTCCTTTACACTTACGCTCACTGCCCAATTACGACAGTATAACAAAGGTATTATCTAACAAACTTGGGATTTAATACAACGTACAGACAGTCTGATGTAGGCCTATCAATAAAAATGTGTATACTGTGTGAATAGAAGAAAACTGTTTTACTACCTTGTTTGTAATGAGCCATATACTTTCTGTTTTTCCAACAGGAGGAGGGTTTGAATGATGTTCAGGAGATCATTAAGACGGAGAAGGCTTTTCCCGAGCGCCGGCTCAGGGGAGTGCTCGAGGAGCTCAGTGTTGGCTGCAGGCAAGACATACAATGAAAATAATACAAATCTGTCTGATAATAACTGTGTGGTCAGTGTGGACATTTTTTTCTGTTTGTACTGAAATGTGTTGTGTCCTAAAATAACCCAAACCATTTGCTTCATCGCAGATTTTAAATTAGATGTGTAACCACTATTGAGCACAAGAACTGCCAACATTTAACAGCATCAAGAAATGCCTAGGGCTTATTTTTACACCCAATGCCACAACTGCATCCACATTTGACAGCATTTATTCATTCAATTTTACCACTTTTCCTTGAATGGTCAGGGGCCACTGCTACTTTAGCTAAGTTGTGTGTTGCCAGTTAATCACAGAGCTAACCCAAATAGATAAAATAACTGTTTACACTTAGCGTTACATTTATAAATCTGACAACATATTTTCTTTAAATAAAGTGTGCAATAAAGTGTGTAATAAATAAATGAACAGCATTCTACTGAGATATTATTTTAGTTTTAATTGTAGAATTGACTGAATGTAGTTTGCTAACATGCTTAAAAAAGTATTACGCTATCTCTGTTAGCGAATAGTAAGGCGTCTTTCTAGTTAAGTGCCTGCATTGTAAACATTTGACAGCGTAACTTCTTTAAGTGCACGTTAGCTATTTCAATTAATAAACAGGGTAATATATAGATTATTATTTATTCATTTACTTACTTTTCATTGTACAGTTAGGCTTAAAGTGTTTTCAGTGCTAGCTAATAGTTGCTAGCAAGGTGTCGTTGTTGCTAGGTAACCACAAACTAAATTGTTTTTTATTTTATTATGGCCGTGGGGAAATTCCCAGTCAGCAGCCACACCATGTTTTTTTAAGTAATTTCAGAACATATTCAGGATGTTGAAGATGTTAAGAGTTTCAGCTAGACAAAATAACTCCAAAATTAAAAATGCTAAGTAAAAAATTGCCTTCTGAAATTTTTTTGTGAGTTATAATGTAATTTAGATTATGTTTCCCATTATTGCTTATTGGGTATTTTTGTTGTTATGAAGTTATTTTAACCATAAGGCCGTACAAGGGAGATGCTACTGAAAACAACACTTTGAGCCTGAAGCATTACAGTCCTTTGGGGCATTTTGGTAAAAGATACTCAACGGGTTTTGTATTTTTGTAGAAGTAAACATGTTTAAGACTATGTTTTTTGTTCCAGTCGTTTTGTGACTCTGGCGAATAAGGATGTGAACCAACCAGGACGGACCAAACTGGATCGAGAGCGTCTCAAGTCCTGCATGAGAGAGATGGTACGCTTAGCCTGTGTGCAAGAATGATTACAGAAATACTCCCAAACCAAGTTAAAAGCCACAGCAACAACAGCTTTGTAGTCTCTGAACAGAATGCAGTCCCTGATGCAAAACTAGAAAAGCGGTCCTGTTTACATTTTAATTTCCCTTGAAATAGTCTGGCATACATTTGCATGCTTTTGTAATTTTTCGTCACATCTTGTATTGTTCACGCAAAATTTGTTGGGGCATTCTGTTCCTTTAACTGCTAAGAGAGAACACTATCTTGCTTTAAGATAATAATAATTTATTTTACTAATATAATTTGATTGTTTAAATTGAACTCTCTTGGGGGTGCACGTGGCAGAGTGGTTAGCACTCCTGCCTCACAGCAAGAAGGTCGTGAGTTCAAAACCCGGCCGATTCAAATATTCTCGGCCGACTCCGGTCTTTCTGTGAGGAGTCTGCATGTCCACCACATGTTACCGTGGGTTCTCTCCGGGTACTCCAGCTTCCTCCCACCGTCCAAAGACATGTATGTACAGGTTAATTGGCAAATCTAAAGTGTCCCTAGTGAATGAATGAATGAATGTGAGAGAGAAGGTTGTCTGTCAATGTCTGTCTCTATATGATAGCCCTGTGACTAACTGGCCACTGTCCAGGGTGTACCCCGCCTCAGGCCCAAAGCTGCTGGGATAGGCTCCAGTCACCCGTGACCCCTAAATGGGACAAAGCGGTAGAAAATGAATGAATGAATAAATTGAACTCATCATTAGACCTTTTCATACTGAAGTCATTTATAGTAACCGTGTGTCCCTGCAGAGCTACCGTAGATCCTCTCATGGGTTTTGAAACGAGGGTTGTGTTTGTGGAATCTGCCACCAAAATCTATATACAGCACTGAAATAAACCTAAAATAAAATGATTGAAACATATAACATTCAACTGGTTTCAGGACACTAAACTGTTTATTGAAGAGAAGTGATGTCTCACCTGTTTTTTTTTACTCTCTTGCAGGATAGTATGGGGCAGCAGGCCAAACAGATCCGAACACAGGTCAAGAAGAACACAGTCAAAGACAAACTGAAGCTGGCTCAAAACTTCCTGCAGAGACTCCGCTTTCTCGCCGACGAGGTGTGTATTTAAACCTGACTGACTTCATTCATAACCCTCCGTCAGAGCCAACAGACTGCTTGCACTGTATTCACTCACTGACAAAACAAAATGCAGAATGAGAGCGGTTTGTTTCCGCACATTAACTGCTCAGATCTGTTTACATCTTTGCAGCCTCAACACAGCATACCAGATGTCTTTATTTGGATGATGAGCAACAACAAACGCATCGCCTACGCCCGCATCCCCTCCAAAGACATCCTGTACTCCATTGTGGATGAAGAAACTGGCAAAGACTGCAGCAAAGTCAAAGCTGTTTTTCTCAAAGTACGATCAAACCACTGCACATCCTCACACCTTTGTTTTTTTACACTGCTGACAATGACACGTAAAAGCACGTCAAGTTTGTAAACTCTATTCAGTATTGTCATGTGTTATTGTCGGTCAAAGTGCTGTGAAATCAGGATATAAAACTGATACAGTATATGCTGAATAGGCATCTAAAATCGGAAAACTGCAGAAAGGCTAGAAGATCATTAGGACAACCCATTAATATGAATTGATTGTAGCTCAGTCTGTGATGAATTATCAAGCATCCTATAAGCTTTTCCATTTTTTAGTAATGACTCTGTAGATTGTAGCCCTTTAACAGGCTTATTGACGTTTCATAAAAGAAAAGGTACAGGTAGTATGCCAACTCTACTGGTACAAGGTCTCTAAAGAAATAATTTAAATCTAATTGTAAAAGGTTTTTTAACTGTACAAATGTGTGAATATACTATGTTTGGTCCTGATTTTGTCCTAGCTTAGCCCAGATTTATTCTAAATCCATTACTTAGTGTTGTAGTCGCTTAATGGTTGTTTCAGACCGACTATACTGATAGTTATAGACCTACCCGTCTGTATTATAATCCGGTTCATAATTGACTGCTATTGTTATTGTTATTGTTGATGAATGATTTTTAGGCAACCTATTTTTGGGTAAAGAGTTATATAGTGTTGCTTTAACATTTGTAAACGCTCAACACACTCAGCACATACCTCACATGAGAATAAATATCTCTTGTATATTGGTATTTCTCTTTTGTGTCCTCAGCTGCCCGGTAAGAAAGGCTTTGGTCCAGCCGGTTGGACAGTTCAGGCAAAGCTGGAGTTGTACCTGTGGCTGGGCTTGAACAAGCAAAAGAAGGACTTTCTGAGTGGTCTGCCAAATGGATTTGAAGAAATCAAAGATTCCAAAACAGGCCCTGGTCTCCAGTCAGTCCCGCCTGTTACCCTTGTCTATAACAGTAAGTGCAAGGCAGAAGAAGAAATAAAGTTAAAGAGGCGAACAGTCTAGTTTTCAGTCATTTAAGTTTAAAATCAAAGTCAAATAAACTCCTAAACAGGCTTTAGCACTGCTATTGATCAATTGGTCTTTTCTTAAATAAGTAAAAGAATACCCACTCTGCAATTGTTTGGTCTGTCCAACAGTGAAGCAGGTGTTTCAGCTCAGAGTCCACATGTACCAGGCCCGCAGCCTGTTCGCCGCAGACAGCAGTGGCCTTTCCGATCCATTCGCCAGGGTCTTCTTCTCCACGCACAGCCAGGTCACGGAGGTAAGGCACAACTAAACTGCCCTGACGTTATCAGCAGGTGGGTGGCTGTTTACACAGGCATCACAATTTGCTAAATCAGGTCTCCTCAGGTATTTAATAGTACTGTTTTTGTGTCAATACCAATGTCTAGGAAAACACTAGAACAGACCAACAGGGAAAAAAGTCATATATTTTCAGATGGATTACTCGATATAGTATGTATGCACATAGTTTAACAATTCTCTAATTACTGGAAACAAATGAACATTAAACATCTGGCAAGGCAAGGCAAGGCAATTTTATTTATATAGCACAATTCATACACTGGGTAACTCAAAGTGCTTTACAGAAATAAAAGACAATTTACAAGATTTAGATTTGGAAACATAAGAAAGATTAAATGCATTATAAAAGAAGAAGAGTGCAGATAAAAAAAACATTTTAAGTTGTGGTGTAGGCGGAGCTGAAAAGGAAGGTTTTTAACCTCCCCTTGAACATTGTTAAAGTTGAGGCTTGTTTTACTGCATCTGGGAGGTTGTTCCAGGTTTTTGCTGAAACTTAAACGCTGCTTCACCCTGTTTAGTTCTAACTCTGGGCACGAGCAGAAGCCTGTCCCAGATGTTCTCAGAGTCCGAGGAGGCTCATAAGCAACTAGCATTTCAGAAATATATTCTGGTGCTAAACCATTTAGAGACTTGTAAACCAGCAGTGCTGTCTATTCTCTGAGCAACAGGAAGCCAGTGCAGAGATTTTAAAACTGGACTGATGTGGTTGTACTTCCTGGTGTTAGTTAGAACCCGAGCAGCAGCGTTCTGAATAAGCTGCAGCTGTCTTAACCCTCGTTTTGAGAGACCAGTGAGCAGCCGTTACAGTAATCTAACCTGCTGGAGATAAAAGCATGAATAAGTTTTTCTAAGTCTGGTTGAGACATTATCCCTTTGACTCTGGAAATGTTTTTAAGGTGATAAAATGCAGATGATGTAATTCACTTAATGTGACTCTGGAAATTTAAGTCTGAGCCCATGATGACCCCTAGATTTCTAACCTGGTTTTTAGATTTTAGAGAAAGAGACTCGAGGTGACTGTTGACACTTACTCTTTGTTTCTGTTCCAAAGATGATTAGTTCAGTCTTGTTTCTGTTCAGTTGGAGAAAATTATTTTGCATCCACACATCAATCTGTTCGATGCAGTGACACAATGAATGGATTGGTCCATTTTCACCTGCTGTGAGTGAAATGTAAATCTGAGTGTCGTCTGCATAATTATGGTATGAAACGCCACAGCTGTGTATTAACTGGCCTAAATGAAGCATGTAAAGATTGAATAATAGAGGTCCCAAGATAGACCCCTGTGGAACCCCACATGTCAGGGCCATTTGGTCTGATACACAGTTTCCAACGGAAACAAAGTACTTTCTGTCTTCAAGATAGGACTGAAACCATTTAAGAGCAGTTCCAGAGATACCTATCCATTCCTCTAATCTTTGTGACAGGATTTCATGGTCCACTGTATCAAACGCAGCACTCAAGTCCAACAGAACTAAGACAGAGACTTTGCCCTTATCTGTGTTCAGACGGATGTCATTTGTGACTTTGATCAGTGCAGTCCCAGTCTGTGATGGGGCATAAAACCTGACTGAAAAGGATCAAAGCAGTTGTTAAGCAATAGAAAGTCATTAAGTTGCTGATATACAACTTTTTCGATGACTTTCCCTAAAAATGGCAGGTTTGATATGGGCCTATAGTTGTTGAGCACTGTAGCATCAAGACTGCTCTTCTTTAGGAGAGGCTTGATGACAGCAGTTTTTAAGGCCCTTGGAAATGTTCCAGACTGTAAGGAATTATTGACCTTGCAGAGGTAGACATATTAGACAAATGCATCAGACCCCAAGACAGAGGGCAGCCCCCAAGAATGGCTTTCATTTTTCATGGGCACATGGATATTCAAATGATGATGTTGTACATTTGACAGATCCTGAGTGAAACACTGTGCCCCACGTGGGACCAGCTGCTAGTGTTTGACAACGTGGAGCTGTTTGGAGAAGCCAGTGAGCTCAGAGATGACCCGCCGATCATTGTAGTGGAACTTTATGACCAAGACACAGTGGTACGTATGGGGCCTAATTGACATAGTTCTGGTTTATTCTGTGTAGTCTTTCAACTATTGCTTTCTTTAGATTAGTTGACATTTATTCAGAACTTTACTCATTAAACTCTATTTTATTTTAGTCTGTAGAAGTTACATTTAATGATTTAATTTTGTCTCTCCACCTGCCTCTATGCCCTGATTCCATTCCTATCTGTTTATCCATTACAAATGTAATGCCACCTAAATAGAGTTTTAATCTTTCTACTGATGATAATAGATGTGTGTTTTTTCAAGCTAACAATAAGCAATGTAGCATGAAATTACTAACTTTGATAGAAAACTGCATGTGTTCCTAGTCAGTCCTTTCTCTGCTAATATTCCGTGTTTACTTTATTCTTCATTGAACAACACTGACCCCAAGTGACGGCTGGGTAAAAGTGCACGCCCTCACCCTTGTGTCTAACCCCTCACCCTTTTCCCCTTGACTGGTTTTCGACTGTCACTTGTTCGGTGGTGTTCAGGGCAAGGCAGAGTTCATAGGTCGGACGTTCGCTAAGCCCACCATTAAAATGTGTGACGAGCATTATGGACCCCCGAGGTTTCCGCCGCAGCTGGAGTACTACCAGATCTACAGAGGGAACTCCACCGCCGGGGAACTACTGGCTGCCTTTGAACTGCTGCAGGTAACTTATGATTGAAACCACTAACACTTTTTCTTTGAAGCAATAAAAAGTAAGGTTCAAAAGGTATACATCAGTGACGCTGTTTGAATGTAGAGCTATTTAATCAATACTCTCCTCCATTAAATATTCTCTTCTCAGCTTCATTTCTTTGTCTTTGTTCAGTCCAACTTGTACCACTTGCCACTTTTATTTGCCCTTGGCATTGTTTCTCTCTCCATAGCAATCTTTTACTAAACAATTGCTTTCTCTTTGTCTTTCTTTCTTTCTTTGTCTGTTGAAAAATCCATCTTTTATCTCTCTCTGCGGGGCCTCCTCCAGATTCCTTTTGACGCAGAGGAGATTAGGAGAGCTCTGATCGCTGTCCATAGCTTTGCTGTTCCTCAAATCAAGGTGCTCTTTCTAATTCTCTCTTCCCATTTCACTTTGTGTAGTGATAACCTTCTTGGGTCTTTCATACAAAGAATGGTTGTTCAGATATCCATACCAGTACTTAATATTTGCCAGTATTGGAGCCTCTTGTACTCGGCTCATACTCAGATTCTGCCATACGAATACTTTACTAACAGCAGTTGAAGTTCTCTTTCCCCTTTTCTCTATATGGTGCTTTTTAGACATATGTTTACTGTAAAAATGAACCTGCTCTTTTCTGTGTCATGAGGATTTAAAACTGTCTCTTTTAAAATAAGTCACTGATAAGACATCTAAACTACAACCTTTGCATTTCTACTGAGAAGTCACCACTTAGAGTGTTTTAGAGTGTTTTAAACCAAATCTGTTCAACTTTTCATCCTCTTTTTGTTAGATCGGTCCAGGTGGACGGGCCGAC
Source organism: Neodontobutis hainanensis (assembly GCA_024349245.1). Lineage (NCBI taxonomy): Eukaryota > Metazoa > Chordata > Actinopteri > Gobiiformes > Odontobutidae > Neodontobutis > Neodontobutis hainanensis. The sequence continues at coordinate 816,173 of JALDNG010000058.1, forward strand.
CTTCCTCCTATTGAAACATCAACAGACTCCGAGCGTGGGCCAATAGTGCCTGTGCCTCTGGGAATCAGGCCTGTCCTGAGCCGCTACCGCATCGAGGTGAAATTAGTGCTCTTAGCTCTGGTTTCACAGCTTAGAGAGCCATTTAAACTTTTTAAATGGTCTATTGTTTCAGGTTTTATTCTGGGGCTTAAGAGACTTGAAGAGGATAAACCTAGCCCAGGTGGACCGGCCCAGAGTGGACATAGAGTGTGCAGGACGAGGAGTGCAGTCGGCTCTTATTCAAAACTATAAGAAAAACCCAAACTTTGGCACTTTAGTCAAATGGTTTGAGGTGGTAAGTGCAAGTTTCGGACTCGCAACTCGCATATTATTTTGTCTCACTCACTGTAAACCTTTGTCTTAATTTTACTCCAGGACCTCCCAGAGAATGAGCTGCTCCACCCTCCGCTCAACATCCGAGTGGTGGACTGTCGTGCGTTTGGTCGTTACATCCTGGTGGGGTCCCACGCCGTTACCAGCCTGAGGCGTTTCATCTACAGTGCCCCAGACAAGACCTCCAACCACTGGGGCTCTGCAGGTACCAAAACTCTCATAAGAAACATGTAATTATGTAAAACATACCATTATTGCATTTGTTTTATGATAATAGTTTTGGGATGGCCACACAATACAGAGATTTTATTAGAAGAAATATAGATTTGTAACAATAATTATTATTTTTATGACTGTAGTACCGTTTTTCTGACTAATATATAAACTGTATCTTTTTCATGTCCAGTTTTCTTTTTTCAGATTTCTCTTTATATTTATGCTACACATTCAACAATGGTGGTAATAGTAATAATTCCAGTCCAGGGCCATGTTTTATACGGCCATCTGTATTTCTCTTAAAGACTATATAAGAAACAGATAAGAAAGGCTTTGAACATGGTGCATCCTGGGACAAACCTATGAGAAGAGTCCCCTAAATTGTTGGATATACAGTGCACCATATATAGGAAGGCTTAGTTTTTGGCCCCATAACCCTAGGAAATTTAAAAAAAAGCATACTTTAAGTTTGAGAAAGTTAAACTCCTTGATCTCAAAAGAATAAAACTGTATCTTTGCTGACTTTTCCGCTTGCTTCATGGCTTCACCATCTGCCTCTTTTTCTCTTTCCATCTGTTTTCCTCTCTTTTGCATATCTCTGGCCGTCCTGTCTCCTTCTTTGGGGCTGCTTTACCCTGTCGCCTGCTGTTTCCTCACCTTCCTTCAACCTCACCTGCTCGCCTCGCCTCAGCTAAACTAATGAACGGCTACATGGTCCTCACAAATGGCAGCTCGCAGCCTCGCGCCTCACCCAGCGTTTCCTCCCGCACTTTCTCTCGCCCCGCAGGTGATGTCTTTGTCAACATGGACAACGAGTCGCACATTCGCAAAATGGACACTGTGGTCAAGTTAGACGCTGTAAGAGTTTTGTTTTTACTGCTATAAATGTCTGTAGTAGAGTGTGTGTGAAATCATATGTCCAGTCTTTTGACCGGCTTCTGTACAGTACATGTGTGTTTCACTGTTAGTATCACTGTGGCTTTTAACCCCTTGTGTTCCATGTAACGCCTCTAACGTAGACGTCTGACGCTGTTGTAAAAGTGGACATGGTGAGTTATAGAAAATTACAGGTAACTTGTGTCTTACACATAATGAGATTGAAGCTGTTGTCACTTTGATTTTGGACTGATTCAACAGCACGAAGAAGAGAGCAATAAAGATAAAAAGAAGAAGAAGAAAAAGAAGGGAGGGGCGGATGACGAAGAGGAGCCAGATGAGAGCGTTCTGGACTGGTGGTCCAAATATTTTGCTTCTATAGAGACATTGAAGGAGGTTTGTTCTTCACACATTCACATAACAGTACTTTCAGTATATAACATAACATTTTACAGCTTTTACAAATTGCACATTAAAAGACCTTCAGTTCTTCATAAAGAATCATTCAATGCCATTAAGCATTCACACTGCACCATAGGTGCAAAATGGCACATCTCTGTTACAGACATAGCTTACCACCACCAGTGTGTGACTGTGCAGTGAATGAATAATGTGAGCACTTTGAGTCTCAAGAAAAAAGTGTGCTCTAAATCGAATGCAATATTATTATTAATATTATTATTAAGTCATCAAGGCTTTTTTTTAACAGTTTTTTATTGTACTACTTATCTTTAGGCTCACTGTAATATAATATTGTTTTAAGGGTATTGTTCTCTCATTGGATTATAGAAGCTGAGAGCTCACGAGGCAGCTCAAGCCGAAGCAGAGGAAAGAGAGGACTTGGAGATACTTGTGGAGACTGGAGGTATTGAACAACACAAATCATTCAGGCTGCCTGCCAGGACGCCTAAAGAGATATGTTGTCAATATTCAGCCTGGCAGTGTTATTCTGCACGAGGAGACATTGTTGTGGCTGTTTTAATGCTTATTTCACATATAATTCTTGCTTTGTTACTGCACTACCTTTACAATTTTAGGGAATATCAGTTTACAGTTGATGCCACGTTCACACTAATGAATGTTGAATGAAAATTATGTCAATATTTTACAATAAGGTAGTGAGTTATGTGACTGCTATGTAAAAATGCATCTTATGTTATGCATTTTCAAAAGAAAGCAAAAGAAAGCTAGCACGGACATCGTGTGTTTTAATACTTCCTCTTCCTCATCAGTGCATTGAGTATTACATTATCATAATGACCATTTCATTCGTCAGCATGACTTTTACTTTTCCTAAAAGTAAAAGTAAAAAAAAGGGGGCTTGATGACTGAGTTTTGTCATCTGCATCCAAAGTAGTTTACAGAAAACAAAATTATATTTAAAAGAAGGGCTTAAGGCATGACAATGTGAAGCATTATGTAAATCCAAATGATGTATTGTTTATCCATTCAAATACAAACTAGTTTACATAGATCTCTGTTTGTAGCATTGATGCTATAGCTCATGACTAACTAGTGTTATAGAATTATATCAGAGGTTCTATTCTCCAGCATTGTCACACTTTCTGTTGCACCACATGTGTAGTGCTGTGTCCATCCCTGTCCTCCTTCATGACTCCATTTGTCCATCTTCTTCATCTCCACTCACACCTCGATCAGATCTCAAACCAGATGACCTTTTCCTAAAAGGTCCCAAGTCAAAGGAAAAGGGCAAAGACAAGAAGAGCACCAAAGACAGGAGGAAGGGTCACACAGCGGACGGCTCCGAGAAGCGACCGGTCAAAGCCAGGGTGGATGAACTACTGGTGCGTATATGGAGCTTTAATTTCAGACATAAATGTAAAAGAGACATGATAAGGACATGATACAGATTTTAACGTTCAGTGACTGTGGCAGGTTTACAACAAGGAGCTAGAGGCGGAGTATGGGAACTTTGAAGACTGGCTCCATACATTTAATCTTTACAGAGGAAAAGCTGGAGATGATGACGAACAAACGCTGGACGATGACAGAATCGTTGGTAGATTCAAGGTGGGATGTTACTACTTCTTACAATGTCTGCGTCTTTACACTTAAACTATATAAACAAAGTTCTGAATCACTTAAAAAAAACAACCCTTTTGTGGTGATAGAATCTGTTTCTCAAAAAAAAAAAAATGACATTAACATATTCTCTCACCCTCCAAGTGTTATTGTGTTTTTTATTGTTGGTACAAATCTGAACACATTATTATTGCACAAAGTAAAATGATAAATACTCCACAATATACATCCTTTTATATTGTTTATACAGTTTATATTGCAGTCACTCCAGTTAACTTTGTGTATCTGAGCCCTTTAAGCGTCTCACCTGACAATAAACAAACTAGAAATGTTTTTCACAGTGACTCTGACTAGAAAGGATTTTTCTTTTTTAAGTTAATTTTAATGGTTCCAAGTTTCTGTTAAATTCATAGTTGCCCTTTTTAGGACCAGCTGAACACAGACAGTGATAGTTGTATATATTAGTATTTAAGACTGAGCTTGTTTAAGGAACCACTCACCTGTTTTTGTTTCAGGGATCCTTGTGTATGTACAAGCTTCCTCTGTCTGAAGAGATCACGAGAGAGGCGGGATTCGATCCAAGTATGGGCATGTTCCAGAGTATTCCACACAACGATCCCATCAATGTCCTCGTCCGGGTTTACGTCGTCAGGGTGAGTCGGCTGTGATGATCAAAGCAATATTTGAATAAACAGACATATACATATATATGTCCTTACATGGTTGTTTTTTTCCCTTTAGGCGACAGAACTTCATCCTGCTGATATTAATGGAAAGGCTGATCCATATGTTGTAATTAAACTCGGCAAGTCAGAGATTAAAGACAAAGAGAACTACATCTCCAAGCAGCTCAATCCTGTTTTTGGCAAGTGAGTAGATAACATTACACTGAAAATGTACAGACAGAAGAAATACCTGTAATAATACAAATCCTTACTAAACATAGATCTCAGCCACTGTTTTATTTTAGTGGATCAGAGAGGGTACGTGTGGTTCTTCAGTTTGTGTTGTATCACAGTTTCATTTGGGTTGAATTTCCGATGATGGTCAGCCACTTTTGAGTTCTGAGTGTCAAGTCAGGTCCAAGTTGTGTTGCTTTTGGGGTACACACTACAGATTTCCGGTTTCATATTTCAGTATGACATGGTATTTAATAGTGTTCACACAATCACAAGCAGTAATACTTTCCTTCTTTTCATTTTTATCTCAGATCTTTTGACATCGAGGCCGTTTTCCCGATGGAGTCTATGTTGACTGTGTCGGTGTACGACTGGGACCTGGTCGGCACTGACGACCTCATCGGAGAGACAAAGATCGACCTGGAGAATCGATTTTACAGCAAATACAGAGCGACGTGTGGCATTTCCTCCAACTACTCACTGTAAGTTAATAGAAAAGAATGATGTAATGCTACAATATTAGAACTGAATTTGCTAAATAACTTGTTTCTCATCTGAAATGTTAGCCATGGATACAACATCTGGCGAGATCCCTTGAAGCCCAGTCAGATCTTGGCGAAGTTGTGCAAAGATGGAAAGATTGATAGCCCTCATTATGGACCTGGGGGCATTGTCAAAGTGGGAAACCGAGTCTTCCAGGGACCAACAGAGATCGAGGACGAAAATGGTACAATTAAATACTAAATTACTTAAAGATCCCACATTTTGGATGGATGTGTAAGGTCACTGGTCGTTTCAGGATTAAAGAAGCAGACAGAGGAGCACTTGGCTCTGACGGTGCTGAACCACTGGGAGGAGATCCCCAGAGTGGGCTGTAAACTTGTGCCTGAACACGTGGAGACCAGACCGTTATTGAATCCTGACAAACCTGGCATTGAACAAGTAAGTGATGAGTCATTGAAAATCCTTTGAGTTTATGCATAGACTTTAGAATTAGTAGCGGACGGTGAAACCATTGGATGATAAGAGAGTTTAATAAAAAAAAAAAAAAAATTAAACTAATTTGTTCATATTTTTTATATTAAGTCAGGCAGTCAGGTTTGTTAAAAATAATCTGTCATACTGTTGTAATTGACCACTGTTATAAAGTGTGACTGCTTAGCCCAGGAAAGAGTACGTACAATGTTAGAGAGTACAGCCATATTATATTGAAAACCTACTGCAGCCTGCTATAAGGATGCACATTAAGCTAAGATAAAGCTTGGGAAGAATCACACTCAGGACCTGAACTATTGTGTAATAAATGCTTTACGGTCATGTAGACTCTGCAGCACAGTTCAGAGTTAACTCTCTGTTTGTCCAAAGGGCCGTATTGAGATGTGGGTGGATATGTTTCCCATGGACATGCCTGCCCCGGGGCCTGCTCTTGACATATCGCCACGGAAACCAAAAAGGTAGGCCCAAGGGAGACGACTAATGCACAAATCAATATTATTATTAATGGGGATTATTAAAGTGCATTAAAATGTAAAATCTAAGGAAACAGTAGTTGTATCTACAGGTTATGATTGATACGGTGAGTGTGTCAGTAGTAGTCAGCTCTTTATTTAATGTCCATAAATAAGTCCAACTGTTGTTCCTTCCTTCGTCCTTCACCAGATATGAGCTCAGGGTGATTATTTGGAATACAGACGAAGTAATACTGGAGGACGATGATTACTTCACTGGGGAAAAGTCCAGTGACATATTTGTGAGGGGGTAGGTACGGCGACGGGACGCTGTGAGCAAGCCTCGTCCCGTGGGTGTGCGCTGTGCGTGGAGTTTTTTTCTTTTTGTTAACCATTTTTTTTGTTTTGTTTCCATTTTTTTCTGTGTGTGCGTGTCTCCTGTGTTTGTGGCGTGTCTCCTGTCTGTCTGTCTGTCGTCCTTTCTCTTCTCTTCTGGTCAATGCTCTGTCTAGCTTTGAGCTTCGTGTTATTATTTGGAACACTGATGACGTTATTCTAGAGGACGATGCTTTCATGACAGGAGAGAAGATGTCTGACATCTATGTCAGGGGGTAAACACACGATCCCATCGCATGGCTCGTACAAATCCTCCAACCTCCTGCCCTCCTTAAAGCCCTTATCCTGTCTCCTTGTCTCCTCTCCTTCCAGTTTCCACTCTCCATTCAGCACGCATTTTATATCTTTGGCACGCTGTAAACAATCTTCAGCCAGAACCAAACCACACTAAAGGCAAACATTTAAATTTATTGAGCTCAAGCATTTAAATGAAAAGTTTTTAAAAAGGGAAAAAATTTGGTCAACTTAAAGGAGAAGCCATTTTGACTTCCCAGTATTTTCTGATTAGTGTGAATAAAAAGGTCTTATATTAAATACTAACAACAGATCTTATTAATTTATAGTGCACAAAAAAATACATTTTAAGTTGGTGTTTTTGTCATTGTTGAAACACTTGCACCAATGATAATGTACGTAAACTCTTTAATAATGATGTCTGTTTGAATCATTATTATATTATATCATCACTATTATTATATTATACACCACCAGTGTGTGAAGGTGGAATGAATAAATAATGGACTCTGTAAAGTGCTTTGAAAAGAGCCTTGAAAAGCATTATATAAATCCAATCCATTATTATTATTATTAAAGACTTCTCCTTTAAAGGACCTATTCCATTTTAGAACAGCTTCTGTTCAGTTTTGTTGGGTCCAGACTTTTCTCACTGTTGGAAAAAATACATTGTGTCTTTGGTTTGGTTTTGTCCTGAAGTTGCTGATAATATAATTTTTGGAGTAATTCAAAGTATTGCAGCACCATGCATGTAAATGAACACAAAAACATGCAGCATGTAAATACAACAGAACAATTTGCGGCTTATAGTCACAACTAATAGTGGATATGATTATATTTCCAGGGCGTTAGAAAAGTAAATGCATGCGTGCTTTAGTTGCAGATATATTACTGCAGAAATGCAGGTGTTTTAATGGGTTATTTTAATCCTTGCATCTGTAGACCAAAACGAATTCCCACCTGTTTTAACTGCATTAATGTGCCGTTATAAACCAATCTTTAACATTTGAATTGGTTTAGCCTTTTGCCCTTTTTCCCTCCTGACTGATGATCCAGCCTCACTCAACTGTTGATGAAAAACACAGACTAACATTTGCCTGTTTATACTCCACTCTTTGTCCTCTCAGACCATAGACAGTAGGAGAAAAGGGGAACTGTTTAATCACTTTCTGTTGACTTTTATTTAAATAGCATCATGATAAAACCCTTTTCTGGTTGTCCCACTGTTAGATTACTTAAAATTACAGATTGCGTGTCTACTGCTAGATATAAAGGCATATTTTCAGACATCTTTTGCATAAGTAGGTTTAAATGCTACTTCAGAGACTGTTTGCATTTCTAGCAACATTGAACTCTGAAACCTTTCCTAAATAATTTAAAGTCTTCTTGATCCATAAACTCTAAGAGGCTGCACAGGTGCTGTTGCACTTGACTTGACCCAGTCTTCTTCTACTGTCTACTTTTCTGACATAAAGTTATGGTTAGATTATCTGCATTGTGCCAGACTTTCTGAATGCATGGCTTTAACAAACAGTGAAACTCCAAAACCATATCAGATTCACAATAATGTGTCACATGTCATATCTGATCTGCTATTGGAGAGTCACATTATATATGTTCAGATTTTGACCTTATAGCATCATCTCTCTTGTTGGCAGACTGGTACATTTATGTCCTACAGTCTTGTCTAAAACAGCAAAATTAACCCCAAGAGACTAGAACACAGTTACAAAAGTGCATGACCAATAAAACCCAAATGAGTGTGTTATTGTCAATAGCTCCAGCGTAATGGTTTATGTTTCGGTCCGACAGGTGGCTGAAAGGGCAGCAGGAGGACAAGCAGGACACAGACGTCCACTACCACTCCCTGACCGGCGAGGGCAACTTTAACTGGCGCTTCGTCTTCCCCTTTGATTACCTCATGGCCGAGGAGAAGATCGTCATCTCAAAGAAAGAGTCCATGTTTTCCTGGGATGAGACCGAGTACAAGATCCCTCCTCGGCTGACGCTGCAGGTCTGGGACGCCGACCACTTCTCTGCTGATGACTTCCTGGGTAAAACATGATAGCAATGACACGTTATTATATGTGTTTATCTTATGTAAAGCTTGGAGACATGAATTCAAGCTGTTTTCATTCACACAACATAATGCATACTGACAGTTAGCCTGTTTTTTATTTTTATCCATATCTCTACCAAACCCTATGACTTGATCCTAACTAAATCAGGTTTATCTCCACAGTGGCAGTTTGCAGCAAGTTTTTTTGTTTTAACACTGGGAACACCAGGGGTAATAATCACCATCGACAAAAAAAAACTTTTGCTTAAATCCGTGCTGTAATGATGGACTACGTTTCACCATTGTCCGTCTAAATGATTATGTTTATGTCTTTATTATACTTTAACTTAAACTTTATTCAAAGACACTATGTTGTCAAATACTGGTCTGGTGGGGGTTAACATGACTCCCTGGGTTGTTGTAGGGCCTAATCAATATTAGTTGTTAGTGTTCAACACGACCACTCTCTTCATTTATCATAAACTAAACATAATCTTGCCTAAACATACCCATTTTCATGCATAAATCTCTGCTATACACATAAAACTCATTTCAATCAGACATGTCCAGTCCACACTGAACCAACCTCATTCCCAAACTGCAGAGAAGCTTTTAAACCAAAAGGAAGGATTGGTATTGTGAGGCAAACTTACAGCCTCAGTCTGGGGCTAATTAGCACAAGTTGGGTGCATTTGAAAACAAAACACACAGTTTTTCCTCTTCCCACCAGGTGCCATTGAGCTGGACTTAAACCGTTTCCCGCGCGGCGCCAAGACGGCCAAGCAGTGTACCCTCAACATGATCCGAAATCAACAGGATCTGCCGACCATTTCCATCTTCAAACAAAAGAGGGTCAAGGGCTGGTGGCCGTTTGTCGCCCGCGATGAGAACGACGAGATGGAGCTCACGGTGAGAGGAGCATCAGACACTTAATATGCCCGATAAAGGAGGTCATACTTGGACTGCTCCACTTTAACTATAATTAATAAGTGTTCAGTTATATGTACCATTATTTCTTCACAGTGCCATCTTGATAAAACATAGTGGTTTAGTATTTACCTTTTTTTTAGATTATTTAACTTGCTGTTTTAGGGTAAAGTTGAGGCCGAGCTGCATCTGGTGACGGCAGAAGAGGCGGAGAAAAGTCCGGTGGGCCTGGGTCGAAATGAGCCTGATCCACTGGAAAAGCCAAAGTAAGACGTTTATCTCTTCATAAACCATATTTGTTTAGAGCAGAAGCAGGTCACATACAGAAGCAGTAGTTCCTCGTCAGGGTAATCATTCACACAGTGCAAAAGCAGTGTTTCTAAAGATGCTGTTTGGTCTGGTTTAAAGTTCGGAGAAGCACTGCTCTTTGCACTGGTCACTGTGACACGTTTCCTCCTACATCTCTTCAACCTTCTTCCTCTGTCTCTCCCTCCCTTTTCTGTGTCACCTTCTTTTCCTGATCTATTTGACCTCCGTCTTTCATTCCTTCCTTCCTTCCTTCCTCCCAAACCCCCCCTTCTCTTTTTTCTTCTATTCTTCTCCTCGAAGTCGACCGGACACCAGTCTCATGTGGTTTCTGGGCCCGCTGAAGTCCATTCGTTACTTCATCTGGCACAACTACCGCTGGCTGATCCTCAAAGTCCTGGGGCTGCTGCTGCTGCTGCTCATGTTGGGCCTGTTCCTCTACTCTCTCCCCGGTTACTTGGTCAAGAAGATGCTGGGGGCCTGACGCGCCGGTAGCCTTCGCTCGACTTCTCCTTCTGCTGTTTCTGCTGCTGTTTGACCTCTGTTTTTTTCTCTTTGTCTGTGACACAAACCCAGTCTAATTGTACTCCTCCGTCTCCCCTTTTGTTCCAGCTATAGTTTCTTCTACTGTGCCCTCCGCACTGCCATTTAAACCAACAATTAAAAGTATTGAACATACACAACAAACATCTTTTATTGCTTTTCAACATCAAATAATGACGTTATAATCCTGTTCCTAGAGCAGACATACAAACACATCCCACCTTCTAAATATATTTAACTTAAGACAGATACAGTTAAGAGCTATTTCAGCAACCAGCCGTCTCATTTGAGAAAAGAATTAACTATAGATAGTATTCAGTAGCTCGGTTGGTAGTGCGGTTGTCCGATAACTGGAAGGTTGGTGGTATAATTCCCGCTCTCCCCAGTCTTTACTGTCATTGAGTCCTTTGGCAAGACATTTAAGCCACATTGCCCCCAGTGTCTGTGGCAGTTCAAGATCTCACTATTTATGAAAATAGTGAGCACTTAAACTGTATCTCACAACTTTTCTTTACTTAATAAGCAACAAACTTATTGTCTGCAGAAATATTTTTTTTGTTTGTTTCTTTTTCAGAAATACTGAACACAGTGTTTCATTTCAATTAGAAAAAAAAATATATAAAAAAATAATCAAATTAGAAAAAAAAATATTTGCCCATAATTTGAATTGATACAAGAATCGTACACACATTCAAAAACAGAGGAGGAAAAAACGAACAAAGGAGACCCACAGAAGGAGGGATCCACTCTCAGGACAGACAACAGATGTATCCAGGACAGACACTGACAAATAACAGAACGGGGAGATATAGCCAAGTGGAACATAAAAAGCCCATCTTTCCTCAATACAAAAAATGTAATCCAAAAACAACACATTTTACTCCATTAACAACTCGCCCTGCTCTAACAAGATACGAAAGGCCAGCTACACAGCGTGCTTTTCTATTTTATTGTGTTATTAATCCCTGCGACCAACTGGCCTTGGCCCAAAGCTGCTGGGATAGGCTACTTTTTTCTACAAAGTCCTGGTCAACTGTATCTATGGCTGAAATCTAACTGAAACTATATCATAATATCCCATTTGATATTATATCGGGAAATTAATCAGTCCATGATGATGTTGAAAATCAAGAAAATGTGTTATAGTCTATGAACATCGACATAATGGCTTAGAGAAGGTTGTTCATCCATTATAACCCTGCATCGTGAAGCTTTTGTTCTGCAAAGATGTATCTTTTTAATCATAAGTGCTGTTTGTGGATTTGAATACTAATACAAGCTTTTTCTCACTGTTTGTCTCCCATTCACCTCTCACCATCGCTCTTACATCCACCTTTCAAAATCTCTCTCTTCTCACCTTTCGCACGCTCTCCCTGATCCAACACATTGGCTGTAGTCGTCCGGACACCACGTTCCTGTGGTTCCTGACGCCGCTGAAGGCCATCCGTTACCTGATCTGCAACCGCTACAAGTGGCTGATAATTAAGATCGTGCTGGCCCTGCTGCTGCTCATCATGCTGGGCCTCTTCCTCTACAGCATGCCCGGCTACCTGGTCAAGAAACTGCTGGGGGCCTGAGGAACTCATGCTGGGAGGACAGAGGAGGACAGAGACGGGTGGTGGCCGGGAGGACGGACACATTGAAGAGTGGACGGGTGGATTGAGTGATAGATGGATGGATGTTTGTGAGAGTTTAAGAAGGAAACCTGGTGTCTCCTTTGGTCTCCACAGCGAGGAACTACAAGTCTGATGGCACTACCAGCTGAACGGACTTCCAACACTAACAAACTAAGCCCTTTTCACACATGCACTATTATTGAGGGTGTCTCCTAATATTTTCCTTGAACAATGAAACGTGAAAAAATCATAAAGAAGGCATTTGAGACAGGTTTATGTGTTTTCAGCCTGGTACAAAAGACATCCTTGGCTTGTACAGAGCAACGTTTATTTTCTCATTTTTTTCACAGCACATTTTTGAGCCCAGCCATGTTACTCTCTACCAATCTACCAACCCATCCCACTTTGTAGTCTCCTGGCTTGTAAAAATTCACTTTTACTAGTTTTACTCCTATAAATGTGAAACATTTGTTATAATATTTTCCACTCTGTGGTAGAGAGGACCAGGACATTCTTCCAAGTGTAAAATATCTGCAGTTTTTATCCAAATTGTGATGAACTTCAGGTGGGCCACTGTATGATAGGATAGAATAAATTCCTAAACTCTGGAGCATTGTGCCCTGCAGACAGTGGGCTATTTAATTAAAACGGTCATTTAATCATAACGGTTTTGTTCAAAGAGGTGAAAAGAAATGCACTCCAAATACTGTACATGTATTACCTTCAACACTGAAGCAGTAGGTACCAACACATTCCATATATCCAATCAATTTTAACAAGCCTCCATTTGACAGTAGACACTTGCTTAAAAGGTAACAAGCCGTGGGTTTATAGATAAATCATCGAGGCACCACAATATTCCATCTTTTACTTGTTTGCCTCGTCTGGTGTAAACATTTTTCATTTGTGTGAACAGCAAATGTGATAAAGTCTAAATCTGATTCTGCAGAGAACCCCTTAAGTGCATCTGTTAAAAGGGCTTAATGCTTAAGAATAATTGACCTAAACAATCTCTGAACTGACAGCACAGTAATAACCCACATCTGATCGAACCCTGAACTGATCACTGTTACATGAGACATTGAATGTTATGTTACCTACTTTTATTCATTCATTCATCAAAGTAAAGGTAAATAGAAGCACTGGGTTTGTGGCAAAAAGATTAAAGGAAAGAGGTTTCATTATCTACAATCATTTCTGATATATAAATATAAATATATAAATAGGGAATAAATTAGGAATATTCTGCATTTTTGCACATTTTAAATAGTAATAATAATGATGAAATACCTTATGAGACGACTATTTTGCTAATGGTAAACAATTAAAGGCAGAACAAGATGGTTTTAAGATGTTAAGATATAAATAATTGTGTTTACTTACTGTTATTTTGCCAGAACCAGTGTGCGTGTCACAAATTTAGGTTAACCACAAAATGTCAAAATCAGTATGCAAGCAAAAATAAAGCTTTTACAGTTTAAAACTACTTGGCATAAAAACAAGGACATTTCCAATCCAGCCTTAATTGTGTTTTCAAAAAACAGGGACAAGATGTGAAAATATGCAAGAATTTTAAAAAACAAAAGAAATAACAGAGAAACCCTGGCGTAAACTGAACTATTGTAAAATGTTATTTTTATTGTTTAAATGTATGAAAAAGCACAGTCAGATTCTTCCTTATCCTTGTCATACTGTGCCACAGTAATTATTTTAGATTTACAAACATATTTTTTTCCAAATCTTAAACCTTTCTCCTAAACGTTGAATTTCAACTTTCAAAATGTTGAGTGCAGAATAAGACTGATATGTCAATATGCATGCATCATTGTGATAAGTGGCCTCTGAGGTCGTGTGTGTTGGCATGACTCTTTCCAGCGTCGCACAAACCAAACCTCCACCTTTGTCGTCTCGAACAATGGAGATGAACGCAAAGTGCACTTGAGCCGCGTTAAAAGACGCTCCAAGTTGGTCCTATTTATGTCCACGTCCGATGGAATTGTTTGCAGTGACCATTATCCTATTTTTTCTCATTGCCTGAGCTTGATCTGTTGTTTTTGTGTCTCAGTCTTTGATGTGATTCTGCGTTTTCACTGTTTACAGAGTTTGCACTGAATTGAACCTTGCCTGTTTTTAAATAAATGTGTCTTTCACGTGTGCAATAGTTGTTCCTAATCTGTTCTGAACCTTTTTGAAGAGTAAATAAACTAGACGAAGGACTATTAAAGCAGTTAAGTGTCTCATTTGGCAAAAGTACAAAGCTGTTGTTTTAAGTTAATGTTGCGTTAATGTGACACTTAGATACACAAATGTCTTAATAACTCACAAGCATCATTTCTACAGTAAGATATAGTTTCTTAATACGCTATATAAATCACAATTTAGTTATTTTTTAAAAGGGGAAATTAAAACATGTCTTTAGTTTGTAGTATAGCCTAAATATTCACTCACTGTATTAATTTGTCAGATGTATAAATAAAAAAATGTTGAATTAATTTATCAAACAGAAATCTCTTGGTGGACCTGGTTCAAGAGTAACGCGAGCCTCTGTCAGAGCTGACTGAGATCATTTTCTCAATACTTTTTTCAGGAATCATTGTACAGTATTCCACTCTTAGAGAAGAAATGTACACATTTCCTTACTTTTAAAACACATCTGAAACTGTGGTTAAGAGACACTCAAACATGTGATAATCATGTGTCCTGCACTTTATTAGCAAATGTTTTGAAGATGGGTCTGTGCAATATCCATAATTTATACTTAATCAGACTTGTGTATAGAGTCAGAGCAGCACAGATGTAATTGTTAATCATATTTATGTTCTTGTTCTGTCTCTTCCTCTTATTAACTTGTTCTTTTGTCTGAAATAATATTGTCTTTGTTGTATTGAAGTGTCTGTACTTGTCTTTGTTGTGTTGTGTATTTGTCTTTCTTTCTTTTGTGTAACACCTGCCAGGGGTTCTGATGGAAATTATCCTAGGGCTATAAGCTGGCATATTTACATTCATTCATTCATTCATTCATTCATTCATTCATTCATTCATTCATTCATTCATTCATTCATTCATTCATTCATTCATTCATTCATTCATTCATTCATTCATTCATTCATTCATTCATTCATTCATTCATTCATTCAGGGTGCATGTGGCAGAGTGGTTAGCACTCCTGCCTTACAGCAAGAAGGTCGTGAGTTCAAAACCCGGCCGGCTCAAACATTCTTGGCCGACTCTGGTCTTTCTGTGAGGAGTCATGCATGTCCTCCACGTGTTACCGTGGGTTCTCTCCGGGTACTCCAGCTTCCTCCCACCGTCCAAAGACATGCATGTACAGATTAAACTCTAAAGTGTCCCGAGTGAATGGTTGTCTGTCACTGTCTGTCTCTATATGTCAGCCCTGCGACTAACTGGCCACTGTCCATGGTGTACCCCGCCTCAGGCCCAAAGCTGCTGGGATAGGCTCCAGTCACCCGCGACCCCTAACGGGACAAAGCGGTAGAAAATGAATGAATGAACATTTGTTTTAATGTTCATTAATATCCATTGTTCCCCTTTTATTTTCTTAAAAAAAAATTCCTTGGAAATGTCCCAGTGGCACCTGAACCCTGTCAGGAGCCACGACATGCTGCCGCTGGGACGGCCTGGAGGCACTACAGGCTGCACTATGCTACTCTTCCTGGTCCTGCTGTTTTTCTCTTTGCCCTCTGAGATTAGCCACAAGCTCCTAAACATCAGTGGATAAACCTCAGCTCTGCTTATACAAACCCAATTCTCAAAAAGTTGGGACACAGTACAAATTGTGAATAAAAACAAAATGCAATAATGTGGAAGTTCAATATTTTATTCAGAAAACAACATAGATGACATAGCAAATGTTTAAACTGAGAACATGTATCATTTTAAGGGAAAAATAAGTTGATTTTAAATTTCATGGCATCAACACATCTCAAAAAACTTGGAACAAGGCCTTGTTTACCTCTGTGTAGCATCCCCTCTTCTTTTTATAACAGTCTGCAAACTTCTGGGACTGAGGAGACAAGCTGCTCAAGTTTAGGAACAAGACTGTCCCATTCTTGTCTAATACAGGCTTCTAGTTGCTCAACTGTCTTGGGTCTTCTTTGTTGCATCTTCCTCTTTATGATGCACTAAATGTTTTTTAACGGGTGAAAGATCTGGTCATTTCAGAACCAGATCCTTCTTCTACGCAGCCATGATGTTGTACTTGATGCAGGATGTGGTTTGACATTGTCTTGTTGGAAAATGCAAGGTCTTCCCTGGAAGAGACGACGTCTGGATGGGAGCATATGTTTTTCTAGAACTTGGATATAACTTTCAGCTTTGATGGGGCCTTTCCAGATGTGTAAGCTACCCCTGCCACACGCACTCATGCCCCCATCCCATCAGACATGCAGGCTTCTGAACTGAGTGCTCATGAAAACTTGGGTTGTCCTTGTCCTCTTTAGTCCAGTTGACATGGTGAGCCAGTTTTCCAAAAAGAACTTGACACAGAACAGTTTTCCACTTTGCCACAGTAAATTTTAAATGATCCTTGGCTCCAGAGAAAACACCTGTGCTTCTGGATCATGTTTAGGTATGGCTTCTTTTGCGACCTATAGAGTTTAAGTTGCAACAGCGAATGGCCCGGTGGATTGTGTTCACCGACAATGTTTTCTGGAAGTATTCCTGAGCCAATGTTATGATTTCCATTACAGTAGCACTCCTGTTTGTGATGCCGTGCCGTCTAAGATCACGGGCATCCAGTCTGGATTTCCAGCCTTGACCTTTACGCACAGAGAATGTTCCAGATTCTCTGAATCTTTGGAGGATATTATGAACTGTAGATGATAACTTCAAACAAATTTTTTCTCTGAGAAACTTCTTTCTGATATTGCTCCACTATTTTTTGCTGCAGCATTGGGGAGACACCTCCATTCGGAGAGACTCTTTTTAAACCCAAGCATGTTGTCAATTAAACTTTTCCGGCCCCTTATTGCTACCTGTCCCATTTTCTTTGGAATGTAAAGCTTTTTGGAATCAGGTTTGTGCATCCACAGAAAGTTTAGACAGTGCATTATGTGGGAGATAATAAAACTCACATTTCAGGGTATAGGTAGTGGTTGTCTTTGAACTTAGAAAATATTTTGAAAAGTAATAGGCTTCAAGAGATGCTTCCTTTGAATCTGATATGTGTAATGCATTGTAGTATGTCTACAGAGTGGCAAATTATTTCCTTAAAATATACCATGTAAAATACTATATAAAATCCTGTCAACCAATATGCTTCCCTTCGTAATATGGCACATACTTACTTCTTGGCTTTGTGACAGCTTTTGTTTTTTGTAAAGCGCTTTGAGAGCCTACTGTAGGTGGAAAGCGCTATTTAAAAATAAAGATTATCATCATTATTATCATAGCTTATTCGTATGATTTTTGTTTAGGGAACGTACAGTGATCGTACGTCATGCGCTGGGGGCGGGGCTTGCTTACGCATTGTCAGACTCGCGTTGTAATTGGCTGAGCGCGAAATTTGAAATACACTACAGATTGTGGGAAGTTTAAAATTAGCGTCAGAAATCAGAGTTATGTAGCGAAGTTGTGTTTTTAAAGTTACTTACGTGCAACGATTTATGTTCATAACATTGGATTTTATTTTGTATTGTATTGTTTTATAACGAGATGGATGTCGCCGCGCAGTTACAGTAAGTGACTTAGTTAACGTTGCTTTACCTCTGTGTTAGCGGTTAGCATTAGCCTCATATCGTCACAGATTAAGGAATAATATTTTAAAGAAGATTTTTAATGCTTTGATTGTACCTCTGTTTTTCATTTAGGCGTTTTGAAAGCTGTATTAGCTCGTATGTTGGAGAGGATCCTCTGGGGCAATGGGACAAGTGAGTAACTGATGTGAAAACCAGCGGCTGTTGTGGTTTTTAGCATAAAAATCTCCCCAGACATTGTTTTAAAATGCATAGAAAGTATGTTAAAAAGTAAAGTATGTTAACGAGATCTGACCCTCTTTTGAATGTATTCACATGTGTGTTTTAATTATCAGTTAAAGTTTTTTTAGACTCAGACAGAAGATATACGCAGTACATCTTTGTACCTCTGACTGTTATGGATCTCCTTTTTATTGTAGGTTTGTTAAGCTGCTGGAGCAGAGGTTACCTTCAGACTGCGCCGGTCAGTTGTCACTTGTATTGAACCGTTTGGTCGAGAGGTTCTTGCATGTGGATCAATACGCCAATGACGATAGATATGTCAACTACTGCATCAAATGTGTGAGTAAATGAAATGAGTGCAACTTCCGAAGCTAGTGACAACAAAAGAGATGTCTGCTGTCTGTACATGTTCCCTGTTGTTGACTAGGACATTTGGAAATAGATTATGAACTACTATAACACAAATGATGGTTAGTATGTCCTTGACATACTGTGAGTCCTCAAAAGCACTGCACACAAATTATAAAGTCTATCAACATTATCAGTATTACAAAATCAACATTAATTGTTGTGACAATGTAAATTCAGTAATCACCCTGATATTATTGCACTGCCTCGCTTCTACAACATTACAGCTTTATTTTTCTGAATGCTTTATAACCAGGTAATGTTGAGTTAAATATATTCCATAAAACATGTTATTGTTCCATCTGCTAAAAACACATTTCTCTGTTTTCCAGGCAAAGCATTATTCAGACCCCATTGCTTTATACTCTCACGTCTTCAGTAAAGGAGTGGGCACTCGCTGTGCAGCTCTCTACATTTCCTGGGCCCAACAGTTTGAGCAGAAGAACATGAACGAACAGGCCGACGCCATCTACCAGAAAGCCCTGGAGAACCAGGCCCAGCCAGAGCACACTGTGCTCCATGAATACAGGTTCATTCTATTAAAGGAGCAGAAGTCTGCAATGTACTAACTGTTGAAACACACTTTGGCCACAAAACACTTTGGAATAATGTTTTTTATTGATCTACAGACAGTTTCAATCAAGAACCAAGAGCGAGATGACACCACCAGGTTTGTGTTGTCATTACTATTCTCCTAATGATGCCATTGTTCAAAAGGGGAACAACAAGGAACTTAGAATGTGTTTTGTGAATGACAGGAGGCAGAAATCCTTTACAGGACTCTCAGCTAACCAACCTCATGTCAACCCAAAGAGAGCCATCTGCTCAGAACAAGGTGTGTGCATTATCTACATCTAAATGTCTGAAAGCCACTGTTGGTCAATGTATTCATCTTCATTGTATTCTTCTTTTTCAGGACTGCGTAGACGACCCAGAGGAACCAGACAAATCTGCAGCACGACGTCGTGTTGTAACGTAAGCTAGCCTCAATACTTCTAATGCTGCTTTTAAAAAGTAAGAGGCACAGGAGGTTGCTTTGTGGTTGATTTGTAATCCACTGCCAAATTAACTGAACCAGAGGAATTTAATTTCATTTTATTTATTCCTTTTGAGAATCTGACCACTGTGTTGTCATTGCTTCTCTAAAGCTGCTGTACTTGTTCTGTCTTTATAAATTTTGAGTCTTGGAGAGTATTTGTTAATGACAAATGTATTTAAATTCATTAACATTCCAGCTTATTTTACATCTACCAATTATATAATTAATTACTTTTCATTTGTAATTTATAAAAACTGACTTTTAGATGTACAGTGCTTTATTTATTGTACATTTTTGTTTCTCAGTTTGATTTAGATGGGGTTTATCAGGTCATAGTGTGCACATTTCCAGGTGTGACATCACTAACTCGTCTCTTCTGTCTTTCTTTCATAGTATTTCCCGCTCAGAGGTGTCCAGGATGATTCCCTCAAGCTCCAGTGTTAACACGGTCCCTGCCTACAACACGAAGGCTCTTGAATGCGAAGGGTCTGAGCTCTGCTTCGAGGAAGTTCGAGCACAAAGATACTTCCAAAAACTCGGGGCGCAGCAGGAGGAAGAGGAATGCCAAACAACAGGTATGTGTTTCTTGTTCAAAATGTTCATCAAGATTGTGAGAAGTTTAAAAATCCTTTCTTACACTTAAATGCTGTAGTGGTGTCGGAGGAAAGCTTTGTGATTGAGGAGAAACTGACAAGGAAATTGGAGAAAATCAACCAGAACATTGAAGTTTTATACAGCCAGGACACCGCTCTAATATTTGAAAAGGTGAGACTATAGCCCTGAGGTCAAAGTCCAGTCTATATTTTTTGTGTGATTTCTTTTTATAACATTGATATTAGGTGTCCACACAACTGCATGCTAAGGTTTAATCTACAAACTGTTAAATATCTTTGTTGTGTAGCTTTCTGTTGCTGAAGCGGCCCTCAGTGCAGCCCCTGAAAGCATTACCCATCAGCCCCTGGTGCCTCCACAGACGTCCAAGGACAACAAGCACAAGTGAGTTCGACAGAAATCCTTTCAGGCAGCAATAAAATATTGTCGTCTTATGTTTATACATCCATGTAAAAAACAGTTATATACCTATTTCACATTGAGTTCTTTGTTTCTGTTTAATGTGTTTAAAATGTTTTATTCATCCTTCCCTATTATCAGCTTGGATCTATCTCAATATCCATTCTCTTCTTTTAGCGAGGAGCTTCCGGAGCTAGAGCTTGAGGAGAAACTCGACAGTAAGTAGTATCCAGGTCTGAGCAGAAAGCCCACTGGCTTCAGACAAACATGACATTTTTCTCTCTAATCTTTTTGACTATTTCAGTGTCACAGGGAGGCACCGCTAACCTGTCCCACATCACTCCTAACACCTCGCTGGGCTACGTTCAGGCCACTCCTTCACGGGTGTTACCGTCGCCCACTGTCAACACACGAGAAGCGCTGGGTGAGAATAAGGCACTCTACAACTAAATAAAATGGTCATAATGTTGAAGGCACAGTTGAGTTATTGCACATTTTAAATGGAAATGTAAAACACACATTTGTACTGGAAAAGAAAACTAGTTCTTAAATATGAAACACGGACATGGCTACAAATATGCAGGCACCAAAATACTGAGTTAAAATGGACTTTTTCCTGACCTCAATATTTACAGTTGTCCTCTTTTCAGACGGTGTTCATACAAACATTTACACTACACACTACATTATGGACTTATTTTGTGCTTGTGTCATATTCTACCACCTAGATGTGATCATGGACATGTTCCAGGCCCCAACACTGTTAGAGGACCCGTTCCACAACACGTCGGCAGAAAGGGAATACGACGTGGTGTACACAAGACGCAGTATAATCGGTAACATTTCAATCCTACAAATAAAAAATTTGACTTTAAATGCAATGTTTGTTCAGCTTAAACTACAGCCTAATTTTAAGTTTCTTATTTAATGTCCTTAAGTTGTTTTTCTGTTTTGTTAAAATTTACTTATTTGATGTTCTTAATCATTTTAAAGGAGCCACTGCGATTGCTAAACCTCCCACTTCAGCGCCATTCACCATCTTTCAAGACGCCAACGAAGACAAAGAAAACGGCAGGTAAACGTCACTGAGGAAAACAAATATACCCAGCATGCAACACGAACTGTAGAGTACAGGATTTCAGCTTGGACTGTTACAATTGGTCCTAAAATGGCAGTGACAAGGATACTTGTGTGCATGGCTTTGAATATTGGGTAGAAAAAAAAAAGTAACACCATTTAACCATAATAATAAAAAAATAAACAAAAGATTACATAGTGATAAAAAAGATGGCTTGAATCATTTATTTTCTTTAAAGAAATTGTAAATCTCTGTTCTATATTTTGTCTGAACATTATTTATCCGTCCAGTGCTCCTCCTGCGGAAAGTGTGACGATGAAACCAACCCGAACTCTGGCTGAAATCCCTGTGTCCAAACCCAATGTAAGTAGAAAAAAAAATCAAACATGATTACATGATTAACGCTAGTGTCATTTGTATTTGGTCTAACGGTGTGTATTTTTCGCCACAGGAGACGCCCTCAGAGCTGACGACTGATGAGAGCACCATGTGGGGAGCCAGGTACAACACCCAAAACTCACTGGCTGCGTGTCCCAACAACACCACAGACTTTGCCATGTTGGCCCACTGTGTATCTACACCGTTCACGCACAAAACCTCCGTCAGCAACACTTTCTTCCCTGACCAAGGTAGTGTCACACACAACAAGACTTGTATTCACAAATAGACTTTAAACACTAATGCGTTTAAAATCTCTTTTACATCATCTTTACAGAAAACTGTGATGGAGCGGAGGAAGATGGTTTTATAAGACGCCAAACCAAGAAACTGAGGTGAGGGACATTCTCAGTTGAGTTCATTATTAAAGCAACACTGCATAACCTTTAGCCAGCAGGGGGCGCAACTCATGGAATGCAGCCGCAATCTTTGTTTACAAGTTTAAGATGGCAAGTTTGGAGGAAAGAACATGTCAGTTTTGTACATGTAGGACTCTGCTATGGTCCAGTGTATTGGCCCTTTTTTCTTTATTATATGCGTCGTGTGGTAGAGCCTTACTCACTAATCTCTCTCAGTGAGTCCTTGTCCCAGGACAGGAAAGTTATACTGGAGGTTTGTATCCAGCTGAGGGGACATTCCACTGATCTTATGTCTAAGAACCAATATATATGTTTAAGCTAAAAATTTACTTAAATTGTCAGAGGCTTAACTATAAATGAGAGCTTTTTATATTTTTACTTATTTATTTTTTCCTGGTTGTATATTTAGGCATTTAGTACTTTTTAATGTATCTATTTTTTACCTATATTTGTATTTATTGAGGCATTTTATAGTTTTTAGCTTGTTTTCTATTTATAATGAACTTCTCCAATGTTTTATCATTGTCAGTTATTGATGTTGATGTCTTTTTTTTTTCTTTTATATTACTTTGTTGTTGTATCATTTTGCTCCTCCTTTTAACCTATTTTCTAAGCACATATTTTATTAAATCACATGGACTGTCACAAAAATTCTTTCATTTTGAATGAAGTGTTCTTATCAAGCTTGTACGAGTTACTTCTGCGTCTCTAACCTGCAGTTCTCTCTCTGTCCTCAGTCCGATCATTGAGCAGAGTCCGTCTGAGGAGAAGCTCGGCGCGACGGCGGCCTCTCAGATGCTGCCTCCATCGGCGCAGCATGGCACCATTGTGGGAGAGGGGCTCGCCATGAAAACTCAGTTTATGACCATGTCCTGCACCACCATAGATCAGCCCCCACCTCCCGCCGTACTGTCCTTCAGGGACCACACCCTCTGTCCCACTGACACGTCTGTTCACAGGTGAGATTATTTTACCTTTTGTGTTTAACACCAACCATTTTGAAATTAACTGCTGTTTGTTCCGCAGAAGCACTGGACCTGGATGGGACATTTATACCAGTCCTGAACCGAAACAGAACAGCGAGCCAGGCACCGCTATGGAGGATTTAGAAGAAACCCAGCCCTGTTCAGAACCTAAACCGCTACAGGATGTCCCCATGAGTCCAGAGAGTGCTCCCAGAGCCGACTGGCTCACCATTCAAAGCCCAGAGCACTTACCAGAAAGGGACCTGGATGCTTTCCTCACCCCCCATCATCCCAGGACACAGCGGCTGTCCCACATAAGCCAAGACGTCCCCATGAGCCCTCAGGCGGCTCTTATCACAGACGTCCACATGATGAGTCCTGAGAGAGACACAAGGGGTTTAAATGTTTCTTTGAACCCCAAAACCCCCAGGACACCCCATGCTGGCACCTCCTCAATGTCACCTGTGTCCGATCCCTGGGACGACGAGCTGATCTCACATCTGCTCACAAACCTGGACCCCCCTCTGACGGCACACCCTCGCTTTGTCTCGTGGCAGTGCAGCGTCCCCAACATCTCGCCCAAAATGACCCTCTCTATGGGTGAGCACTGGGTTTACATTTCTTATTTATGAATGAGTAGGGCCTAATGCGGGGAAAACGTGCAATAACCTATTTTAATATGACTTAAATTTTATTAAAATGTATGTTTTTGAATTGAATTAAACTAAAAGTGAGCAGTAGAAAATGTAGGATTAATACAGATCCCTAGATTTACACAAATACAGGGAGGTTTTAAAAAAAGTTTTATCTATTCAAGTGGCTGTAATGAACTAAAGTGTTCCCTGGGGGGCTATGGTAACTGTTTGTGTGATTGCAGGGAAAGCGTCTCTAAGAGTGGACTGTGTTCTCGGAAAAGGAGCCTTCGCCACAGTTTACCAGGCCACAGACCCCATGACGTCGGGGAAGATGGTGCTCAAGGTGAGACACATCAGAGCTTTTAAGGACCATGGCTCAAATCTGGCTCTTTTTTTTTCATGTTGTGTTGTTACTTAAACATTTTCAAACCGTAATGAAGCGTTCCTGAAGTGCCTTGTGCGTGTGTGGGGGGGGACTCCAGGTGCAGAAACCGGCCAATCCCTGGGAGTTTTACATCCACACGCAGCTGGACGCTCGAGTGCCGTCTACAACTCGTCACCTTTTCAGCAGTTTACACTCGGCTCACCTTTTCCACAACTGCAGCGTCCTCCTGGGAGAACTGCACAGCTACGGCACACTTCTGGTAACGTCATGATGTCTGCCTCATTTATTTTATGTGTTCATGTTATATATATAGTTCTCACGTATTATTATCCAAATATTGCTTGACTTGATTATTATAAACTTAAAAAATTATGTAATAGTAGTATAGTTGTAATATCAAGTATTATAAGAACCATATTTTTATTAATTAATTCCGACTCGCACTTTTCCTCCAGAACGCAGTGAACCTCTACCGCACGCTGGGCGACAAAGTGATGCCTCAGCCTCTCGTCATGTACTTCTCCGTCTGCATCCTTCACATGATCGAGCAGCTGCACAGCGTCGACATCATCCACGCCGACATCAAACCGGACAACTTTATGCTCGGAGATAGGTACTGCGTGCAGAAAGGGCTACTTTAGATTTACTTTATTGACATTACGCTGAGAATATGTGGAGAAACTGTTAAAAAATCTGTTCTTGTCCATCTGTGTCCCAGGTTTCTGGAGAACAGAGGCTTTGAGAGTGAAAACGTGGACCACGGCCTCATCCTCATCGACCTCGGGCAGAGCATCGACATGAGGCTGTTCCCACAAGGCACTGCTTTCACCGCCAAGTGTTTGACGTCTGGGTTTCAGTGCACAGAGATGCAAATGGGCAAACCATGGAACTACCAGGTCTGATTTTCTTTTTTTAAAAACACACTTGATGTTGTGGATAAATGTTACAGTAGACGGAGGATTAAATCTGACATAATGAGTGTATATAAATATATATAATAATTATCTTAGCTTTTATCTTGGTACAGTTTGTAAAGCTTTTATTTCATTTTTTTCAGACGGATTACTTTGGCATCGCTGGGACCGTCTACTGCATGTTGTTTGGGACCTACATGCAGGTCACACAGGAAGGCGGCGTCTGGAAAACTAATGGAGTGTTTAGAAGGTAATGTGGATAATAGTTGTATGCTGTACAGTTCACTAAACAAAATGAGGTCTTGTTCCTGGGTTTCCCACAGAAAAATTGTCTGTTAAGGTGGTAAACAATTTATCTGTCATTTTATTTTGTAATTGAGCCAACAGCAGTGAGAGTGTCCAGTGCAGGCCGGCCAACTCGAGCTATAACATAAATATGATATGTATTAAACAATAGAAAATATACAGGAAAACTTGTTCATATCAAAAAATGTATGATTTTAAGTTTTTACTTTATTGAAACATGTTTTCCGGTAAACTGAAATTCTGTGGTCTACGCTAAATGCTGTAAAAAGAAAAAGTAAAAAACAACATTAATTACACCTAAAATTGTGGCACACGTTCACTTTTGCAGCTAAATGTGGTATATAGATTTGAGTAGGACAGAAGGTAAGGTTTAATGTTTTTTTTATTTATTGCAGAAACCCTCACAGTGACCTTTGGCAGGAGTTTTTCCACACGCTGCTCAACGTCCCGGACTGTAACTCTCTGCCCGACCTGAGGAGTCTGAGATACAAGCTGACGTCTGTACTAGATCAAAACTACGCCAAAAAGCTGTCCACGCTCAAGAGCCGCCTGGTCGTCTTACTGTTGGAGAGCAAGAAGAGATGACCGCAGCATCACGTCAGAGACTCACCAGGACTTTAAATACTTAATGTATCTAATGTTCTTTAGGCTTGTTGGGCTCAAACAAGGCTCAAGGGGCTGAAAAGAGACACAAAAAGAGAGATCGGACAGGCTCCTATACAGAAAACAAGGTGTAACATTTGGATTTAAAGTGTATTATCCACTGGAATATACAACTAAAAATTACATTTCCCATTACTTTGTACATAATTGCTTTTATTTTGAAATATTTTTTTCTCTACTAAAACTATGTTTTCACAGAAATACGATGACTGACTAGCTCTGTCCTTTTTGTGCGTTAACATTTCTGACTCTAAATGTTCCTGACCTGTTCCTGTTTGCCAGTGAAGCTCTGATGAAATGTTTTAGAGCGAGTCTTAACATGTAACACAGAACCAGGACAGTTACAGCTCTGGCCAACGGGAAATGCGTGTGAAGCAGACCTGGTGTGATTAGTACGTAGATGCTTTAACTGAACCATTTAAGATGTCATCTGTGCTTTTATCAGATTATCTTTTACTTGGGATATCACCCGCACACGCTTTCCTCAAAATCAACGTTATACAAATGTGAATTTTAACCACTGTTGAAAAATAAGGGCTTTCATAGCTGTTTGTGGTTTCAGGAGGAGTTGCACTAAAACCACACTTATCCTTTAAATTAGACTAAAATCCACTGGTATCATGGACACTAGAGTAGATTAATCAACTGTGGTGTCAAATAGTAAAGCTGCAGAATTCAGTAAACGGTGTAGCCTGAAGGAAACACCGAGAAAGACTTCATAAACCACAAAGCATTTAAGCAGTAGTTTCGGTAACATGAGTGTAGCAACCATTGTGAGTGGTCTATTGTCAGCTATTATGTGATCCAAAATGTAAATAACAGTCAATGCCTGTTACTGGTGTCAAAGCTGAGCACATTAGAGCAATAAACTGTATAAAGACTGGAAGAATGTTCAAATAAATCCAGTGAACCCTGCATTAAAACTTAAAAATACATTCAATTGGTATTTTGTGGCTTTTTGAATGGAGCCTGGTTTCCTGGATCTTAACTTTCTTCAAAGCCTCCTTGTCGGCAATTGATCCCATCGTCCACTATTTTACACTGTACTCTACACTGTACTTAACCTGCAGTATAGCGAGTGTGAAGGTGTCAGACTCATGGGAGCAGCCCCTGAAGGCACCACAGACCGAGCAGGAGTGTGTTTTCGTTCACTCAGAGGCGTGTGGGGGGTAAAAGATGGCAGCTCGAGGTTTGAGGGATGGAGAGGTGGCTGCAGCCTGTAAAGAGGGAGACCCCATGACTCGGGTAAGACCTCACAATTCAAACTAATACAACTTTTTTACTGGTGCACATATGAGGACGTGTCATGCAGTAAAATCATTCTGCAGTCAATGTTTTACATTCTTTCACAAAGTCTCGATTAAATGCACAGTATTCTACTTTAGTTTGAGACTTTGAAGTGAATTATAATTGACCATTGTGGTGGAACAGTAAAACTACATCTAACTCTTGAGCCAAAAAGAACAAACACAAGTCAAAAGTGTCATGTAGAAAAG
Source organism: Neodontobutis hainanensis (assembly GCA_024349245.1). NCBI lineage: Eukaryota > Metazoa > Chordata > Actinopteri > Gobiiformes > Odontobutidae > Neodontobutis > Neodontobutis hainanensis. Next base: position 843,741 of record JALDNG010000058.1, read on the forward strand.
GAAAAAAACACTGTCTATTTTAACTTCTATTTGTCTGGACTCAATCTGTCATCTGTGTTTTTTTTCCAACTGCGAGTTTCAACATTTCACTAATGTGTAATTATCAGTATAATTAATATAATAATTATATATAATTGTTGTGTGATAGTTATGCATAAAGTCAAGTATGATGCATGTATGATGGGTGCATGCCGTAATTCAGTTTATAAGCTATACTAAGCCAAATATATATATATATATATATATATATATATATATATACACAGTACAGGTATGTCTGGCTGTGTGGGCTCATGCAGTCCCAGTCAAGTTTCAATAAATTAAAACCCAAACACTACATACATAATTACTAATCTAACTCATAGAAATCTCCCCATAATAGAAGTAGGAGACATACATTTCTCAATTTCTAGTAATTTCTAGTTTCCAGTAAAACGGCACAGGCTAGGTTTTTGCTGTTTTCTTTTGTAAAATGCATGTTTGTGATCCCAGTCATTCTTTATTATAACTTAAATAAATGCATCTGTTTCTGAAGGACTCTTTGAGGGTCAAAGATCCAGTCAGATCTCTGGAATTTTACACCGGGATCCTGGGAATGACGTGAGTTAAATGTAGTAGAGTAGAGTTAAATGTGGTCGTCTTTCAACCGGAATGTGGACGGTTCAATTACCGCGTTCTCCACAGTTCTTACTGTTGTTGTGTCCTTGGGCAAGATACTTAACCCCCCTTTCCTCCAGTGGAGTTCCAGCTGTAACACTGATGAATAAAAGCTTAATGTAAGTCGCTTTGGATAAAAGCGTCTGCTAAATGTAATGTAAATGTATTTTTTTTAAGTATGAGAACTTGAATTGAGTACTCACTGATACAGGGTAAAGAATATTATATTTGTCTTGTTTTCATGGAGGCAGATTTTTTTAAGTCTGTATTTGTTTGTTTTGTGGCAGGTTACTTCAGAAGCTCGACTTCCCTGCCATGCACTTCACTCTGTATTTTCTGGGCTATGAGGACAAAGCTAACATCCCTGAAAACCAGATGGAGCGGACGGCCTGGGCTTTCTCTCGACAAGGAATCATCGAGCTCATACAGTACGTCCCAGAGTAAGACAAAATACTCAAAGTCCCAAACCCAAACGTGTGTGTAAGAAGTATTTCTAACAGCTCAAATGATTGTGAGGTAGATAAGTGTGCCTCTATGGTCTGGCTAAATGGACATAAACTCACTGATCTTAACCTACCACATAAGAGAGGGTTTAGTAACAATACAGATGCTGAAACAAAGAAGAGATAGAAGAATAGAGTCTCTGATGTAATTTTTATGCCACTAAACATCAGTGTTAGTAAATTTCCTGGTCAAACTTTGTCCTGTTTGTTTGATTTCTTGTGTGTGTTTCAGGACACATAGGTATCTCAGTTCCTAACCTGACAGAAGTCCGTTCGTACTTTTAGGAACGAGGTGTTACATTTGTCATTAATACAGGTAAAAGATGGTGGATTCACAAATTAGTGATGAGGTTAGCCTTTGGTGAAGAAGGTAGAGTTAAAGGGCTATATATTAATTTCAGAGAAGACATAAACGGAAAGAAAAATGTTGACAAATAAACAACTGAGTCTAAAAATTATCTTAAGACCTGTCTCAAGACCAAGACCAGTCCTGATTCCTACAACCCCAGTGTTTTTGAAATAGGACATTGTTTAATTATCTTTTTAGGAGGCTAGACTTTCAGTTTTCACCACAAGAGGGCGCTTTAACTTGTGTTATCTTATGTCTTCTATAAATACTATTTAGAAGAAAATGTGATAAATGCTCACAAACATGCTTCTTCAACAAATCTGTAATCTACAATAATTTCAAGATTCATGTCATTTGCCTGAGTATTTCTATTCACAGACAAACACCAGTTCAATAACGACAATAAGGCAATATAAAAACAATAAAAACACAGAAACACTGCAAAAGACTTCCACATGTTCCATTCACTTTGCTTGATGGAAGAGGAGTGAGTTAAAAATTTATTTGTCCAGGGGTTTAATATAGAGATAAGGAGTATTATTCCTCCACCTTCTTCTCTGCTTCAGGTGAAATGAAAACCCTGGCCCTTATTCAGGATCCAGATGGTTATTGGATTGAGATTTTAAACCCTGAGACATGGTCACTTTAATGTCTCAGTGAGGAACAGAGAGAGTTGCCACTAAATACAACATGCACTGCTAATGTTGACTGTTTTCATAAATTTTTTTATTAATGTAGCACTAAACGTCTGCTATCATTGATGCCATATAAAACATGTATTATTTTCGGGACAATGTAACGTTGTTGTAAAATGTCAACACTGATCAGTAGGTGTAAAATTTAACACCTTAACCAGTGGCAGATGAAGCAAAAATAAGAGACTGATAATGGAGTAATTTATAAAGTTTTGAATTAAAAAATGAGCACAAGTTGGCCTCAGTGAAGTTAATTCATATTTATTTGTAAAAGGCACACAGGAGACTCAGGTAGAGTATCAAAAGTAATAGCAGCTACACTTTTATCAGTTTGTTATTCTTGTATTGAGTATTGTCTTCATAGTTAAGGCACAGTTAACAGATGTCCAATAGGAAAGAAAAAGACCTGGGTTTTTCTCCTTTATGTAGAAACGGATACAGTTTTTCAATGTATTAGGACACTTAAAGGACAAAACAACACACAGCTGTCAGTAAATAAACACAAAAATTAAACCATAAAGCCGAGTCAACTAATGTTGTAATATGTTAATTGTGTATAAGGCAACATCTCATCTCATTAAAGATCGAACAGACCAAAGAGGAACAAGAGCACAAAAAGAAAACTTGGACAATAGAGTTTACCAATGAGACATTAGCAGCAGGTTACACTCAAACAAAATGAATAAAACTGTCTAGACTGAGGTTAATGTAACTTAATAAAACCAATCAGAAGGAGGCTTGTGAGTCAGCTGTTGTGTCACAATTAACTATTTGTAAAACCGGAACAATCCAAGATGTGAAACTTTACAGCAACTTCTGTTTCTATTTTAACTATTTCCCTATGTCTACTATTTCGTAGTATAAACCTGGTAAAGAAATGAAGCGGATGTCCCTCTCAAAAGAACCACAACTAACTTTCCCTCTTAATTTTTTTATAATTACATCTGTACAGGGCTTTTCTGACGGATTATTTCTTCTATTGTTGTAATATTGAGAGGACATTTTGCTATTAAGATGCACAGTTTTACTTTAGGCTTTACTTCCTGTTGTGTAAAGGTATCCCTATAAATATGTTAAACACTTCATTAATGATCATATTATTTGGTGACTAGGCTGCATCACTGAGCTGCTCCTATTTATAAATACCAACATAATATAGTATTTATTTACAATGTTTCCTTCTCCAAAAAAAAAACAAACAAAAAAAAATGGCAGAAAAAAGGTTGCATGATTTATGAACACAGAACTGCACAAGGATGTTTGTCAATTAAAGACAAAACATGAGTTGAGTTAAATAGGGAAAGATTATTGTATATTAATGTATATCTGTCTTTTCTATTAAGAGGCACATTTAGTTTTGGGTTCTAGAGGACTTTCTTACTTCTGGAGGTAGACCCGTAGTCAACACTTGGAGAAAGTGGGTTATAGCCACTTAATTTTTGCTTTTTCTAAGTTGCATTAAACCCAGCTAACACTAAAGTGGCATAAAAAGGAAGTAATTGGCTGCCATGTATAGCTCAATAATACATCCACAGTGTCTACTACATGTGTCAGAAAGCCCCCACTTCAGTGCCCCAGGGTCGGTAGGGTTTACTGCTGCTGCTGTGGGGCACCTGAGTCCCAGAGGACGACACAGCGGAGGATATGGATGGACTGACAGCGGCAGGGACAGAGGTGAACGAAGGAGGAGTAAAAACAGGGAAACAAGCCCCTTCTGGAGAAACAGGAAGTGTGTTTAGTCCGTAAAGCGGGGGTCGAAACGAAGCAGCAGGCCATTGTTGGTGGAGATACGGGTGAGGGACGGGGTACTGATGGTGGGGGAGATGTAGATGGGACACACAGGACGTCAGGTGGGACAGCAGCCGGGAGCGCAGGGGGTCACTACAGTCCAGACCCTCCACAGAGCTCAGGTAACGGGACACTTCCGTCACACACTCCCTGAAGCCCAAAGACAGGAAGTCCAGCGCCAGAGCTTGAGTGTCAAAGTAACCTGTGGAGAATCGGCCAAACTTAATTATATTGACTATTGACAAACTTAGTTGCTTTTCTTATAATACCTGTCCCTTCACAACTTTATAACTTTATAAACTCCATGCCTTAGTAGTAATATGGACAGACAAAATAGAGACATTGGTGTTCAGCGCTAGATAGTTTTATATGATTACTAGTTGGAGAGCTTTGACCTTATTAAAATGTGCTTTGAAATGCTAACGTGACCTTACATTTGTGCTTTCACAAAAATCATGGCAATAAGGGCCAAAAATTGAAGGATATAGACATGTATTGTCTTTTGTCCTTCTTTAATGTGTCTACTGTGTCTAATATGTCTCTGATGGATTGAGGATTGTCTGGCAGTCTCCTAGCTCACCAGCAGCAACAGTTCTACAAGACAAGATGCTGCTGCAGTGGATCTAGCTTAAAGTTATTAATTATTTTCTACATCTGCGAAATGCAGCTCTGATGCTTTTATCTCAACAAACAAAAATTCCAAAATCAAAATCATAATGGGCAATCAACAAAGCTAAAGATTTAAAAGTTATCATGTATACATTATCCATTTATTAAATGAGAGGCTACATAACTCATATACTCAAGTGTGCTATTTCTACCCACCTCGTCCTAGATATCAGACAGACCTCCCTTTGCTTTTTCCTTATTGATCTTAAAAAGGGGAAGGCAATTAGCACTTTTGTTTTTTAAATTTGTATAATTCATTTTCAGAGTGGATAAGACAGACATAAGACAAATAAGTTATGAAAGAAAGAGCTTTAAGAGAACGTCGCTCAGTCACGCGACCCTTTCCCGAAAGACTCAATATCAAAGCAAACAGCGTAGCCCAGGGTCAAATAACAATACATTTTAAACCCCACAGCACTTTCCCATGTCCTCCTTATTCACTGAGCAATCCATAAAACATTTGCCTTAAAGATGCTTCATAAAGACCCACAGAGAAAAAGGGATATATAGAGGTTGCTTGTGTGTCTGAATAACATTCTTGTTAAAGATGAGACTATCGTACTCTAATGTGACAACTGATATCAGCTTTATATTGAGATTTTTAGCCCAAGGCCTTGCCACAGAATAGGAAAGAAAACAACTAAAAATGACAGGAGGCAACGTTAACACTAGAGGAATAGTGAGGAAAAGTGTATGATGCTTTACAGAGAGAGCTACAGAGCCTGTCAGTCTGAGCCCAGGGCATAAACCACACTTAAACACAAATTTGAAATATGGACAGCAAGGCCCCGGGTGCTCAGTTGGAAGAGCACATACCAATCATGCGGGAGACCTGGGTTTCTTGGTCAGGTTGTTTGCCTGATATCCCTCCCCTCACTTTCACCCTGTTTCCTGTCTATCTACTGTCTACTACAATAAAATAAAGGCAAAAAGCCCCCAAATATGCACACCTTTAAGTGACTTTTAAGGCTGTTCTTATTTAATACAACTTTGGCTTAATTAATCTGAAATGAGCTTTTTGTAAGGTTTCAAATGTGATATTAACATCAAAAGTATACATGCTATTTAAGAAAGATCTAATTTGTCTCACCTTTTCCTCCTGTGCACTGAAGCATCTTCAAATGGTCCACTGTCATCTGAAGGATCTCGGCCTTCTCCAGTTTAGCTGAACCCTGAACAAACATAATTAAAACAGTTCCAAAGCTGACTTAACTTATACAGTGTTTCCCACAGCTATATTTAGTTAGGACGGCCACCTTGACAGTGAGCCCTCACCACATTGACTATTATCTTATGTAGTGACATAAAGCCTATGTTTTATCAGTTTTGGTAATAATTTAACCTGTTTATCTTTTATTGTGGGACATTTATGTGATACTCCAAGTAGTACTATGGCTTCCTCCCACCATCCAAAGACCTGGAATTGGTGAGTTGGTGACTCTCAATTGTGCATAGTGAATGAACCTTAGTGTCAACTGTTGTCTGTCAATGTGTAAGCCCTGCAATTAACTGGTGTAAGGTGTAAGACCTCATTAAAGCCAATGCAGCTGGAAAAGACTTTAGCCCTCTGTGACCCACAAAGGATAAGAAGTAGAAACTAAATGAACGCACAAGTTCTGCTTTTGTTATTAAGATATGATGACTGACTTTGAATATATAAAATAATTGCCATATTGTAAAATGTACCATATAATCTATGATTCAAATTTGTTTAAGTGAATTGAAAAAGGTAATGATTTTATATATGACAGTAGTTTTTGTCTAATATTGAGTTCTTGCAGTTTTCCATATCTCCAGCATTTGACAATTCTCGTGGTTCACACGTGGTTTGCTTAAATATTATCTTTCCATTCACATTTTTCTTGTTTCTCACCTGCTTCTCAAATGCAGTGGGCACAAGTCTTCGTAACTCTGACAGGCTGTTGTTGATTCGGTCTCTGCGTCTCTTTTCAATAATCTGAAAAAAAAAACAACATATTAGTAAATTAAATTAGACAAACTCAACATCTAAAACTGACACCTGAATCTAGATATCGTTACCCCTCTGCGCTTCTTCCTGGCATTGACTTGAGTGGTGGTGGTTGGCGAGGTGCATCTTATGAAGGAAGCCTTTATGTGTCTGTAGAAAAATCAAAATGAAAGTTAAAAAAACAGGGACAAAGAATTGCATTGTTGTGTTCTTCAACAGAACAACAGTTTTGTTATTTTATTTTCTGACAGTTTCATGTAAGTTAATAATTTTGTTTTTAAGTGACAATTTCTTCCTTTTAAGTGTTGTGTTGCTGATTTGACCAATATCACTTTTGTGTAGCTAGCTAGCTTTTGTTACTTTAGTATTTATTTTTCATAAGGTGTAACTTAGTTTAATTAATTTCTATATCATTTAGTTTATTTTAATGTCACTCTAATACAGTTTCTTTACATAAGTTAAATCTAAAAAAGCTCAGTGGTTTTTAAGACAAAATGAGTTTAGGTTTTATTTTGGATTAACTAGGTTAAATAGCTTTTTTGATGCAGGGCTAACAATTCAATAACTATGCTAACGGTTAACGGTTAATAGTTTTTCTATAACCTTTGAACTGTCAGCGACAATATCATCATCAGAAAAGATAAACAATTGTCAAAAAAATATTTTCTGTGTCTGCTTACCCCGAATACATATTTTCAGAGCCGACATCGATGTTTTCCTCCGAGTCGCTTTCGGCGGAGCTGCTGTCCTCACACGGCCGCTTCATGGTGCGCGTAGAGCGGGGAGTCTAGCTATCGCTCCCCGGGGAACGACTAATAAGTGAGCGGAGGGTTGTCCCTGACGCAAAACTATTCAAGAACAGCAAACATATTTCTCCTTTTCTTACCTAAACAAGCGTTATATACTTTTGTTGATATAAGAAAAAATAAAAATTAGGAAATGAATGCCCCAATGAACAAAATAGGGTCAATAAAACTTTTCCCAGTAGTAAATTTAGTCCAAAAGTAAATAACAGCTGTAAAGAGACAAAAATATCCAGGTTCAGACTTTTAACTCTGTGTATCCTAAGCTTGTAGTTTGATCAGCGGTGCGTCTCCAGCAAAGTGTCCGGAAAAGGTTGTCTGTAAGACGGCTGAAGTCTGCGCTGATCGCCGTTACCAGTCCTCCTCCCTCCGTCTCCTCCACTCGTTCTCTTCTCGGCTGTAGTTTTCCCACGGAGCCTGGGAGCCACACATGCACACGCACATGCACCCCGTATGAACCAGACAGGCGGATTTATCTGAAGTGGGACCAGCCCAAGCTTAGTCTGCTGCAATCTTCCATGTCTAAACTGTATTTGTGTGCACTTGGGCGGTTCCACTGTGAGTGTGCATGTGACAGACAAGTGCAAGTGGAAATGAGGACAGTGGCACAAAATACTCCTGATCTAAAAACATAGCTTTTCAACTGCTCTGTTTAGTGACTATCTGCCTCAGATGTTTGCAGAGGCGCTTCTAGTGATAGGCTACTTACTTGGGGCCTCAGGAGGGAGGCTACATTGGGGCTCCAACGCACACTAGACTTGGGCCACATAAGACGTTGTAGGCATCAGATCATTATTTATCATACAACAGTTAGTCGTTCTTTAAACAGAAATTTTACCATTTGACGACATGAGAATTCATCCATTTTTGCGACCCCCTTTGTCATTTGGGGCCAAAGGAAGTCCAATTGCCAGGTCTGCTGACTCTTTGTCAATGCCTTTAATACATCTTTATTGTAATCTTAGACTTAATTATCAATGATTTTATTGTAGTATATGAGGATGTTCAGTCTGTACAAAAAAAATTGGAATTTGCGCATGACATTGTTCCGCTGCTGAATTCCGTTATAGAAGTTTACGATAAGCTTTAAACAGTTTGATGTATTGTCCTAGTGTTTTGTTGTGGTAACTGGGTCAGTTTTTTAATATTTTAATTTTTTTTATAAAAGATAAGCAGAAAAGATAGCTCTGCTGCTTTATAGGATAGTACCACAACAAAACAAAACACATATTTTGTATCTTTGATTGCAAGGCTTCAAAAATGTAAATAAAGTACAATAGTGTGTGTTTCAAACGTTCCCACAGGGGCCGGCTCTATTCTTTCTGAAACTCAATCGTCGTGTGAGACAGTCCAGACCCACACACACAGTAGCCGCCGTCTATTCTCACCTGCTAATCTCAGGAGCACTACAGCGAGGGTTTAATGCAGGAATTATAACATACTTACACACTCAGCTTCCCACCGTTAAGGCTTTTCTTCAACTGATAACTTCACATTGACTTGTCAGCGCCCTCTCATCAGCCGAGCCGTTCCTTCTCAACATTTTCTTAAAATATCAGAGTGGTTTTATTTGGGATTAGAGCTGTTCTTAGTCTCTCCACATCACCAGTTAATCAGGGTCTCATTTTAAACTGAAAATAAAGTAAAACAAATATACTACTTAAAGAATGGAGCACTGGCTATAGTTGGGATCATGTTGAAAGAAGAAGAAGTCTCTAAAAGCAAAAATGCTTGTGGATTAACAGACCCCCTACACAATGCGTCAAATGACAGAAACAAAATAAGCTTCAATTGTTCATAAAATCTATATTTTATCTCATCTGATCCTGGTTTTATTCCACAAAAGATGTTGATGTAGATGACTTGAGCTAAAATGGGACACATCATTTCTTTGGCATATGTTGGTACTGCCACCTGAATTCTGATGGGTTGTTTTTCTGTCCCATGGGCTGTCATTATGTGCAAACATTGTCAAAAGGAAGACAATTCCCAGTAAGATCTAGTGAAGAACATCATCTTGGAACCATTCATTGTGTTTTTGCAATGTAAATATGGCTTCGGTATCTTCCACATGTATTTCTAAACTTTGATTGCAATGTGATAATGTCTTTATCGTTGTGGGGGGTCATAGAGGACAAGCAGGGCCATCCTATAGCAGGAAGCAGTCGGCAGAGGAATATCAGCAGGGCAATATCTCAGAGAGCGCAGGGCCATGAGTAGGAAATCCTTTTGAACAAGAACACAACTCTGTGTGTGTACGCATAGAGAATGGGAGGAAATGGGGCATTATTCTGACTTGGAGGGCACTTGCAGCCCAAAACCATCTCTACAGTGCCCCAGACCTCACACCGCTCCCATAAAACCGCCCCCATTGTGTAGGGAGCCATCAAAGTAACACCAACCACTACTACAACTAACCTTAAAGGGACAGTATTATCTGAATGAAACAGTCTTTACAGTATACAACAAAAATTATATAGCTGAGATATCGGCACAAGAACAGAGCGTGAGACAGAAACATAAAAATAATATTTATTAGAAAATTTTTTGAGAGACAGAACTCATTGCTTTGTCATAGAAGAGTCAGGTTATTATGGTCCTTTGACATCTAGGTTTCATTATTAACAAATGGGCTGGAATCTTTTTAAATTGTCACTTTATTTTCATTGTTGGCAGCCACCACCAGGGGCCACCCAAGTTCCCTGGTCATGTCACTAACCAGAGATTATAACATTTTTTTGCTGTTGGTGGGAGAAACTAGAATACCCAGAGGAAACCGACCAAAGCACAGGGAGAACATGTGAACTCCAAACAGAAAAGCCCCGTCTGATCCGGGAGACAAACTCTGGACCTTCTTGCTGTGAGGCGACAGTGCCACTGTGGCGTTGTTGTTTTTTTGCTGTTTGCTAAATAGCTGGTGTATTTATGCATGAAAGAAAGAATGTTTACATTTAAATTTTGTTGGAAATACTGGGACATCTCTGAAACACATCTTCCATCAGCACCTGTTGTAGGAGAACTTCATATTTGTTTCATACATGCTGGATTTGTCTTTTTCTAATGGCGTCACTACACTTTTAACTACGGAAAACAACAACATAGTCAGAAGCTGAAGTTACTATTCTTTGTACACACCTCCTCTCCCAAAAGGCCTTCTCCAACTTTGATTTCCTCTCGTGAACACGTTGAGCTCCCAGGGGACACCGGGAGAAATTTACGACGTTTATCTGCCTTTAATGCACTTCCATAGACTGTATGAATGCCTGTTGTTTGGACATATAATGGTCTATTGTTGAGACAGAGGAAACTGTGAACACGTCCTTCAGGAGTGTTCAACCAACAACCTGCAGCTGCTGCTACTCTACTTCCTTCCTGTTCCCTCCATCAGAAAGACAAGGAGGAAAAAAGTGGATGGATATGGTTCAAGCAATGGACCTGTTTAAAAGTGTTTAAAATATATAATGTAATGAAGGCCACATAAAATCTTTTATAGAGCTGAACCAAAATTTAGGACTAGGACATAGGATTAAGGATGAAAAGACGAACAACTCACTCAAAGAAAGACTCCTGCAGAAGGTGTAGGGAAGCTTCAGTGAAGTGGACTTACAGTCAGAAGAGCCTGGTTTAGGATCGGCCAAGCGCTGAGTGTGGCAGTGCTTTATCTCTGAAACACGTCGACACACTCTTCACTGAAAACGGGAAGCCTCTGGACGGCTGTGTGAGAGTCAAGATACTGATGCATTCCTGTCAATAACCTCCATTCAGTTACAATCTGAACTGTCAGGTAAATTAAATATATCATTAAGTCGTTATGTCAGTGAGTGGATATAAATCAGAAGTAGGTGAAAATTTTGTCACATACGTTTTATTAAATTTAAGATCATCTTCTCCACTTCATAAATTGTGGTCTAACTGTGACAACCAACAACATTTTGGGGGAAAAATAGCGCCTTGTGGAAAAGCCTATGCAAATAGGAGACACTTCTGTGCTCTTTAAAGTGATATTCCAGGACTTTTGAAGTAGTGTTGTAAGTTGTGTTTAATTACAGTAAAAGTAAGTAAGCACAGAAAAACAGAGTACAGCTGTATCAGGTCTTTAGTGTGAATAAAAATGTGTATTTTACTCTTCCATGGACAAGCAGAAGTTTTCAGGCAGCTCACTCAGCTATTTGGTGGAGGGATCAATGACTAATGTGCTTTTGTATTGTACTCAGGTATTTTTTCTTTCATGAAAGATTTGTGTTTTGTTTGTATTCAGCTGTATTCTGCTTATTTGAGCTTGTTTTTCTCCAGTTTGCATGAACATACACATTAATCTATTACATGTAATGTACTAACTATACACAAGCACCACATACTACAACCCTTATTTACCGGAATATCACCAGAGTGGTCGTCTTATAACCGGAAAGGTTGGTGGTTCGACTCCCGCTCTCCCCAGTTCACACTGTCGTTATGTCCTTGGGCCAGACACGTAACATTGCTTCCAGTTTCTGTGGCTCTGGTGAAAAAATGTGTGAGAATATTTGGAGGTTGGAGAGTCTGTCAAAATGGCTGCCACCTCCAGTGTGTGAGTGTGGAGTGAATAAACAATGGACTGTAAAGTGCTTTCAGAACCCTAAAAAGAGCTACATAAATCCAATCCATTTTTATTATATCTCTCTATGGGCCAGAGACCAGTATTTTTTTTATTTTCATTCAAATTTTTTTTATTTATTTGACAGGGTTATATTAATGAACCTACAATACTAATTTCCATCCATAGTCCCAGACACAGAAAAAAACAAATATAATACCATTACAACAGACTGTACAGCTCCACAATGCAGCATGATACGTGACACAACAGTCATCAAGCCTACCTACCCTGAAGTACAATTTTACTTAAATTTGACTTTCATCCTTTGTCTGTATCCTTACGCTACAGTGGTACCAAAAGTTTTGATCACAACTTCACAGTTTTTGTTGCATATCTTTTCCTGGGAATAACTCTCGTTCCTTTTCACACCTGCTTTAATGGGAGCCAGTTGGTGTTTGTAGTAAGACCTGGTCAGTGTTAGTCTCACCTCAGGACGCTCTGGTATCACACACTGTACATAACTTTACACATTACTCCAATTCCTCCAGTGTCTGCTCCAAATTAGTTACAGGGAAGTATTAAGACACCCTCCTATATCTTTAGATTCAGCTTCAGTGGTTCGCTGTGTTATGTAGAAAACAAATCCAGCAAGGCATTATAATCTCCTGTATATAATCAAACAACTGTCACCTGTTTTTAGTGAAAGAAGTTCTGCTCTGACAGTGAGAGTATTGGATTGCAGTGGCTGGTGGGAAAACACACTCTCGCCACCCGGCACAGTGTGGTCCAGTAACCCTTAAGAGCCTTGTGTTTCCACTGTGCTGGGTCCAGAAGAGCGTTGTCTGCTACAAAAACAGTGATCCTACAAAAAGTAATAAAAGGTTTTACCTTATGAGATTTCAATCATGTTTGAAGCACACTTGGATAATTAACATAAAGAAGAGAGTATATCTTGTGTTGTGATGGAGGTACTACATTAAACAGTTTCCGGTTTATTCCCAGCTTTCTGAAGATTAAACCCATAAAGCTGTGCTAATTTCCTAGTTCCTCGCAAATTGTGCCTCTTGGCTTTATTATTCAGGATTTAAAACCGATAAGAATTGCCTGTGATGACAAGCTTGCTCACATAAAAGGAAAAACACTCCCACTGGATGATGGTCCAAACCCTTCTCAACACTGACTCAATGGCGGAAGAAAATCCAGGAGAAAGTGTTCATTCCAGCCCTGGCTATGTCTGCTTACACAGAGAAAAATAAAACATGTATAGAGAAAATGAAAGAAACATTGATAAACATTAGCATTGCATTCAAAGTAAGAGGCGGAGATAACTGTGGGACTGCATTGGTCTCTCAACTTTGTGCTATTGTGGAAGAGTGAAGGAGGTTTTTGACCACTGCATTTTAAAGGAACTTAGTGTTGAATTTCCTGTTTTGTGATTTAGACATTTTTGGATAACGTTGCTTCAGGTTTACAGGTAGCATTAAATATTATTGTTATATATATATTATTATTATCTGTATTAAATTAATTAAAGCTTGCAATGTATGTGCATATATAAAGCTGCAAGGTTTTGGCTCATTCTCTCATTGTTTGAACCCTCTAAGAACACAAGTAGTCTATTTGAGGAGTTCTTCATTTCAATTGGAGTGCGGGATACAAAAAAAAACTCTACAATTTTCCCTGTTTTACTGACGGAAAACTGTCTAACTGTGTACTTGACTGTAGAGCTAGTATATCATATGTATGTTATCTCTTTTATATCACTAAATACATTTCTCACAGAAAGCTGAAATTATAAGGTTACAATGTGGTATGTTGTCAATGTGTGACATTTTCTCTCGGGGAACGTGACATGTTTATTGCTGGTAGCCGCCTTTCAGCCTCACTTTCCTCTGCTGTGCGTGTCCTTGTGTGTGTGTGAGAGAGAGGCAGTGGGTGTGGGAAAGACCCGTCCCCTCGTATCGCGGTCAGCTGATGCTCACCTCCTCCAGCTCTCCCAGCGCTGGCCCTCACACTGGACGCTGTACGCACTGGGAAAGCCCCTGGACCACTTTAGTAATAACACTCACTTATTCTCAGAGACTTGACCATAATGTTGTCTTTATTATGAACCATCATTTCTTAAACCACCACAAAGAATGTGTTCAGTTAAGTGAGCCGTCTTATGTGGAGAATGTCTCTAATCTCATTTCGCTAATGTTCTCTGCACGGCATCTGAACTAGAGCAAATATATGTTAGTATTTTATCTACTATATCAAATCCGACTTTCAGTATTGGTTCAACTACAGGTATTAGTTTGCAGACTCAGGTTGATGTAGTGGAGCTAACGTACTGAACAACATAGACCATCCCCTGCATTCGGCTTTTAAACAAGAGAACAAAGAGCTACCATAAAACTGTACAATCGACTAGTCTTTGAAAGATAAAGTCTGAGTAAATTAATATTCCTTTCATTTATTTGAAGAGACCTAACTAAATTGAAGTTTCCCTTGGAGCTATAAAAAATTGAATAAACTGATTTTTACTGTTGAATTATTATATTGTAATAATTTGTTACATTTGATATTTTTGTATGGCAAGACAAGTCAGTTTAATTTCTTCAGCACAGTGAGTAATTTGTTTATGAATGGATTAAAAAGAGGAGTTGTATACTGCACTGATTTTCTCAAAAATTGGAAAGATGAAGGCGAGACAAACTAAGCTTTCACATAATGACTCTTTAAAGCGAAGTTAAGTCCTAAAAAAAACAAATTATTGCCACTCAATTGTCCAAAACCCAATATTGTCACACTAAGATTATCATTTTTGTTGTATTTGTTACTCTAGTTGTTGCACCCGCACTGTAATATAAGCAAAACCTAACAGACATAAGTAAAAGTAGTTTTAAATTACATAATATTATACCCATCAGTTTGACATGATGTGGTGCAAAGGTATTTGAAGTTATGGTTAATTGGAGATAAACACGTTTTACTTACATTTATAATTTTGTCACATATTGCTTTTTATACTGTTGATTCCCATAAACAGGCAACCATTGACTAAAGTGTGTGTGTTTTATGTTTTTTATGTTTTACCTTTCCCATAAACTTCTATTAAAATGTACAATAATGTCTCTAATGATGAAGTGGATTTCAGTAGACGCACTTTAAGTGAATTAACACTTAGACTGTGAAGACAAGGGCCACCGCTTAAACAGAGAAAAGCATATTTGTCTTTTTCAACACTGAGAGCCTATTTTTCTTTGCTTTTGCTGAGAGGCGGCCATTGTTTTGGGCCGTCAGCGGTGGGACCGGTCATCTGAGATCACACAGCTGATAGTTGCCCTCAGACCTGATGCCTTCACTGATCTGGGAGCAGCCAGTGGCCCGTGGTTAACTGAAGGTGACACGCAATGAAAGCTTTAATCTCTGATAAACGCTCAGAGACAAAACATACTTTCTCATAATATCTGCTCACATCTAACATCTGTTTTCTGGTTGTGCCCAAAATGCACGTCATGCATTTTGTCACATCATATATTTCACAGGTGTAGTGGTTTATTGTGGCGACATTACAGATTCCCCTTCCTCCTCTTCAGTCCAGGTCCCTCGTGCTTCTTCTCCCATGGTTTTCCCAGGCGTCCCGCTCTCAGGCCGTTTGACCTGACTCCGTGCCCCTGTCGCCCTCATCCTGCCCTCGCTGTGGCCCGTTCGCCGCTTCCTGCTGAGGCCACACAGACTCGCATTGTAGCGAAGCCCACACTGTTCAGCTCACATCACACACAGCAGAAGCATAGTGTCCAACATCAGCACCTTAAACATCTCTGGTCTGTATAAGGCTTACAGCAACGTCCCACCATTGCGGTCTGTTTATGTAACTGATCTGAGGTGACTGCGGTCCAAACGTGCTACAGTCACATTATAAAACTGCAGAGATGCATTAGATGCATTAGGAAAAAGCAGGTGGTTTCTTTTATTATTTTCTGTAACATTTCTTCAAACTCTCAGCTTCTATATTTAGTGTCCTGTGCTGTATATAATGTTTTCAAGGAGTTGAAATTAAAAATGAGCTACAACATCTACTGTCATTTGATATTATTTTGAGGAAATGCTCAATGATTTTTAATTTTTTTTGCTGGAGAATCTAGCATGTTAAAGCTGAAATATATAACATCTGGTTGTGAGAATGCAGTTTACAATTCCCCTCCATATATAAGCTTTCCTCAGCCTCAGCCTGTGCTACAGGAGCCCAGCAGGGACATGCTGTTTGTCAATAAATAGACTAAATGAAAATAGGTAAAATGATGGTTTATCTTTAAAACAAATTAAAATAATGTCCTCAGGCTTCAATCATTGTGTTCAAAAAGGAAATAAGAATGCAGAGCTCAGTTTGTCTATCTACACACACACTATGGGGAGAAAAGGTTTGGACCAATGTGATTGAATTTGTTCAATGGTTTCAATACACTTTAAATCATAATTTCTTTTTGGATATTTCATATTGGTTTTGGTCTAAAGAAATTCTTCAGTGACCCACTGTTGGGTCCTGTCCCAACAAACTTAAAAGCACTGTGATCCAAATTTTATTTTATGGAGACCTGTATTTCAAAAAAACTATGTCTAATAGCAGGTTTAATATTTTGGACCATTCCAGCATAATTGATCACATCTAATGTGTCTCATGTTTAATTTCATTGTTCTGTTCCTATTTAGTGTTACCTTGTGTCTTATTAATGTCTCAATTCTTGCTTTTTTTTAACACTACAACTGGAAAGTTTGTATTGACCCAAATCAAACCCAGCAGCCCCAAGTGAGTGTTTTTCTTATTTTATTTTTTATGACCACTGAGGATAATGTTTGTGAAGCTGCAGGTGTAAATGCACTTTGAATGTTTTGTACGACTCAAACTCTGAGGAAAACAAAGTAGGTTTATGAAGAAACAATGAGTGGTATTTCGTCCACAGAAGAAGAGGGGAAGTGGGAGAAAAGGAGGAAGAAAACGCTGCTCGAGTCGTGACTGCAATGATTTATGGGTAATTCATCAGAGACAGAGGTGTTGTTCAGTTACAGCAGACTCAGAGGAGATTTAAATACTGTTTAAACAATACCTGCTGTTTCAGGGGCTCATTGTTTTAAAAGGTGCTCTTACAACTGTAATCTATTACATAGTTATACAATTACACAACACTAATAACATTAGTGGTTACTTATTTCTCTATCAAATAAGTCAGTAATACCAGGAGAAACAACAAATAGCAGCTCTGAAATAGTGTTGGCCAACAAGGTAATAGCTTAGGGCCCCAAGTAGAAAGAGGGTTAAGTTTTTAGTTTTTATTTACAAGAGGATAAACAAAGCTTTATTTATTGCATATTACTATTTGTAGAATATTAATATAGATAAAATAAAATGTATGAAAAAAAGGTTAAAGTTTAATTTTTTACCAGTTTTATAATATCAGAATTGAGGAAATAGAGACGAAAAGTCTTCACCTTAAAAACTCCAGAGGGTTTTACTTTATCCTTTTTTTCAAGATGTCCTGAATGACTAAGAACCTTCGCAGACAACATGTTTGAAATAAAGCAAATCCATTAATTCTATTTTTGATGATAGATTGTGTTTTGGGGCCCCGAGGTAGCTATTGCCCAGGGCCCCCAAGGTCTATGGAAACACATCTGGATTTACAAAATACATACATTTTTTTGTGTATTTCTAAGCACTTTGTCTAAAATCTTTCATACCTGGGCACAGTTACTGACAACAAAATCACATTTATGGACATAAGATTTGCAAAAAACTCTACATAATTTATTTTTCAGGGAGTTTTGCTGAAATACAGAACAAACTAGAAGATCATTGTATTACTGATAGGAAATTGGCAATCAGGTCTTTTTACAGAACTTCTTTAATATTTACAACAGATTCACAGCTCCCTCTTCTGGTGTGGGCGTAGTATCAGAATATCTTGTTTTATTCAAATGTGTCTGATTTGCCTGTTTAGAGATTGCTATTAATGAAAATGTCTCCTTTGTGTTACTATGGTTACTTTTTGTTAAGAATATAACACTACACAGTCTGGTTAGTGTCTCCTTTAAGTGTGTGATAATCCACTTTTACAGCTTCTCTGACTCTCAGTGTTTATCTAAGATATGTTTAATGTTCGTCTGCAAACCGTCTCCGTCACATTCCCATCATTCCTTGGTTTAATGAGGCAACTCTGTGTGACTGAAAGGCGTGCGGCATTTGTGGTTTTTCATGATAGATGTAGGCCTACAGATGGAGGGGGAAAAGGGGGGGGGGGGGGGGTGGACCCAGAAGTATAGGAAGTCAGCTGTAACATCTGTCCACTAGGGGGACCCACAAAACCTATTTTTCCTTGGACAGTGTTCAAAACCAGGGCTAGTTAAAGTAAAAACAGATGAGGAACAGCAGTGGTTCCCAGAAGTAGGTGAGGTGCTGTTGAGTCCAGCAGGGGGAGGTAAGATACTATTTAGGAAGTGTATCCCTAACTGTAGGTAAGTCTCCTGAAACATAAATGTGTCCGTTTAAACTGTTCCGCTAACGTGTGTTCTAGTTTTCGTCAGTTTGAATTTTAAGGAAAGCATCAATGATCCTGCAAATTTATTACAAAATAACCCTGTCATATCTGTCCTATGTTTAGAGATAGTGTAAATTAAAATGTCCAAAATGAACACATTAGAAAAAAACTAGTTTAATTGCTAGAAAGCACACACTATAAAAAAAAATAAGGAAAGGAATTTATAAAACCTATTTTCTTTACTTGCAACCTACACTGAGCCTGAGTGCAATAAAAACACAGAAAAGTGTGGTTTGCTAATTAATAAAAATAAATAATCATGCAATACACAATACGTAATGTTATAAGAGCAGATCCAGTAACATTACGAGTTAGAAAGTGTAAGAGCTTATATAAAGTCTATATTGAGTCAGATAACACACACATTGGTTTTGGGCAGAATAACACCTGATAACTATGTAGCCTATAGCTTGCAGTTTGTAGCGCCCAGAGTCCTTCTGAACTGAGCAGGTCGTGTCCAGTTTCAACAGTTCTCAGCACCAACAGCTGACACCTGCCTCCACTTCCTGAAGCAAACCCATACTTCCTCCCAAAAGACCCCTTCCCAAGCCTTTAATGGAGGTCAAAGGTCACAACCAAATTCTCTTGACATTTCAAACCAACACAAACCTCATATCGTAATTAACCACACTGATAAGTTCAATACTTTTAGGGACCACATAAGAAGAAAAAAGATACAATGGTGTTTTAATGAGCCTGTCAAATATAATTAAGTCAAATTAAATAATGCCATCCACTACAACAACTTCAATATAACGTTATAGTCGTTTTAAGTTAGACAACTAAGAAAACAGAACTTTATTGGAGCGTTATCTTCTTTATTCAAATGCAACCTAAAGCATTTCACAGAGTGTTGGGAATAGGTCCATGAGTCTCACACTGGTGACTCATGCCTGCCTTGGTTCGGTCCTGACTTAGTCTCAGTCTTTAAAAACGTTTGCCTTAGACATTTGTCACAGTCTATGCCACAACAGACCCAACTGTATTTTATCACACCTTTGTTTCTCAATCAGTGACTTACTTTAATCTGGTTTATTCTCATCTATTATAAAAAAAAATATAGCTTTAGTCATTTAGCATTTCAAAAAAAGCTACAACAAAATTTCTTTTATTTAGTTGAGTCAATGCCATTGTAGTTCACACCGCTAGATGGCCACCTTTGGCTGAAATCCTTTAAACCAGCTCTGTGTTGTCTCCTGCTGCTGCTTCTTGTTGTTTTGGTTGCATTTAGATAAAAATAATAATAATAATCAAATGACTCTCTTTTAAAGATATATGACTGTGTTTTTTTAAATAAAGGAAGATAGTATAACTTGGTATTGATAAATCACTCTATGAGGAAAAATCTATGCTACCTGCCTCTCTATCAAAGAAAAAATAAAGAGATTAATAAGGATAATTTGTATTTCACTTTCTTCAATTGTCTGTAGCTACATCTATCTCTTTAAATCATCAGTGTGTCTATTGAGCCTACTTTATATAATGCTGTATAATCTAAAGATGACTCTGCCCATATAAAACTAGACTAAAAAACTACATTGTTTGCCGCTGTGATGAAGTAACCTGCTTCTGTTTGGCGTTTGCAGCTGATGAATCGTTTTTTTCCACCTCTGCGTTAAACAGTAGCGACCGATGGAGCCGTGATGTGATTAAAGCTGTTGTTGGAGGCTCTGCTCTGTGTCACACGGCTCCAAACGAGACCAGTGTATAACCCAACACATGCGTCAGTTTAGCCCATAAACAATCACAGTGACGAACATTTTGCCACCTTATTACTCGATAAGGAAGCAGCTGAGCACAATGGGGAAGAGGGTATTAGTATTTAATGTCAATAGCCCCATACTTAGGAGCACTGGTTATGTACTTTCATAGTGTCGCTTGTAAAACTGAAATACTTTTTTTTTATATGTATGTTTTTGACCCAAGCAGCACAGAAACTGCTCTGATTGGCTAAGATGACTCACTCGACTGTGATTGGGCCATGCATGTCTCTGCCTTGGAGATTCTTAGTCATCCAAGTTAAAAGTATTATAATATGGCTAAGTATAAAGGAATACGGTCAAAGTTTTGGTCTCTGCTGGAGAGCTAATGATATGTTCCTGTAATGAATTTAACAAAAATGACAACAGCTGCAAAAATAAATCAGTGGTATTTTGTTTAAAAAAAAAGGCAGTTAAATTAGCGTAGATATTATATTACTGTGCTGGAAGAGTTCAGTCATTTTATGGCCCACACAAATGAGTTATGATGAGCCTGTCAGACATAATTCAGTCAAGTTAAAAATGCTTAGTAGGACTTTTGATGTGGGTTGACACTGTTAATATAAATGTTTTTTTTTTTGTGTGAATATGTTTTGTGTAATTCTATGTATTTTTCAACTGTCCTGGACACATTCCTAAGGTTTCTCTTTTTTCCCGACTGTTTTTTTTGGAGTTTTTCCTCAGCCTGACGGAGGGTCTAAGGACAGGGGATGTTGTCTAGTGCAGTCTGTTAAGCCCTTTGAGGCGGCTGTTATTGTGATATTGGGCTATACAAAAATAAATGTCTTGTCTTATCTTGTTTCAGATAATTTACCATCAATATGAAATAAAGTAATCTCAAGCCGCACTTTCAATATTATGTCAAATAATATTTATGGCATTTGGTTAAAAAGGATAAGTCTTGGGGCCCCCCGGTGGCTCACCTGGTGGCATGTGTGCCATGTGCTCGGGAGACCCGGGGTTGATTCCCGCTCAGGTCATTTGCCCGGTGTCATTCTCCTCTCTCTCCTCCTGTTTCCTGTCAAATAAAGGCAAATAAAATTAAATGTATAAGTCTTTAGCAACATTTTATTTGAATCAGACATTACATTTACATGCTTCTCTTTGCGGCGGCAGTATAGCTCAGAGGGTAGAGCGACCGTCCTTCGACCGACGGGTGGGCGGTTCGATTCCAAAACATCATAACATCGGGCTCTCCCCCGCATACTGTCGTTGTGTCCTTGGGCAAGACACTTAACCTACATTACCTCCAGTGAAGTTCTGTAACACTGGTAATAGTTTAATGTATGTAAAGTGCTTTGAGTGCCTTCTACAGTAGGTGGAAAAGTGCTATATAAAGATTATTATTATTTGCAGACATTGTCAGACATGTGTGTATTTAAATATATGCAAGTCCTGGAAAAAAAAAGAGTTCTTGATCATTTACTGGGAAAGGGCTGGGAAAGTGCTTAAGTTTGTCGTTGGAAAAACCCTGTTTTTACTTTGTCTATGAAGCAAGTCTGCGTTGCCTTATGTTTAGATGTATAGTTCTGTGATGGTTTCTGCTGTGCTCCTTCGTGGCAGCTCTCGCCGACTCAGGAGAAGAAGCAGCAGCCTAATAGTTTGTTATTATGACCTTTCTGTTTCCATTAGTCTCTCCTCTTCAGCTCACAGTGTGTCTGACATGATTTAACCGTGTGTACATTTGCACATTGGAGCTGCAGAGGGCATTGAACTGCCCTGCGAGAGGCGACTTTAATCTGTTTTAATATAAACAAATGGATTTGCTCAAAGGCACGGAGTCACCATCATATTTAAAAGCTTCCATTAAAGCAGCCCTTAGCCTGTTTACAGCAGAGGGCAGGACGGAGTGAGTGTGATTAGTCTAGCACTCCAGTGTCCATCTAATGACCACTTAATGTCTTCAGTAAAACGCTACAGAAAGAAACGCTGCGATATAACAGGATTTATTCCTCTCAATCAAATGAGCTCAGTCTTTGGAGACTCTTTACATACATTAGAGAAAGTAATAGCTGTGTTACTTTTAATGTGCCCCAGAAGAAATCCCACAGAGCAACATAGTTCACCACTTTACAAATCATCAAGTCCATTAAGTGTGTTTTAATATGCAACTAAACAATTAGCCTTTCATCAGCAGTGGTACATTATTTTAATGCTTTGTGTAAGAATAACAGTTTTCTCTAGGCAGCAGTTAAGGAAAAGCAACTGGAGGCGCCTTGAAGCATAAACGACATTAAGCAGAGTGACCCGGGTTTGATTCGAGTCTTTACATCACTTCCTGTTTGCTGTCTATCTACTAACGTCTCTAAAATACAAGCTAAAATTTACCTCATAGCAAATCCACAAAGTGCAGTCTGCAAAATGTAACATAGGCCATTTAACTCACCTTTATTTGTATGATCAGATACAATGGTTAGTTTTTTATCATTTTGTTAATTGGGTCATGTATTAGGTCATTTGTTAAGCTACAGATAGGATGCAAAAAAAAGACAAAAGCCACGAACTAGAAGCATTTTGTCACTAGGAGGAGCTGCGTGTACATATCTTAGATCAAGACTAACTTCTGAATGCTGATAATACGCTACATCAATTCACTTTACAGCAAAATAAGTACTTTGGCTGTTTAAACTGGATTATAAGTAAAGTATTAAAACAGACATTATTTCAGCTTGAATGCATTCCTCATGGACACGGATGGTTTTGTGCCAGAATATGTTTTGTTTTCTTACACACATGATTCATTGGAACAATAAATGCAATGACCACAATTAGGTAATGAACTGACTTTGAAACTTACAATTTACTCTTTCAGACAATAAATATTTCAATGCATGTCTGTGACGTATATGGAGACAAGATTACATTTACTAAGATTTCAAGATTTCAGGTGTCTAAAAAATGAAAAGAGATGCCAAGGAGTGGTTTTTAGGAATAGGTTTTTAGTGAAGTGTCAAAAAGGTTAAACTAGAAATAAGCTATGTTAATAGCTGTATTTGAATATTATGAGTTTTTCCTCAAATTTCTATACAGCTATAATAAATCAATTGCTTTGTTTGCAAGTCTTCATTTGAAATTAAATTATTTTATGACTGAGATAATTGGTCTTAAAGGTGATGTGTGTAGTTTTTGCATCAACTAGTGGCAACATTGAAAATCCATTCACACCTTTTTAATAAATCCTGTGAACACCTACTGTAGCCGGGCAGGGCCTACTGTAGGCAGCTCTTGTTTCCATAAGAAACAATAATGTGCATTTGGGCACTGTTGGTCTCCTCTGGACATTTGTAGGACTAGGATGTAATGGGACTGCTCTTTCACTTAATATTTTATTAAGCCTCTTTATTTTATTATTTTAATATATATATATATATATATATATATATATATATATATATATATATATATATATATATATATATATATATGTATATATATATACAATTATATAAAACTCAAAATATGACAGGTGTATTGTTTGGATCACTTTTACAAAGTGCACAAACCCAGCCTCAGACTACAATGTATATTACAATCACCTGAGTTTATCTTGACCTGGTGAAGTCGGTGCAGTCCTGTTTTGATTTGACCCAAGACACATCCCTTTAGCTCTTTCTTCTGCGTCTCTCGGTGGAAATGGTGGCAGTGTGCCATACAGAAGGCTGTGTACAATGGCCCAGGTCCCATTAAATCTGCGAAAGTTCCTTCCTGAGGCAAACATTGCCAGAAATAGTAATCTTGGCCTGAGCCTGAGTCTTACAGAAGGGAGCAATAATTCTCGGTGTAATAATGGAAATGGTTTAATTTGGTCTCTGATCCGTTGCAGCTAAACCTGGAGGGGCCATTCACTTTTCTTGCGGCTGATAAGGCTTTCTGAAAACACACAAGAAGTAATCAGAACCCAACAAAAGCCGCTACAGGTTGTCAACAGAATGGCTTTGTTTTCATTACGGTGATGATGTGACTCATTAATGCTTTGACATTAATTTTCTTGTTTGTTTAAGCTCTGATTAGTTTTACTGCAGAGTTTATGGGTGAGAGCTGCTGCCTCCTGTCAGCTGATCAGATGTTGTTGTTCGGCATAGCTACATGTTGTTTTGTCCACAGCGTTTTGTTCATAAAAAGGAAACTGCACCTTTTTGCTGGACTTACATTGGCCGTATATTTTTAGACTCTTGCCTTTGCTTCGACGTGAGGCAGGAGTTGCTGGCACTGGCAGAAATCCCACCTGCGATCATTTATACAGCTCCACAGAGGAAAGGCCTGGAAAAAAGGGGAAATCTAGGTGAATAATAGTGTCCAGCAGAGTTCTGGCAGAAAATGCAGCGTTTCAGTTTTTACAGGTGATTTGTGCTAATGTGCTTAGTAAGAATGTTTTGGGGAGATGACCTAAACTTCTTAAATCTGGTTTTGTCTAAATGCTTTTATTCTGATCACATCTTTATAATCTTTTTATTAGAAACACTATCCATAAAACCCTTTAAAGCACAATCAATAAAAAATATTATATCAAAACAATATCTGCAACTATAGATGTGCAATCTATTTTTTTTCTTGTCTCTCCTGCATGTAACCCAGTGCAACCTATCGTACCTAATGCAAATTAACAACTAACTTTAAAGACAATGTAGCAGCACACATTTTTAATAGAACTAAGGAAAGTCCACATTATAACTATGGACTAGCCTATTTGCATTTTACCCAAAAATTGTATTATCTAAAATAAATCAGTAACACAGATGGACTGAGATGAATGTAAATCCATAATTATTTCTTCCTATAGGTCATTGTTAAAAAGATATATACCTAATGCTTTGAGACACTCAAACTGCATTATTTTACTCGTATTGCATATTGCAAATAAACACAAAAATCTTAATAAAGAAGTAATAGAACAGTAAAATGTAGGCCTATGCAAAAGCCTCTTCTCTATACGATTCCATACTAAGCTGGCACTAGATAAAGCCAGGCCATAACTGAATGGATCCTGTGCGTGCCTGTCAGGTGACTCAGTGCGTCCGTACGTGGCCTGTTTTTGATGCTTCCCACTGAAAAGGCTCATCGGCCCCTGAAATAACCAGAGGCGTGCTGTGTCTGTGTCTGCCATATCCTCTTCCCTGGATTGTTTTGACTGCGTGATGGAGGGCAAAACGTTATATCTCATTTCTAATTTTAACCCGGAAATGTGTCACTCGAAAACACTATGATAGAAGGCAGCCGGGGTCATCGTAGCTTCCGTGCGTTGAATCTAGAGCAAATGAACGCGGTGCTTCTGAAGCCATTGTATTCACACATGCGACCAGGCATAACAGGGTTTGGGCTCTAACACCTGCAGCCCGCGACGAGTACATCTGAAGAGACCGTTAGCTAGCTAAACATCGAAAGTATAGCCGGCAAGCTAATATCCCACCCTAGACCGGTTTTATACAAGTAGCCTACTTTATTTAGTTTTGATAGTCTTCATTTTTAATACGACTTATGCCTTAATATTGAACAGGTCACAATAATTAAGTGTGGTTTAACTAACTAAATAAAGAAATATGTTAACGCCTTTCTTTAGCTTAAGAATGCCACCCTTTGTTACCATAGTAACTGTTAGCTAGCCGAACTGTTGGCAAACTTCTCTTTTAATTGTCGCCATGACAACAGATAACTTTCCTGAATAATCTACCGATTTATAATATTTTTTGCTATCATATAACCTATTTTTTAATTTGAGATTATTTTAAATATTTTAATACCACATGGTTACTTTACTAATGTCCCCATTTGTAAAATAATAATAATAATAATAATAATAATAATAATAATAATAATAATAATAATAATAAATGTGCATATAGGCTTGCCTCTACACATAGTAGC
This sequence comes from Neodontobutis hainanensis, assembly GCA_024349245.1. Classification (NCBI taxonomy): domain Eukaryota; kingdom Metazoa; phylum Chordata; class Actinopteri; order Gobiiformes; family Odontobutidae; genus Neodontobutis; species Neodontobutis hainanensis. The sequence continues at coordinate 869,953 of JALDNG010000058.1, forward strand.
TACGTTAATTTTGAAACAGTAACTTCATATTGTAGACTATAACACCTAGGTAAATAAATAGTAATTTTAACTTTAGTTTTTTAGAACCTTAGAAAATTATTTATATCTGCTTAATAAACACCCTCTTTAATGCATTCTCCTTAAATCCTAGCTTCAATCTCCTTGTTATAAAATTGGCCGTGACCCTAAGTGTGAATCTTGAGGGGCCTTGCGGATGAAGTATCGCCTCTGAAGTTAATTGTGTTTTCGTTTTTCTCGGGGAATAGATTTCCTCTGTTTATTATGAGCATGGGGACGGATTTGCGTCACCGTGCAACTTGCAGGTCGAGATAAAGTTGCACAAATATTGAAAGAAGGAAGTTCTAACAGTCATTATAAAGTTTCCCCCCCTCTGCACCGGAAGAAATAAGGATTTCTGCTGTATCCTAAAATACTGAAGCAGCTGCTATTTTAGGGCCAAATCTAGCAGGCGTATCCGCTCATTTAACACGAATCACAGCCCATCAAAAACAGGATGAGACGGAGCTAATAGAGGCACTGATTGCACTTGAACGTTAGATGGACAATAATAGCCCATTATGTGTTCTTATATTAACCTTTGCTGTTTTATATCATCACGTAGACCATTATTAATTGTTTGTTGGCTATATTTTATTTATTAAAGACTAAATCATTTCTTTCAAATAAACAGCGTCATCATTTTTATCTACATTAATAATAATTAATGACTGACCAGGCTGTTATTTACCTTAACTCATTAATCTCATTAAGTGTATGCGCATGCTTTCAATGTTTGCGTGAAAGTAGTTAAATGCCACACGTTTATTAGCCTTTAAAGATTATTACTTGACAAGATCTCTAATAGATCTTCTAAAACTTGTTTGAAATTCATTTTTGTCTTTTGCTTTTAAACGGAAAATCTTGAGAATGAACTTCAGGGAGCATGGGCACATTTTGCGGTCACATGGCTGAGGGAGTGGCTCCTCTTTTTAAGTGATCAATCCATCATCTCGGGATCAAAATTGCTGCACACACAGGTCATGTGTGTGTGCGAGGGTTACTTATGCATCTTCAACTGCGAGGGCGTGATGTGAGCTTCAACACGCTGCAGCCATTGGCTCAGAAAGCGACCAATCAGTGTCAGAGACGGGACTTCGTGCAGAGTTGGACAGCGAGCTGAGGATCTCAGAGTTGGGAGAGCGATATTGGCACTTCCACAAAGAGGACGGACAGCTGCCGTGTTTAAAACGCTATATCTTCGACTTTTCACCGAGCTTACATGCTTCTCTGAGTGCGGCTGCAGGATGTATACAGCCGGACTCAATCCGTTTTACGCGTCAAACTTCAGCCTTTGGTCTGCGTACTGTGCGGGGGGCTTCGCCGTGGATACCATGAAGAAGCCGTCGTTTTGCATTGCAGACATTTTACAAGCCGGGGATGGGGAGAACATCCCAGGCTCGTCCGCTCTCATGGTGCACATGGGACACCACAGGACGCAGGGGCGCGCAGGCACACCCCCCCTTCGCCCCTGTCCCGTCTCTCCGGAGGCCGCCGCGTACGCAGCCCGGGTGAGCCCCGCGTCTCCCTACCACAGACACGGACTACAGCTAACCTCAGTGCCCAGGACCGCGTTCAACTCGCAGCAAGTCCCGCCGCCTTCAAGCAAAGACCTCAAGTTTGGAATAGATCGGATACTTTCGACAGACTTTGATCCAAAAGGCAAAGACAAGTCGTCATTAAGAGGTGAGTAAAATACTTTTTATTGGAAGGAGATGTTTTTAAATCGTACTAGAGTGAATGTTAGACTGAGAATTATCTATCACAAGAACAACAAACTGTAATGTGCATTTTAGCCTTTTGAGCTTGAAGTTCAAGCCAAATCATAGTAAAGAAAAAGGGATGAAAGTTTTTATGGCTAAGTGTTGTTGCCAAATTTAACTTACATTCTGCACATATTTAAAAAGCCACAAACCAAATTGTGTCAACAGGGACGTTTCGCAAGCAACATTTAAGAAGGAAAAGTTAGTTTATTGGTCAGGAATTAAAAAGAGATTACATCCAGGGAGTCTTATAGAGCAATCTTATTTCTTTGCCCTACATATGTCAAGTTCAGACGTCAAGTCTCGCAATAAACCGCAGCGTGTAGTCCACAGAGTTCTCTAGTAATTGTCCAAATATAATTTCTTATTCAAGGATATGGGGATAGGTTAAATTTAGTAAAACTTTCTCATCTGGGAATAGTCAGTAGCCTAGTAGTGTGTGCAGGTTGATGTGTTTTACTATAACGCTTTACTGACTGAGCAAAACTCTATCTCGCTTTATGACAGACCTCACATCCATCGTTAGCTCAAACCATCAGTCAGGCATCCACATCCCAGTTCAGCCTCCGTCCAGCCAGTACTTCTCCATAGAGCCCGGGATGAGCGACGCGGCCTCCATGATGAGTTCACTAGGCAGCAGCAGCAGGCAATCAGGACAGCATCAGTTTCAGGACACCTTCCCAGGTAGTTACCACATATAGGACATCCCAGACAGGAAAATCTTAAAAAAACAAAAAAAACTGTTAAATGTAGCTTATATTTTTGTGACTTCATCGATTTGTCTCCATGTCTTCTCTCAGGTCCATATGCGGTCCTCACAAAAGACACAATGCCACAGACGTACAAGAGGAAAAGGTCATGGTCAAGGGCAGTTTTTTCAAACCTGCAGAGAAAAGGGCTTGAGAAGAGATTTGAAATACAGAAGTATGTAACCAAACCGGACAGGAAACAGCTGGCCGCCATGCTGGGTCTTACAGATGCTCAGGTAAGATGTGAGATCTAATTATAATTTACTATCTTTGATAAAATGCTGGGAGTATTATTAGCTTTTTTACTTCTGTTTTTTATAGTACTGCAAGCTCTAAAAGAAAGACACATTTTTGTTATTATACTTCTAGCTCTTACATGAAATTGTCTGTATTGAGATAGTAGTGTAATAATTACTTTAATAGCTATAAAAATATTTTTTTTACTATGTCAAATATCAGGCAAAGCATCCCACGGCCTGAAATAAACACATGCTATTAGTGTTTTTTAAATAGGTGGCATTAATGCATGTTGAAAATCTCATAAAATAAGTTTCATAAATGTGCATATCATGTGTTACATTCTATTTATTAATATTAGAAAACTGTAACAATAGGCTTATTTATTTTTATGGAATTTGACAGACCGCCTTAAACTGGTACCGACTGTTGAAAGGTAGACAGCCTCTAAATCTGACCACACTGTGCTGTCATCATCATACAGCACATTGCATTAGTAAAACCTAAAACCACACACTCTTACATCAAATGCTAACCACACAGGAATTGCAGTTAGTTAAATTTTTCTCCCTTTAAATTTATATTTCATATTTTAAAATTCAGATCTAGGTCTACCGCCAACAACTTGAATTTATGTAAAGTGTACTTTTTTCAATTATATTTCATTCACATTCACTTTTACATTTAGTAATTTAGCTTTTATCCGAAGCAACCTACAAATGAAGAACTAATAATTTTCAATTAAAATTATATGGAAACCAATTAGCACATGCAGTTAATTTTAAAAGTAATGTCTGTAAAAATATTTCATGCATGCAATCAGCACAGAACTCGCACAACAAAAATAAAAAAAACACTTACTTTGCTCTAAGCACATCTGGAGAAAAATGTAATAAAAATAAATGTGCTTAACAATTCTCTTGGACCCAAAAGTCAACCAGCTCCAGGATAAGGTGTTTTTGCAAAGAAGTCTGAGAATTGATCAGTTTTCTAAGTTTAATTAATTAGTCATAGTTAATTAGTCAGTCTTGTTTTTAATATAGTTTCTCAATTAATGTGAAAGCCATGATGTTTCTAATGTAATACATAAATAATAACCTTTTCATTTTTGTTAATACTTGGACTGTAAACAACTGTCAGTCAAAAACCTTTAGGCCTACTCATTTAAAAATCGACAATTTTGACAGACGATACCATAGATGGCGTTTCCATGGTAACGGAATGTGGTACTGAGGAGGCTTTGGATGTATAGCGTTGGTAGTAATTTGAACCTGTATTTGACAAAATTAAGGCCAAAATAAAATTGGTCAAAGCTCTAAACACCTAGAAAGCAAGTCAAAAGTGTCTCTTTGTGTGTTCACAGGTAAAAGTCTGGTTTCAAAACAGGCGCATGAAGTGGAGGCACTCCAAAGAAGCCCAGGCCCAAAAAGAGAAGGGCCAGGAGCAGCCGGACAAGAGCCTGCCCGAGGCCCCGGAGACCAAAGACCCGACGGAGTCCGAGTGTGACAGCGAGCCTAGGACCGACTGTGAGTCCGACGAGGCCGCGGAGGAGGACTCGGTTCATTTGGACGTTTCTGAACACAACAAAACCAGCGTCATAATGAGCGGAACGTGCGCAGCGGGCAGCCCGGCGAGCAGTGCGGAAGCGGCGGCTACAGCGACAGACACACCGGCCTCACAGATGCTTTTATGAAGGCCAATGTCAGCATGTGTTCAACTCATGAACAATGACGTTAAACAGTATTAATAAGTCTGACAGAAGAACGACGGTTACTTAAAAAAATAAACTGCTTCCGGATTAGCAGGTATGCTATGGACAGCTAAAGGCCTGGGAATGCTCAAGCTAATGTCTGGAAACAACAGCTAAAGAGAAAGACGACTGTTAGCCTGAAATTATATAAAATAAACGGACCCACATGTATCTGTTCCTTTAAACAAATAAATATTGCACTGTTTTCCAATTAGGCTATTATATAAGTATTTTTCCTCCACAAAATAGTTCATTAATTTAAGCTAATTTGAATCGTCGACTCCATTAACTGTCCTACCTGTCGTTTTTCTGTCAACAGTTTGTGTGCCATTTTTTCCTTTAATGATGGGGAAAAAATGCGGTTGTGAATTTTATTTTCAGGTTATGAACCACTTGTTTCACGTTATTAAATCTCAGAACATCAAGCAGTGTTTATATATTTTTGTCAAGATATATTTGTGCTATTTTGTTAATAATTATTTGCACTGAAAATACTGTAAATAAAATGTTTCTTACTTAAAATCCGACTGCAGTGTATTACTTAGGCCCATTTATTAGTAATATAAAGTAAATCTTATGTAATAATGTTGTATATACATATGTGAAGGTATAAATCATGCTTGCAATTTAGCCTAATAACCACAAAGCAAGTTAAATTACTGTAGGGCTACACAATAAGCATATGGGCAAGTGGTTAATTATTATTATAAAATTACACCACAAAGCCTTATTTATTTTCCAATTGAAACCTGATTTTAGTCCAACATCAACAGCTGAGGTATTGAACCTATAACCAAACCAATTAATGCCAAATGTCTCCATCTTACATTCTTCAACTATAAGCCCAGAATGCTCCTCGGTTTACCAGTTTTGTCTTGTGAACCTTGCTCTGGAGAAAGCAAAAGGAAAATTTATAGTTTGTATACATTAACTGGCTCCAGATAGCAGCTGCAATAATCCGGATGGGTATATTTTATGTATCCAGACACAGATACAATCAACAAGTCCTCCATTTATAGTGTGTGAGTTATAGAGTGGTTATTCACTACTTCTGCTTTCAGGCTGTGCAGTTTGATAAGATCAATGTGTTTTTTTATATTACAGCCATCAAGACAATCATGCTAATCACTAACTAATGCAAGAGGAGAGTCAAGTGTTGAAATGCAGTTTCCTTCTTTGTCTTATCACAATGGCCAGTGGTGAGTGGACACAATTTACAAGATACTATTTCTGCTTAACACATCACATATCGGCATTAACAGGACAATTATAGCCTTTTAAAGATGTTTAATGACAAGAAACCATCCCCTTTCTTTGCAGTGAAGTATCTGCAAGAGTAATTACACTTTATATAAGCTTCATAAATCTGGGATATACCATAGTGACTCAAAGAACAAGGCCTATTGTTACCCAAAAACTTCTCCAACCCATCATCAGACCTTTATGTAATGCCTTTTCAATGACTTACTCAGAAAACTCCTTGTGTTTACCGTGTTGACTGCCGCTGAAGAGCATAAACAGAGCTCTTGTGTAAGATAAGAAGACGTACACGTGCATATTCAGGAGGTCCCGTGTCTTCTGCAGAATATTATATGTGATATTTGTGTGTTTACATGTCACTCGGTGTTTTATACACTGCGCAACACTGAACATGCCTCGGCTATTAAGAGGTTTGTTGATGGAAAAATGAGCCTGATGGAACTTTAAGGAGAAAACTATCTCTGGTGCAGCTCTCGCTCGAGTTTATTGAGGTCAACATTAAATAAACAATTATTTCACAGCACCCCAATGTAACCATACTCCTTCTTGGCTGTGAAATATTTTAAGTTTTTTTGGGGGGAGGTTGGGCTGCCTTTATAACAGTAAAAAAACATTTAGATATCATTTTTCATCCTTTTATGTAGTGCTTGTTTCATGGGAAACTTTTGCACTGCATAGACCAAACACATTACAGATACACTTCACTGTAATTGTGCCTTTTTGGCTCAGTAATCAGAAAATATTTGGCCTGGACCATGGCGTTACTGTAAACTCCAGAGATCAGCTGTCTTCAACAAAACACCGGATATGCTGAGGAACTAAACAGTATAAGACATGAAGGTTGTGACTAAGCTAATATGGCTAACTGCAAATGCTAATGTCTTAAAGTTTTAAATCTGATGTTGTCTGACTGTTCATCATTACAGGAATGTGAGACTCCTTTCTGCTGAGTTGCACGAGTTAGTAACACTGATCAGCATGAAGAGTAAAACATGAGAGACGTCCAGCTGAGTGGAAGAGCTAAATAGACAATCATTGTTTCACTTAAAGGAGAAGTAAGTAATATATTTTTGGAATATCTAAAGGTTAAACAGCACTATATTCAAACAGACATCACACAAGTGTTCAGTAACAAGTGAGAATTCAAGTGGCTGTTAGCACATTGATGAGGTTTCAAAAATGGTGGACTGGGATGAAAGCCAGCGGCGTGCAGGTGCAGGTGCAGAGCTGTTTTTGACACTACAGTAGCATGTACACCAAGTTGCACAAAATAACACATTTTCCTGTTACTTATGTATTTATTTATAATCAGTAGGGGCAATATAATTGAAATATAGAGCAGCTTAAAAGTTGCTAATTGATAAGGCACCTTTGTCAAGCATCTCACAATGGCATATGTTTTTTTTTTTATCAGAGTCCTCCAGTCACATTCTGAAAATACAGCCCTACCTCTACTTCTTTAATTAATTAATAAACTGTTGTAATCTGATTTTCCGCTCACACAAATAAAGAAGTTAGTTTATATTATCTCAAATAGACATTCAAAGCCCTGTATTGTGTGTTGTCATGTTCGCAGCTACATTATAATGAATGACCCAAACCTCAGACCACCTAAACTCTTCTATTATGGGGTTTACTTTCCTGTTCTCCGGAAAGAGTACTGACCCCCAGAGAGCTGCCGTTTTTCCGTTTTATTGTAACATCTTGAATTTCACTTTTCATTTCCTTTCTCAATACAAGCTGCTGCCGCTGCCTTTTCCATAGAGGAGATATTTTACCCCATAATATAACCCCACTCTTGCACAGCTCCTCGTTAAATAACTGCTACGTGATGGTTATGAAGTAGATGGCACTTTTAATTCTTGGATGAAAAGTTGTCAGAGTTATAACAGCAAGTTTCCATGGAATGCAGTAAAAGAGCGGAGCACTTTATCAACGTAATATTAACTGTTAAAAGCACACATTTAAAACGTCTGGGTGGGTTGAGTCTCGAATTATGCCCGAAAAGCTATAAATTACTTTAGTATTTGCAAATGTAAAATAACAATAACAATCTAAACGCTTAACATAATACCGAGAGGCCTTGATTTGTGGACTGTCCTAAGAACTTTTATGACCAGGATAGGAGAAAGTCCATCTGGCCTGTATTTAACGTCAGCTTTTCCGCCTCCATTAAAAGCTGTCCTATACGTCCCTCTTGGCAACACGGGACAGGCGAGCCATAAAACAAACCCACCTCACAGATTGGGCAGTATTTAGCGCTTTAAAAAAGTGGCTGTGTAAAACAAATTAGCTCTTTGTGAACAGAGGGGGTTCCTGTCTGCAGCGGGTGAGGGATTAACGGGACTAAAAGGCATGACGTCTCCGCTGCTTTGAGGTATTATCTGTAAAGTTGTTTGATAGGCTGATGGAGAGTTATCCTCTATGGCTGTAACACATCAGAGGGGGAAGCCCACTGCCCTAACGAAGAGGAGGGAGGACTCAACAAGTGTTTGAGACACTGCAGCGGCGCGAGTTGAAGGTTTGGGTTAGTTATTCTGCTGCTTCCTCATTTTATACATGGTCATAGAAAGTTTTATCATCTCATTTTAACGCTAAAACTTTTCACACTAAAGACCACCTTAGAAAATATTATGCATTTTCAGATCAGGGTGAAATATTGAGGTCTAGGGCTATTTTTCTATACAAGTCAGTTAGTTGTAGTTAATAGTTAGTTATTAGATTACACAGGTGACAATATCATCAATATTATAAATGAAATATTTATTATTAGGTTACAATAGAGAAAAAATATAGGACATGTCATTTAACCCATTCATTGTTGGTGGAACTTAATGCATCTTATACAGCAGTTCGAAAAAAAATTTGATTTAAAAAGAGACACAGTAAAATGATTAATTGCATAGGTTATTGCAAAAATATGAATGTCCCAATACCAATTTTTTTTAAAGAACAAGAACAAAATGTAGTACTCCCAATCCCAAGAACAGATACAAGATACAGGTGTATACTGTATATTGTTTTGGGCATATTCAATCATTAGCATTATTTTAATTGACTTTACATGTATAGTTTCCAAATATATGTAAAGTACATTCTGAAAAGGCAGAATGAAAACTCACTACTATAGGTATGTAAGTATGGCATTACCTGTTGTGGTCAAACAAGTGTTAGTACAACAGGCATTTCATACTGGTCATTTTTAATTTTAATAAGAAAAAAACTAACTTTTAAAGGCACAGGACAATGTTCATTTCTGTACTTGTCTGACTCTCATACTTATTTTTAATGGCAGTTTTTAATTCAGTCTTACGTAAAGGTTTACCTCCCCACACGAAGCCATCTCTTTCACAACCCATCAGTGTCTCGCCATGTGGGAAGTCTCCTCCAAACCACAATGGCTTTAACGTCTCGTGCAACCAATCACTTCCTGGTAATGGTGAAGAGCTTGTACATCTTTAGTGTTGATTTTTAGGACATATAAAGGAGTGTTTCTCTATTGCTGCTTTTGCTTGTTTGGCTAATCTATATATTAGATGACTAGGACAATGATGTTGAGATTGTTGATTTATTCTATAGTTTTTAAGCTCAAAGTTGCTTTATCTGTATCATTCTATAGTGTCCTAGGACTGTGGAAAATTCACCTTAGCCTATACACACTCAGACAAGACTAACAGTCAATATGCTTTTTATACCAACATTAATATTTTTCTTTCAACTAATGCATTACTTAAAGCAACACTGCTGTTACCTAGTACCAATGTTTATTACATTAACTCATCATCATCATTGGATCACTTTCTGTTATCACTGACTTGGACTCTTCTGAGGTGCTTCTTTTCCTTCAAGAGGCATGTTTGTTCCATCAAACGTTGATTTATGAGATCAGCTGGACGCTCTTTCCTTAAATGAGCTTTGAATCATCAGTGTGAGAGATGGCTTCCTCTTGAGACTTGCAAAATATTATTACATGGCACAACGCTTTAATTTGATAGCAGGCCAAAATGTTTCCAGCCGTCCCCATTCGCTGAAATAACCGGTATCAGGTGGAGTATTTATGGTCTTTATCCCAAACAGTTGAGATGTTTTTGGCCGAGTGCAGTTGTGAGAGAACAGTTGCTAAGGGGTGACTGTGAAATGCAGTGTATTACCGAAAAGTGCCAAGTGGAGTTTATTCTCATGCAACAATCCGCAGAAAGCATATCTGAATGATCCATTTTAAAGATATTTTTCCTCACACTTAATCTTTTCCTTAAGTAAATATACCCCCCGTTTGTAAATCAACTTTCCCTGAACATTTGGACTGAAGCTCTTTTCCTGCAGCTGCACACGTCCCAAACATGTTCACCACCCGGCGCTGAAAGCCGAACCCCTCGTACAGAAGCTGTCGCCACATTTCCAAAGAGCCACATTATTGAGTGCTTTTTTAACATGGTCGCAGTTTCCAGAGCGTCTTGGCCTTGCTCTCAAAACCAGGCCCTTGCCAGCAGTTGGGAGTGGAAGAAAAAAAGCAAAAAAAAAAAAAAGACATCTCAAGTTAAATTTAAAGATGTGTTTCTTTTGGAAGCCAGGCTGCGCTGCCATAAACCAAGGGAGACATTTTCATGCTCCACATTTTTCATGGTTTCTCTCTGAGTTTCCTCCCTTCCTTTCTCACTCCACCTTGGCTCCAGAGTTACCTACTGCGGCACCGGCTCAGCCCACAGCCAGCAGGGCACAGCGGGGTGGCCTCAGCGTAGACCCCCCGTCTCACCCCCAGCTCAAGTGATCGCCTCTGGTTTGTCCTTGGAAGAAGGACCAGAAATATTCATGCTGTTTGAGCTTTTTGTCGGGAAAGTACTTGTTTCCATGCTTTCCTTCTATACAACTAGTGCCAGGGCTCTTCCAGAGGGCACACCAGAGAAAATACTATTGTTTTGGATTGGCATTGTGTAATCTGGTGCGATTAAAGAAATAAACACGGCAGGCCAGGGTTATGGGGTTTCATTCTACATATACAAAAAAGAAAACATGCATTACCTTTGTTGAATATGGGAGTGATAACATCCCACTTGTCCTGGAAATTTAGAGGGCAGTTTTCTATTTAGGGAAATTGATTCAAAATGCTTTAAAAGTTATGTCATTTATCTTACTTTTATGGACGTTTTTCTTTGAATAGTTGCAATGACACATGAAACATAAGCAAAAAAGTTAGGAACAAAACTAAAACTGTTATAAATTTTACACCAGTTCATGGTGAAAGAAAGTGTAGAAAAAACTTTACGGAAAATGTCTCGGAAAATGATTTTTAAAAAGAGTGTGATCCCTGGATATGACTTCAGAGGCTAAACCTGTGAATGACCTGATGACACTGACTGAAGTCACTGACCAACTGACAAACACTATACCATTATATTATATAGATTTATGCAGGGGGGCCTGAACTTTATTTCCTCGTCAGAGAGGCAAATGTTAAAGAGGAAACACACACAAAATGCCCACTTTTACATACAACTAAACTATGATTCAGCTGATATCAGCATATGATTACATACTCATTTCAGTTGCAAAAATAGGATTGAGCAAGTTAGTTACAGTAACAAGCTATTAATATTAGTAATTATTGAACCTGTGTGTGGTCAAATTTAATTTCATGGTGGCCCTGTTGTACAGAATACCAGTTATTCCTGTGTCCCATTGCATTTTGAGAAACTGCACAGCAACTAACAAACTGAAATCCATGCAGAGATACTGGAGGCTGACAGTATGTGATGGTGAATTTAAACACTAAGTACGGTATACGTCTAGTAGACACCTGGACGGCACTTCTTAAGCTCCCTTTCATCACTATTTTCCCAAAATGCACTGCTTCCTCACTGAAGAGGACGACCGACTGTAATCCGTTATGAGCTACAGTCTTCTGACCGACCGCCCTGATTTTAATGTGGCCATGAAGGACCCGTTTTATTGCAGACTGTCGTCCCGAGCCAGCGTTGTGTGGTACAGGCTGTAATTTGTGAAGGGTGCAGAGGTTTGGTATTAATTAGGGCTGTGAAACGGCAGTGGTCCGACCGCCTCCTGCCCGTTTCCATAGAGGCTGAATTCACTGAGTGATGCACACACAGGGAGGGGGATTATGGCTGAGCTCTGGTCGCACGCTGAGATGCAAACACAAAAGAAAGGATGTAAAAAGCACTTTCATTTCACATGACCTGTCATCAGCAGCAAATTTTCACTCCGCTTTTTAAAACTGGACTCGACTGCCTGTGGCTTTCCAACTAACCGTATTCAAGGCCCAACCATCGGATGGAGTTGACGTTATGTGCGTGCAAATGAGAGAGTAGCTGGCGTTTTCAACCTCAGGCCTGGCTTAAAGAGGACTAAAATTATTATTCTTGCAGCAATGATGAGTGTATCATATTATGAGGTTGGATTTTAGAGTTAAAGTACAAATTTCAAAGAGGAAATACTTCAAATGGGGTTATAGTCAAACGGCAGTATAAACAAATGCAGTTACAGTTTATAAGAATCTGACTTATGATGCAACTGAGGTCACCTGCATGGCCTCTGCGAAGATAAATGTTCAGGCTGCTGAGTATAGGCTGAGGTTTCCTCATTTCCCCTTTTTCGCGCTTATCGTGGCTAGCAGATGCAGTTTTATGGAGAACAGATAAAACGAAACACCGTGCAGTGAATAACAAGACAAACTACACGTCAACTGATGCTGCTAATGTTGGACTCTATAAAGTAAATGACATATATTAAATAATAATAATTTATTTACACATGTGCCTTGTTTCACTTATGCACAAATGTCACAAAACATATACCAAAGAATGAAATTTGTTCCAAAAAAAGAGGATGTGCACGTAGAAGTATCTCATAGAAGCACAGTTTTGTCAACTGCAAATAACACAGTGAGGTAAAAAAAAAATAAACAGAAGAGAAGTCACTTTAGGGAGTGTCTGGGTCCATTTGTATCACTAAAAAACACTTTGCAGTCATGATTGTTTCCCTTTAGTGTGAGAGGCTAAGACAGCAGCACATTCAGACCACCCCAGGGACCGGTTACAATCCGTCGTGTCAGTCGGTCCATCGCTCATGAGTCTTATCTGATAAAGCCCTGACTATCTGCCTGTGTATTGTAGCTTCAGGCCTGATCACACTCAGGTCTATCAGCGCCGGTGTGTGCTCAGTGTCAACACTCGGGAGAACAGACTCTTCGGGGCTGATACTGACGGATTATCAGGGAATTCTTCTTCACGACTCAAGCTCGTTAGAGGGAGGAGAGGGCAAGAGCACGAAAATAAATAAAACGTCACAGGGGTTTGACTTGTGCTTGTTCCAAAATAAACAGAGGCAGCCACAGAAAATGACACTAGCCTCGCTGCTGCTGAATACCAGAACATTTTGGGAGAAGAACATTAGACCAGTAGACTCGTATTTGTTATTTGTGTTTTCAGAAACAGATTATACTGCATTGCAGATGGAAATATTACCATTTGTTTTAGATGGGTTTGGCCTTTTAGCATTAAAAAGGCATTGTGTAGTTTTTAGTGACATTGCAGTTTGTAATTCTACGCCTTACTTCCCTCTTTTCTAGAACCTGTGACCACCTACGGTTGCCCTAGAGGGACATGCTGTTGTGTACAAGTCTCACAAGATTTGGTCAGATGAAGAAATTAAGAAACACAATTAATTTAGTTCCTAAATGTCCTAAGTCTTTCTGTGTCATTTCCTGTAAAAAATAAGACATCAAAACAGTTCTCAGTTTACTTGCTTTTAACTCTTTGGAGCTTTTTTTTCAGATAAACAAATGCAGAAAATGTTATCCTATAACAATTATACTTACACCAAGATTTTAAATTATGTTTTTCATTTGGTTTAACTATAGACTGATCAAAAAAGGAGAAGTAGCATTTTTTTTCTATTAAACTCCAGGCATCAATCTCAGGTTCTCATCTATTTCCAGTTGCAGAAAAGTTTGGCTGGTACAAGTTTTCAGAGAACTTCTGGACTCAAAACAAAAATGTTACAGCAATGTTTTATGGAAGGCAACAAGAAAATGCATGTGATGCAATGTCAAACAGGAGTTGATCCTGCTGCTGTGGTATGGCCCTTACAGCCTGCTTTTTCTAATCAGCAGCTGTCAAAAAGTACATATTTAAATTACATTGTTGTATTGATTTACCAGTTACTTATTTGGCACTTTTTGTGTGTCACTACAGTAACCAGAGAGACACACAAGTGAGAGTCAGCAGGTGATTTTTAGAAAGCACTGCTTGGTTTCACATCCTTTAGACCCACTTCCTTTTTTACAGATTTAGTTGTGGAAGAAGGATCATAATTGTTGTTCTATTTGCATGTGGTTGAATTAAAACCATTTTCTGAGAGCTTTCGAAAAGTGGGTTTTAAACCTTAGAAGTGTTTGTTGCGAGTTTACAGGAGAAAAAAAGCATTAAGCACCACTACCATCACTATTTTGGTTTTGTCACAGTTGACACAGTCAGACTTTATGCACAGCCGAGAATGATAATATGTGAGTTATTTTATACTATTTTCATCCAAACTAACTTAAAACAGGGATGTTTATGGTTGTATTTGAAGGTGAGGTTTTCCAAGACCGATACAAGACTAATTAAAAGCTTATTTGATTTGTAGACAGGTCCTTTAATAAGTGGCCCACAGACTTCACCTTAAAACTACAAAACCAACAGAAGGTGTAATTTACTCGTTGGACAAGCCTGGGTCGAATGGTCTCATACTTCCACACACTGCGAGCTCTTGTTCTTGGCGTGTGTGCGTCTCTGTGCATCTGCGCGTAATGTTTGCACATATTTAAGTGCAAGAACAAGCCCGCGAGTGTGAGCCCTGTAACCCATATGTGCAAAGGGTGAGAGTTCAGTTCCTGCCGGGTTTGTTTAGGAATATATGACACTGCACAGCTGGCTTAATCATCTGTGCATATCTGACTATAAAACTTTACGGAGCGTCACTGCAGCCAGCTGCCTTTATCAGCCGGGATGGAGTTATTCCCAGTCCGGACGCAGAGATCTGCTGCTCGTCTCCCGGCAGCCCTCATCAGGAACTGCCCTGCACGGCACATTAGACAAACAAGATATGCACTCAAGGAATAACTGGAAGATATTTGTGCAAAATGTATTCAAATAATGCCTTATTTTGTTTATTATCAGTAAAAATTATAACAAATAAAGCTTTGTTAGGCAGACCTTTAAGAAAGAATGGGTTCAAGGCCTAATTAACAGTTTTAGATGACAAGTTGCTAATAGCCCTATATGTATTAAACCTTAAAATTTCTTCTTATCTTGTTTGGAACCATTATTTTTGCTAATTTCAAAGTGGTATTTTTACAGGTGGTTTTTAGTTGCCACAAACAATTTGGTTTAAAGACTATTTTTTAGTTCAAATGGAGTAACATATACCTAAAGGTCACACCTATAGTGCTCTTTCAGGATAGTGTTTATAAGAATATATTGTGCACCATCTTTTCATTGCTCATCAGTAAATTCTAGGTTTAAGCTGGATTTTCAATGGACTCTATCCAGCTGTCAGATAGTTTAGGTGTATTTTTGTGAATTTTCATTTCTTCTGTAGCTATGACTGGCTTAGACCTACACACTAAAATACATCCATCCTGTGCAAATAGAAAAAGTAGTAATAAAA
The DNA here is from genome assembly GCA_024349245.1 of Neodontobutis hainanensis. Lineage (NCBI taxonomy): Eukaryota > Metazoa > Chordata > Actinopteri > Gobiiformes > Odontobutidae > Neodontobutis > Neodontobutis hainanensis. The sequence goes on from JALDNG010000058.1 coordinate 885,432, forward strand.
AAAAATTAAAATAAGAGATTAATTACATCTTAATATTTCCATTGTGCAATGATTTTATTTTGTTAATAAAAAATAAAAAAAATCCTGGGAAAAATGTTTGTGAAAGTCAGTAGGTTACTGTAAATATAGCTGCTTTTGTAAAGGACTCTAAAAAATGAAAGGGACTATGTTATCATAGCTTTAAAATCAATTAAATGATACTAAAAATAAAGAAACCTAAGAGAAAAATTACACAGAAAATTACCAAAAGAACACTTAAACACACAGTGGAATTGGGTCACGACTTATTTTGACCTTATTTACCGCATGCCCCTTTAAGACTCCTCCCCCTGAGTTGGGTGTGATGGGATTGCCCAGTGGGGGACTTTCTCTATAAATACATTTTTTAGTATTAGCTCCTCGTTGTACCTAAGCTTATTTGTATCGGCCAAATGTACACAAATCCCACTGTTGCTCATAGAGGGTGGAGTCTTTTGTGACCTCAGAAAATCCCAGAGTGGGTTCAGTGAGCCATTTTGGCAGGGTTGAGGGAATTACAGTTTTTAGAGAAAAATGCTTCACTGAGACTAGACCAGCTTTGGGACTTTGAACAAAACAATGTCTGACAAAAACAAGTCAGAGCTGATATCTTTAGCATGTTTAGAACAACCTTAACTGTTTGGAAAAAGGTAAAAAATAATCATAGCTGGCCTTTACGTTGTGGTGTTTCCTCTTGTTAATGTCTACCTACTGCAGCTTAAAAAAAAAAAACACTAGCCCTCTCTCTGCCCCCTGCTTAGCCTCGTGCACTCATCTGACACGCCGTTGAACTCGGGCTAACAACATCCATCAGGTGATCATTACAAGCCGGGGTCGTGACCTGCACACTCCAATCACCACACCTCTGGCTTTTCCTGCTCTAAGCCTCCACTGTATACATACCCTCCACTTCCCCTCTCTCCCTCTGAAAAAACTCATCCAGCTCATAATGTTTCCCCCGACGCTGGCCAATAGATCGAGATATAAAGTAGTCCCATTGATGACAGGAAGCAATGACAGGAAATGGAGATGTGGACAGTCACTTTGAGCATTTTTCCCTTTCTTTGCAATCCCCATGGTTACCACACATCCCGGAAATCCTGGAATATAGTTGTCGACATTTACAGTCATGGGAAAGACTTGAAAAATAAGACAAAAAAAATGCTTCTTTTATGTAATATTGGTCCACCCAAAACTATCCCATCAGTCAGACTTGTGCCCCATTTATGCTTCACAAGTGAGCCCCATTTTATGCTGTTGTTGCAAGCTCTATACACTATGTAGATAAGCTTATAAATGATGCCGAAAAAGATGACATTAAAGCCAAAAAGCAGGCTATTGTTTGTTTCTAAATGGTTCTAATAGTGTCTAATATTAAATATAAAAAAAAAGAAATGGACAGCATCTGGAATGTACTACAATAGAAAGTGAGCTAAAACCCTGGCTTTAATCAAAAATACTGTAAAATGTTAAATTGAATTTGAAGGTTGTGACTGTACTGTGTCATATTCAGTTCAGATCATTTTTATTGAGCACTGTTTTTTGTAATCTTGACTTGCCCTTTTGTTGAGTTTCTTAGCAAATAGACCATCTCCAATAAATTTTTTGGAAAAAAAATAGAAATTTACTGATAAATGTGATTTGAGTTATGGAAAGACTTTATTCAACCGATACACTGGTTACATGTGTTAGTATAATACACATGTGGTGCTTTATTTTAGTTTTACTTTGCATCATTGGTTCTTGTATCATAGAAAAAGTCCTTAAAAAAAGAGTGGGAGCCTTGAATCCCAGACCCGACGGCTCTGCAGTGTCGTGTAACTTGTTGAGGCTACAGGGAGAGATCACTTTCCTCCTCGAGCTCTTCATCGGCATCGTTTCCCCAAACAAAAGCTCATGTGGGGAATCCAATTAGTCCATCTTGCTCTTGACACACTTGCACTTGTTTTGCAACACAGACATGCCATTCCTCCACGCATCTTTTAAAAACAAGCTGTCGAGGAAGAGAGGGAGAAAAAGAGAGAGGCTATTCTATTGATTATGGGCCTAAACAGACAGAGAGACATCTGGCTTCCATTACGTTGTGTGATGGGAGACAGGGCTCCTCAGCAGCCGGCAGCACAGGCCACACCACACACAGACACATGTTACACGGCCTGTAATTACTGCCTATGGGACACACAAGCCTTCTAATGTCATCTGCAGCTAAACAGCTTTATCGCAGGGTTTTCAAAAATGCTTAAAATCCTATTCCTCCTAGGCTATTTTACTGGTGTTTTAATGTTTTTTATGAAACATGCAAGCATTAACAGCGTTAGGTCACTAGCCTGTCTCGTTATAAAGTTATAGGGCCGCTATAATGTTTTAAATTATGGTTAGGGATGGGCAGTACGTTTAAAGTGTTTTACTTTCTTTTCATGTTTTACTGCCATCACAATCAATCAATCAATCAATAAAAGCACAGCCTGGCCAGTAACTACTGCCCAAATAATGTCATCTGCAACTAAACAACTTTATCATTGGGTTTTCAAAACGCTTACATATCTGGCTTGATCAAATCTGACTGGTATTTGTTAAGAGACATGCAAACATCTGGTCAGAAATGGCATCATAAGCATTAACAGGCTTTTTTTTGTGATAGAGTAATGTCTTGTTGTAGGCCCTCTGTAACAGCATTAACTTTCACACAGTGTGTAGTGTGCTAAGATCTATTTCAGTGTTTCCAAAACGATTCCATTTTTCCAATAGGCTAAAAGAATAATGTGCTGGTCTGGTTTAGTATTAATTGGCCGTTAGGTTAGTTCTAGTTTAGCCCAATTCCCTCCTTTTAATGCCAATTAAATGTTATTTGAGGCCTTTACATCATGGGTTACTTCTCTTCTCTATCTGAGCAAAATGTGATTCTTTTTACTGTTATTTTCTTTATCCTTATCATCACAAAACTATATCTTAACTTTATTTACTTTTAGAATATTTTGGTGCCCCACTTTTAAGTCCTGTTACGCCCGGGACCTTGTTAGCGGCTGGAGGTCCGTGAAATACAACGAGAAATGATACACTGGACTCACGGAGTTGGCATAGACCACTGTTTTTATTTTTATTTTCCTTTCTTTTTCAATAAATATACCAAACAGTGCTAGGTGCAAAACTGCACCGGCAGCAGGAGGAGCTCAATCCTCTCCAGCAGCTGGGACAATCAGACAAAGAAGAACCCCAATGATTGAACCAGACGCATTGGATCCTCCCACTAAAACCCTCATGGCATAACCCATTAACCTTAAACTTCTTAAAACCAAGTTAAAATCCCCCATCCACCTGGCCCATAACCATAAACTATAAACAAACAAATATGTATTTAAAACCTTTAACAATACACCCCTGTCGTCTAAAACCAATAAAACCCTTAAAACACCTACACCCTCCCTGGACTTGGTCCCGGCTGGAACCTTTAAATGAACTCTTGTTTGCCTGGGGACTCTTTTAACACCTGGACATGAGACAAGGTAAGGTTAGAACACACACACACACAATTCACTGAAACACCTAAAATACAGTCACACACCCACATGACACATATTGCACCTAAATATTCCTGTTTGTTACAGGTCCCGACCCAGTTTTTGGGAACCAGTGATCTAGTATAAAACCAAAAACAACTGACATAGAGGAATATTCAGAATATGGTGAAACCCATAAACCATGACTGCATAATGTGAATGGATAAAGAGAAGAGCATGTCCGTCATTATCTTGCTCTTTCAGATTGCTGTTGTGGTTCACACATTAAAGAAGCAGTTGTCGAGTTGAGAAAGCCTTACCACAGTTGTGTACTTCACCAAAGCGTTTGCATTGGCCTTCATCAAAAACTCTGGTTCGGTTTCTCACGGCTGTCTCACCTTGCGACACAAACCATAGTTTCGCACACTTTTCTGAAGCCGTTCTGAAGTGATGACACCATCCTCTGTGACCAAATCTCAAAATGTAATTTGCCACATTGTTCTCTAATTTAACAGTATGTCTCCCTTAGGCCCGATCACTCAAAGCGTATGGCACGTGTTTTTGTAATAAGAAAACTGCCTCAGACGAGAAATTGCAAAAAATCTCCCTGCAATATCACTTATCTCTGTGATTATTGACTTAACTGGTCTAAACATCAACCGTGAGTGATTTAATGTCCCTACTCAGTGTCAGATATTTGTGTATTTTACTTGACTGGGTATAGAAGTATAGAAGAAGGTATTTATTTGTTCTCAAAGACAAAGAAGCAAAATTATGTTATCTCTCGACTAAACAAGACTAAAGGCTGTTGTGACTGTGGTTGTTTGGGGTTGTGTGGGCGTCGATGAGGTGGGAGCGGGTCACGTCGAGGTGGCGAGTAACACGAACAGCACTAAATCACCTTTAAAGTTAAACTAATCAGACAGAGAACACATACACACATAAATAATGAGTGTTTGGAGGAGATAAGTGAGTCTGAGTCTGGAAGGTACTGTGAACTTACAGCTATTTTCAACATTAGCCTTTACCCACATTTACTTTCATTATCAGCTTTTAATGTAATTATGGAAGAACTAACGTATGCCATGCTTTATCACATTTCAAAAATGATTGTGTTGTATTACTGACATAAGAACACTCAGAAAGTTCTGTCTACAGTACTCCTACTCCAGTCCCAAGACTTTGTCCAAACTTGCCGCTTGGATAGTCTCCGCTTGTAAACAGATGACGGCCAAGAAAAAAAGAAACATAGTGCTGCTTTAAGACCAAAAATTGTATGCAAATCTCCACAAGAGTCTCTTCCAATCTGAAAGATCTCGGGGGTTTAGCAAGCTTTTGTCTGTGCACTTCCATCTTAGACTCTTCCAAGACTGATAAACGTAATGTCATATAAGGGTTTTCTAAGTGAGTGGAGGCAGTGGTGCTATATGCTTGTAGCAAACTCTACATAAATCAGAAAGCTGCCAAGACCTAGAACTACTGAGGTCACCTTCAGTAGAGCCCTCTACTTTGGTCTGTTACCATACACTACAGGCCTATACAACTCAGGACAGAAGTCCCTGAGTCATAGCCCTTTTCACTGTCACTTTTCCAAGGTATCAGTTTTGTGGGTCAGGTCTGGATAAAAAGGATTAGATGGTCTAGTAAGAGTAAGAAAATGGCAACTCATATACAACTTACAAACACTGATGCTTCTGTTTATTTTTTGTATTTTATATTTCTTCTATAAAATACCTAAAACTAATTGTAATGGTGCCATTGTGTAGGGAAGTAACCTGATTGGTTGATAGACTTCCTTATTCTGAAAAGTTAGTAAGAAGAACACATAGCTTATACTTGACATCCCATCTGTTAAAAATCTGACAAGTGTTTTGTTCAGTGTGCAGCCTTGCAAAGTTTCAGAGTATCCCTAAATGTATCTGGCTGCTGGTTTTACTGCTTTGTCTCATCTCTATCTACTCGCCCATAAATTTGTCTGAAGTATGTAGGTGCGTGCGCTTATGTGTGTTAACTTTACAGCAGGACAGCCACTAGAGCTAAACCACCGGGCCATAATTTACTAATGCACTCCTCAGCTGTGCTCGGCAGCGCTGTCTGTCTGTCTGTAGGCCTCATGATGGACTGCCGCTGATAGGGAGTGACCACTGAGAAGCATGATTAAAGGTAGTGGAGCACGGCGCGGCTCGATAACCCCAATCCGACGGTGATGAATCCTCTCTGGACAGGCTGCTGTCTCATTAGGCCCTAACCTCGACTGAAACCACACTGAAAGTCCAAATAAACCCCAGAACAATCCAACTTTTATCAGCCGGATTACGCTTGTTTTTCTTTCCTCGGCTTTCCTTGTGTGGGCTCGTATAGAGAGTCCTCCCCCTCGGCCGGCCTCTATAAACTCAAGGTGTGATTCCCCCGGGCCTGACTTCATTGTGTTTACACAAATGTGGATCTATCTTTGTGAATTAATGAGACCGGCTGCGGATAATATGAAATAGTGAGAAGAAGTTGGAGTAATCTGCCCTTTATTTGCGATAACATAAACAGTAGAGTTGTTTTAAAGCATGATAACATTAAATATTGGGCCTAGGGAGGGAGACAGAAAGAGGTAGTTTACATTCTCACTGGAGTAGTCTTGATAACAGGCCAGAGGGAATATGAGCCCCTTTAAATGTGTGCATTAGTGTAATTTATAGGGCTTCCCTCTCAGGCCTGCTGTTCCTCCCGCATCTTTTTCCCAAACAAAAGACAGACCAAGGCTCCAGAATGGATGGGAGTGAAAAATCATTCACAGTTGATAATGGCATAAAACAACGGCATATTTGCTGCCTAATAAGCACAAAACGTTCCACTGGCCTCCTCCCTTTTGAGCAGGATTACAGACTCCTACGACCCGGCCTCTGCGAATTACACAACTCCGTCTCAGAGAACCTTTCTTAATATTTTAATAACACATAATTAAAGAAGCAGTAAGTGACTTTGAATGGACGTACAATGGCAATGCCTAAGCACGTTTCTTTCACTTAATAGAATGGCATCTTTGACTAATTTGGGAGCTTCAGTCATGCTCAGGCACAGCATACTTCCTCAGGTTTGGTTTGAAAGATGCATATACACCATTTTCAAGCATATACTGACTGCACCGCTTTCCTTAATTACGTTATCTTTAGTTTATTTGACTGAGAACGTGCACAATGCATCAAAACACAACACACACTCATTTAGCCCTCTCTGATTGTATGAAAGGAAAAGCATATCATAAAATGTGTTTTAAAGCCGAGGAACTGGGATAGCCTTGTTACTTATGTCTGTTAAGCTGTATACCTACTTTTATTTAGTCACAAATATATTACTGACTTTTCATTTAAGGTTTTACACCCAAATATACAATGTAGTATTGTTTTATTTTAGTCAAATCTGGAAATTGTTAAGTATTTTTTTTTTTTTAAATGAAAAGTTCAGACTGAATTTGAAATGTTGAATTTAATTTAGTTATTTGAACACAATTGATTTATTTGTAACAAAAGTAAGTGAAGTAAAAAAATCTGTGTTTTTTTATTTAAGGCTGTTTTTATTTATTGTTATATTTGTAACCAATGACTTTCATAGCATTAACGCTATGCTCTTCAATTTTATAGACTTTTTTCAAAATCCTGCACATTGTCCAAACAAAGCTTTAACTCAAACTGTGGTGCGTCCAAATGAAAAAGTCATGGTCTAGACCTGTTTTTTTCCTACATTTAGTCATAGTTTAAAGCTGTTTAATCCTGGTTTAGTAATAATAATCTTTGATACTAATAATCTTTAATAGTAACTAAGCTCCTTTGACAAGTGGAAATTAGTCCAGAGCTTTATATTTCTTTTTTCTACGTAAAAAACAATTTAAATATTGAAGTTAATATTGTTTTCTTACATATTTATTGTATAATATATCGCATAATTTTTCTTATATTGTGCAGCACTACTTTTATTAAATATTTATGCATTTAATTTATTACTTACTTTACCCACTTAATTTATTTAATTAACTTAATTACCCACTTAATTTATTTGGAAACCTTGCACAGAAACATTGCATTTAGGAGATAGTGTTGGGAGTTTGTTAGTGCTCAGGTTTAAAGTGGTTACTAGGAGAAAAAGGGGCGGGACAAAGATTTCATAACTCTTTGTATATGTCTGGAACTCACCCACGCGTCCTGATTTTAACCAATTTATGTCCCAACGGAATGACCCTTTGAATTAATGAGGCTCTGGCCGCGAGTTCTAGCGCCACGGGGTCAAGTAAATCATGCTTTAGGCTCCATCCCCCCTCAAATCTACGTCCTGCGATAAGGACCCTGAGAAATCCCACCTCATCGACACTTGCGTCCATCTCGGAGAACATATTTTAGGGTGAAAGCACCAACCGGCTGTAAAGGCTGCTTTTAGTGGCGACTGGGAGCTGATGAATGGCACTGGGGCAAGAGCAATGGGATGAGAGGTCACTTTCTTCACTTCACAGCAGTTTGTTGATGTTATGCACATTTCTGTCTCCAGGAGAGTTTTTTTTTTTTGTTTTTTTATCTTGGCTCAGAGCATTTCAAAACTTAATACGTGATTTAACCGAGCCCTTTCCCTTTGAATGAATGTGGGAACAGTTGACATCATTAGGCGTAACACCAAAAAAACCTTTAGAGACTAACACCTAAGCTCTGCAAATCAGTCAACCCGTTTTATGCAGAAAAATAATTTGTCTTTTCATTTATAGCTGTTAAAATGCCATCATTTTTTACGCACGTGTTTAGTGTTTTGGATTTAAGAGGAAAAACGGTGACAACATTGTCAAACAAGCGTGAAACTAGAGCTCAGTGCAGCACTCGTGGAACATTGGAGAGGGACTCTGCCAAGTCCGGCTCAGCTTTGTTTTGTCCTACTGTAACCATTAAGGGAACACTCGTCACATAAATGAATGTATCTGAGTGAGAGGTGGAAAAACAAGGGATTAGTTTGGAAACTTGTGTTTGGAAAGGTCCGATTGTGAGCATATATTCTGTCCAAACTGTTGTAGAAGCAGAGATAGGTAGTAATTAATGGTAACTAGGCTGTATATCAAACATTCACTTTGGTAAATGAATTTATCTGTTTGTTTTTTTGATACTCAAAGGAATTTCAAACACAAAATAGACTTTCAATGGCTCTAGTGGCACTTACTTTTCAAACCGATGTCTGGGATTCCACTTGAAGTGACTCTGCTCAGCTGTTCTTTTTTTGCAATTGATAAAAAAAGTAATTAAAAATGCCATATGTGGGATTAGTTAGTAAAATATAAAGAAAACACTATCCACCTATCTACAACAGAATCTGTGTCATATGCTGTTCTAATATATCTGTTTAGGCTGAGGCGACAGAGGCTGTTACTGTGGATTACATTAAAAGCCAAATCTGCTAAACTGCCCCCAGCACTTACCAGACCAGCAGAAATGTCGACTATAGAGCATAGATCCCGCTGTGTGGTTTCCTGTTAAGAGCGAGGATGAGTGATGCAATGCTCAAACAGCAGAGCCACCAGCACTGTGCCCTTGAGCAAGGCACTTGACCTCTAACAGAGAAGCACTGAGGCTCAGGGATCAACTGTAGGCAACACTAATCCAAATGTTGTCACTACCATCCCTTGATTTAGAACTCGAAACACGTATTTCTGAATATATGGGTTATAAAAAGAGACTGTTTGGTTAAATGTCAAAGGGTAGGCTTTTTTTTTTTTGCTCACTTTTGTTTAATAATTTGTAAGAGCAGAAATATAAGAATATAGATATATAAGAAATATGTATTTCTGCTTTAGACTAAATCTTAGACAAAAGTTAATTTATTTTCTATATTAGCATTATACTATATACTGTAGCTTAGATTAATGTGACGTAAAGCTTTTATTTATTTCTTCATTTACATTTTGTTCATGCGATTTACAAAAGACTCTAAACTTTAATGGAGTTTGTACTAACGGCATGTTTCCAGTTCATGAAGCTATAAAGTTTAAAAAGACATTAGTCTCTGTATCTATTAAGCTGTAATTTTGGTATTTGTATTTTATTTACTGTTTGATTATGTATACTATATATTATAAATATGGTGTGTTATTGGTGTTTCATAGCAGCCACATTCTTTTGTATTTAGATGGATGACCGTGATTGGAAGTGAATGTTGTAACATGAGGCAAAAATGTTATTATTTTATTGGATTAACTAATACTACTACATTCAGTATATCTTCAGTATTTATGCACCGTGTCAAAAGTTTGTGAAAAATAGGCCAAAAGTCAAAGAGATGTTTTCACAACGCTTGTGTTTTGCTCTGATATGGAAGATAGCTCTTTCATGACCATTCATTTTTCACCACTATTTTTTCTTCAGCTTGTTTATAACTTACTCTTACTTCTATGAATTAAACCAGGGCCCAAGTCTGAATAAATCCAGCCAATCTTTTACATTGCCATTACATACTTAGGACTACATGCACACAAATGATGTCAGAGGTTGAAAAGGTGCAGTCTTTAGCTCTTGGCCTGTGGCTCCAGACAAACACCTTGATGGCTGTAATTACTGTCACGTCCCAAAAGAGATGAGAGATACCAGAGTCCCGTATAAAACTCTTGTCATATGATGGATTTCACTTACATTGTTTAAAAATTCCTGCAGCTTTCTGTCCATTGTCTCGAGGAGATGATGACTCGAGCACTAGACGCTGTCTCTTCATCCACTCGGGGCACAAAAGCCCCGTTTGAGTCTGGGAGTGTTGCATGTAGCTACGGTTGAGACTGGTTTTAGTAAATGTCTGCTGTGTGTGTTTACATTTGACCTAATGCACTCAGATGACATTCAATCTAAACATATTCACACAGAGACTCTCCACAGCCCGGCTTTACAGGCACATTCCTCGGCGGCTCGTCTTTATGAGCGCTCTCACTGGTTGGGGCCTTAAACATGAGCTGTTTCTCATAAAAGGCTAGTCTACGCATTTAAAGATCCTTTTATAAACAATATTTTTACAAAATATCTTTGTCCACAACTTTAAACTTTTATAAGATGTTGGAAAGAGCTTTTTCAGAGAGTATCCCTGGATGAACAGATTATGAATCACAATGCTCATAAATGTGGATTTTTCAAATGGAGAGTCAAATGGGATGGTTTTTGAGCCTTTTGACTTTGACAGACCATCATTTAGAGTTAGTTCTGCTTTTTTCATCTTCATTTACGGTAAATATGTACAATAAGTTTTATATAGAGAAAAAGGGGACCAGAAAGTCACACTGAAAGTACTTGTTTGGCAGGCTTTGAACAGGCTTCGAAACTTCAGAGTGAGTACTGATAGTGTCTCGTTTTAACCAGACCGAGACCAAAAACAAGACAAGACCAACCATGTGAGGGCGAGACCAGGTCAAGACCAACCATGTGAGGGCGAGACCAGGTCAAGACCAAATCAAGACAGAACCAGGGGACTGTATTGTAATAGATCAAAGGACAGTTAAAAAAATCAAAATAGTCCAAGTCCAGACTCATGGAGGTTAGAGTTTAGTGAAAGAGACCAAATTAGAAAAAGATTTTAAATTAAATAACAAATAAGCCAAATGTGGCCCTGGTGTGACCAAATTATAAAAAAAATACGTTTGAGAAACAAGACAAAACCAAGACCATTACAACATAGTGGGCATTAATGTATCTGTGTAATATTCTTTATTATTACACAAACATTTCTTGTATGATATCTGGCATTTCTTTAAATAGCTACAGTGATATAAACTTGGGTTACAGTCTTTACGAGCGACCGCATGGACAGTTATTTGAACTATTTTACTGTTAAACCTGTCTAAATACCACATTTGGAGTTGGAAAAAGTGTAGCATTGAAATCTTTTTTTGTGACGTAAAACCATTGGCATGTGAATGAGACAATCCAAATGCAGTAGAGAAAACGTGTTTACAAAAATATGTGTATTTGTGTAAATTTGGCCAAAGTCAGTTTAAATAATGGTCTGTTTATATAAAAAGTGGAATTTTATTGTCTGCCTAACTGTTGTTTTACAATGCCAGACTTTCCTCAGTTATAAATACCGTTTTCCTTCATTTTACAAGACCTGCCCAAACATTTCCCGTCTCACAGTTGTGTCCTGATTGACTCCAGTTCAGTAAACGCATCACAGTAGGAGCTGCCACATCCGCACACTGAGCACACCACAAATGTAAAGAGGAATGGCTTCAGCAGCGACCGAAGCCTTCACTGAGGCTTCGAGGCTTCTCCCTCCGTGCAGCTACACACTCGGGAGATAAAATCCCATCTCACAAATGAGATTAGGCACGTAAAAATAACAAAACCTTGAATGAATGGATTTAGTGTATTAAAAAAAGATTCACCTGATATTCCCATTGTGGTTTCTGCTCAACATATTTCTATAAATGTAGACGGCCTGGCGACGCCTTAAAATGAGAATAAAAAATAAGAAAATTACAGGATAATTTATCTCTAAAGACAGATTAGTCCTCTTTGGGTTGTATAATTTAAAGACGTCAGATTATAAATCTGTGTTTTGAGACAGAGATGCCCACAGTGGAACGAGGACAAGGTTTATTTTGGAATCAAAAGATGTATTAAAAGGGGATCATGGGACGTCATATGAAGTAGAAATTAAGCTGAGGAAGTCAGCAGTTTATGGAGCCACAAGTGATTCCCATATTTGGGAAACGGTTAGGTATAGCCAATGTAGCTAGTGATGCTAACAGCAAACAAAGAACTGCAGTGGTCCTTAAGGCGTTAGTGGAATGCTTGATGGGTTTAGTCCTGGTCTGGCTTTGGTTTTGTTTGGGTTTTTGTCTGGTAAAGGTTTTGTGTTGAATCAGGGTTTTACTTCTGGTTTTGTTTGGTCTTTTGAATCTGAAATTTATATAATGCTTTTGGTGTTTGGTGTTTTGGTTTAGATGTGGAACAAGCTTTGGGTTTTATCCTGGGTTTAGTCACAATTTAGTTCAGGTTTTGTCTTGAATTGAGTCCCTGTTTTATCCTTGTTTTAGTCCTTATTTAGTCCTGGATTAAGGTGTAGTTGAGCTCTTTCTAGACCGGGTTTTACTCCTGACCTAGTCCTGGTTTAGTCCTCCTTTAGTGCTACGTGTGATCCTGGGAAAGGCCTAGGTTTAATTCAGGTTTAGCACTGGTCTGGGTCTTGTCTGGGTTGGTTTGATTAGTACAAGTTCAGTATTTTTGAGCTACACTGGCCGACGAAGTAGAGCAGGTTTGAGCCTTACTCCTTCAGCCCATAGTGTTGAAGTGTCCCGGGACAATACACTGTCACGACAACTGCCTCCCTGTTGTCACTTTTTGACCCAGTTTTTATATTTATTCAGGTGACTATTATTTTTTCAGTCTGAAAGTGACTATAAATAGGCCTGGAATTCCACTTACTGGTGCTGTTTATCTTTTGGTGGCATCTAGTTTGACATTTCAAATTAATAAATGTAGGGACTTTATATTGTTTCTAACAAACCCAGTGGTTATTGTGGTAAAGAGAATCATATGAGCAGCAATTGTCTAATCTGAGCCGCAGTAGGAAGAAATTATGAAAGTAATCCTTTAGAGAGTTCTACAGAACTTCAAATGTCAAATATTTTAGTGTATTGACAAAATTTTCAAATATATCTTACCATTTCATCTATTTTTGAGCACAGATGGTACTTTTGTGAGCCTCTTTCGCTTGAGATCAAGTGTAAAGGTTGAGTGGCCCAGTCTCACCACAGTTTCCTCTCTTCTGATGCTGCAACACAGACCAAGGCAATAGGTGCTTAACCGATTGTTCATAAACAAGAAAGAGCAACAATACACAATAGGAAGAGCTTAGCATGCAATAAACCGGACATTGATTTACAGAGCACTGAACTAAAATGAATAATCGGAAATGCTAGGGTAGTTTGGCGATTTGTCCAAGACATACTTCCCCCGATCTCTCCAGACCCCGGGAAAAACCTGGGTGGCCCCTAACCCAAGGCTTCCTCTGGTTTGTAATGTTAATGTCATTGCTGGTGCTGGTATGACAGAAGCTCCACCACAGGCAGGGTTCAAATCGGGCCAAAGGGACGAGCTCTGATATCAGGATGTAGGATTATACCAAATACACTTCTTTTTTTGAGTCCCAAAGCGCAGTTTGATGCCACAATGGAAAAGGAAGGATTAAATGTTTCAAAAGGGATTGCGTTTGATTACTTGACTTTTCCAGAAATCAAAAACCACAGGCTATTTTATGGTCAGTGGATGTTTTGAATTACTCCCGCTACATAATGCTTCCTTTTTACGCTGCCCACAGAGATGTTTCATAGTGGTTTTTGCTCAATTCATTGAGTCGGATGTTAAGTAAGTGATTTCTAAACATACCCTTAGAACAGGGCTGTAAGCCTGGGTTTAGTTTAATAATTTTGTTCTTGGTTTAGTCCATGTGTAATTCTGTGTCCAGGTTTAGGTTTTATTCTGGTATGGCTTCTGTTTTGTTCTGGTTTAAACTAAGGTTTGATTGTACAGTAAATTAGTCCAGGTTTTGTTCTACTTTAGTCTTTTTAAGATGGAATTTATTTCACAGCTTTGTGTGGTTTAGTCCTGGGTTGAGTTCTGGATTAAGTTGTAGTTTAGCTTTTTTTGTGCCCGGGTTTAACTCCTTGCTTAGTCCTAGTTTATTCCTCCATTAGTGCTAAATGAAATCATGGTATAGGCCTGGATTTGGGTTTAAACCTGGTGTGTCCTTGGTTTTGTTGTGGTTTAACCCTGTATTCTGTTACGCTTTTTTTTTTTGGTTTAATCCTGGGTTGAGTCTGTTCAGTTTTGGTTTAGCCCTGTTTAGTTCAGGTTTTGTCCTTTAACTTGATCCTGGCTTAATATGCCTGCTTTTAGTTTCAGACAATCCTGGTTTTAGCGCTAGGTTAAGTCCAGGTTTAGAGCTTGGCAGTCCTGCATGGTTTCCCTTTAGGTTTAGCCCTCATTTAGTTCTGGGTAGATTCATTTTGGAGTAATCTGTCTTTTATCTGGCTTGGTCCTTCTTGAATCATTGTTACGTTCTGGATTGAGCCCATTTTTTGGTCCTGGTATGTAGTTATCTTCAGACAATAATTTAACTTTACACACTCGTTTATGTTGGTTCCATTGCAGGTCTTTACATGAAAAGTGGCTAGTCTGTTGGTTTTAGGGGGAAGTAAATTTCCTATAATTAAAGTGTTGAGCCCAGAGTGTACATACGTATATTTCATAATGGTCATAAATACACTTTAATTAAGTTTCTCAAAAAACATAAATATAGGTGAGAACAGGCCTACTGGTGTTAGTTTTAGTGAAGTTGGCACAGTATGAGATCTCCTTGTTTTGTGAAATAACAGAGGATCTAAGGCCCATTACTTTATATACAGACTATTGTAAAAGGGCGAAGAGGAGGAGGAGGATGGAACATTTTGTAAATCTTGTGTCACCAAAACCGCCGCGAGCAGGATGAATGCGTGGACTTCGCCAACAGGATATCCCCTCAGACCTGCTCGCTGCTGCGTCGATGATGAGGATAACAGAGGGGGCATTATTTTTGTTCACCAGCTCAGGAAGGTGATAAAGCGCTCCCAGATCCTCTCACAGGGGCGCGGACGAACACTCAGACACTCGCTTCGATGCAACATTTGATCTGCTGTAACCTGCAACAAGAGGCTTCCCCCAGAGTCAAACTCCACAACACGGCTATGGACAGAACTGACCAGGGTCACACAGAAAAATGAAACATGGTAAAACCTTCACTCAGAGTAGCGTCTGGGAGAGTAATGCATGTGTAAGGTTAGGATAGGCAGGTGTTTGTGTGTGTTGTGTGGGACCGCTGTAATAGACAGTTAAATGTGTGTTGTGTCTGATAAATGTTGTTGAGAGCAAATTCTGATTCCTTGGTTCAGGCCTTGTTCCAAAGCAGCGGCACAAATTAAATGTGTTAAAATTCAGTTTGAAGTAAATGGAAAGATCGGATTTAAATCTGAGGAGGGGGCAACAGTGACTGATGGGTCTTGAAGTATATATATTGCACATATTGTTTTGCCTATAGTTTAACAAAACAAGCATGAAGAATGAGTGTTGGCCCGGCCCTCCACAAGAGTCCCAGGTTCTAATGTGAAAAGAGTTGCCCACCTTTATTAGTATTTTGTGGTTGTTCTGGTTATAGTTCTTTATTGAAGAGAAAGCAGGAAAGATCCCAGTTCTTTTTGGGGGTGAGTGTGTTGGAGAGTGACATAGAATAAATAGAACAGATTTTGTTGTAGGAGTCCTGTGGCACAACATAGTTCCTAAAACCATGTCTGTTTTACCTGGAAATAAAATGATTTAAACTTCCCCATTGTTGCAACTTAGTTGGTGCATATTTTGGTTGGTTTATGTCTTCGGTTTTGTTCGTTGTGTAAAATACACTGAATCACCACAGTTAGGATTACTTCCTGTTCTTTGCATCTGCATCGACCATAGTCTGACACATGTTCATCGTCCATCTATCCACAAGTACCACATACAACACTACAATATACAATGACACAAAACCCTGTCTGGTGCTTTTTACATTAACTGTGGTCATTTATCTTTATTGAAATGTTCATTCAAAGTCAACGTGTGATAAGTAGTGGCCTAGGCAAAATTTATTTAGACAAAACCTGTGAATGTCTAAACAGTAAGCCATGGAACAAAGTTGAACTATTTTATAATGTGTTGTTCAATCGCAGCTGTGTTAATTAACAATTTAGGTTAGTCGAGCTTATCAAACCGACCTTTTAATGTTGTACCTTTATTATTAACCTTCTAGTAAACATGTTGTGGCTTTTTAAACATGAACTTCTGTAAAAGCAGAAACTAAAGACCTCTGAAAGTCCGTCAGTGTTTCAAAATGTCTCAGCGCCAATGACAGCAGGACACACTCGATTGTCTCTTGCAGTTGGTGATTAAAATGAATGATTCCTGTTATGACTAGTCGGTTCATTTCACTTCCTCTGTGTACCCTAACAAACGCATCCTTTTCACAGAGAGAAGCACTTGTGTGCGTGATGCTCTCTAATACACAACATGTACACAGATTCCTGTTATCCATACACTCCAATGATGTTTGTTCAACCCCGAGTGGACTCTTACACTCTTACTTTGTCTGCCATAATTAGTTTCATAAATTGCGAGTGAATGTTTTTTTTTTGACTTGGCAAAGGTAATGTCAGGTTAAGTCCAAAAGTCAAAGATGAAATATGGCCAAAATAACTAATGTGGAGGTGTGTCAGGTCAGAGCGACTATTCACAGATTAAACTTTCACATTTGTGTTGCACCTGGCAGTTGTGGTTGGAAAAAGGTTACCGTATCTCATGGCTAATAGAAGAGCTACAGTTTAGGAGTAGCATAAACATCAGCGATTGTACTGTAATGTGACTGTTGTCATTACTAGAAGCCTTTAGCTAAGTCATGGCTTCAGACCTGTAACACAGTCATAAAGTATTGACTGGCCCGTTAGCTTTGTCTTGCAAAGTAATCACATGCTTTGATCAACAAAGTGGAGTGTGTACATTTTTTTTGGCAGCCTAGTGGCAACATTTCGAAATGCAACTATGGTAGCTCTGTGGGGACATGCTTTTGAAAATCTGCTTCTCTTACACTTATGCTCCATTTGTCTGTTTTGGGTGTCTGTACAGAAACAGGAAGAAGCTACCTTCATTGATTTCTGTGGAGCCTTGCATGTCTATCACTTAATTTGGGTCAGTGTCCGAGTGGCTTTGCACATGCTCATACTCTTTGAATCGGTTCGGCCTTGTCAATACCTTACGTGGTCAAACATTTGATATCCATACAATCTGTTTTAAGCTTTACACTTACACTACAGAATGTTTTTCTGTCTTTATAGTAGCTCTATTTGTAAGTATTATCGTCATGTTTTATTTTAATTAATAGCTGGTGGCAACAAGAACCTGGGAAACTGTTTTTTGCAATTACAACAAAGGTAATACTGCAGACAGACTAGCATTAATGACGGAAATCAGGTAACTCATACAAATCAGAGGTGACAATATCTATTATTGCGTTATTTTAAAGCAATAATACACTCCTGAAAACACTGTTTGGATGATGTGTAGTAAAGCCACCAGGGGGCGCCCAGCATGTTTTGATGTTGGTGGCAGAAACCGGAGTACCCAGAGAAAACCCACCCTGGACCTTATGGCTGTGAGGCAACAGTTCTAACCACTGAGCCACCGTGCCACCACACGCAGTTATACGTAGTACAAGTAAAGTGGGTCTTATTTTATCCTCCTGGTACTCCCCGTACTCCCACCAAGGACAAGGCCACAGGGCTCTCACAAACAGCTCTGCCTGAACATCTCAGACACCTTCCTATCTTATCTTCTTCTCTCCTATCCTTTCCTATCTTATCCTCTTCTCTCCTCTCCTCTCCTCTTCTCTCCTATCCTTTTCTATCTTATCCTCTCCTATCCTCTCCTCTTCTATCCTATCGCAAACCACCTGTCTGCCATGTGACATCTGTCTGACTCTTTCCTCTAATCCCCTCCCAGAAATAAGCCAATGAAAAATCCCATCACATGACCACGTGTATTGTCTATCCTGTTTTTGTCTTATGTCTGTATGCCTATGTTACGTATGTTGTAACGGTGACTGTAGTTATAACTACTTATTATGTCTATATATTTATGTATACATGTTATTATATGATCCACACGAAAAGATTTTCCCCTTGGGGATCAATAAAGAACTATCTAATTATCTATCTAACATATAATAAAAATAAACTAAAATATACACAGAACATATATTAAAAAAATTGCTTAATCAAATATATAAGCAAAAATGAAGCTGTATGTGAATTAGATATTACGGTGTAAATGGTGGAAATGGTGCAATTAGATATTATGATTGAAGATGCATTAATATAATAAATTAGATTGTCCATTTAAGTCCAGTTTAAGGCTCAGAGCAGATGGATGGCTTGTGGATAAATACTTTTCTTTAGCCTCTGTGTTTTAGTCTTCAGGCAGCGGAAAGGCCAGCCTGATGACAACAGGGAGAGTGTCCTGGGTGGGTGGGTTGTTTGAAAAGGTGGCATGTGAAAAATGTTGACGTACCTGTGTAAAATTTGAACCAAAGCTCTTCAACCAGCAGGACATTTACACACAGTGTTGCAGGTTCAGGTGTAGGAAGATCTTCATACATTGGCATGTAATAAATGAGTCTCTTCAATGTAATGCAAGTTATATTGGCATTGAACAGGCTTAAGACTACACATAATAGAAATAAAATACTTGCCTCTGCTCTTTTGTTTTGAAAACTGTACAAATTATCTATGGGTAACGTGCAGGTTTGAGAAACTAAATCTGTGCTTTCCAAATAATTTAACTGTTAACTTCACTGTTGATTTACTAAAAGCCCAATAATGAGGGCTCTCCATCATTGCTATAATCCTCTCGAGTTGTTGAAGGGAGCTGCTTTTAATTATAGCCAAGGTGGTTGAACATAACGCTTCCTTTATAGCTCTGAAATCATTTCACAGACTCTGGTAGCGCTGGCATTATTTTAAAAAGCTCCGGTCTGAGGTAGCCATTAAAAATACTCATAAACATTAATTTTGCCAGTGGGATGTGAGATTGTGTTACAGTCTTGGATGAAGTGTGTTTGAAATATGTGGTTTTGCATTGGCGAAAATAGTTCCCAACCCTCACTTCCTTTGAAAGGTATATAATCTCCAGTGTTTGTCAACTGGGTTTGAAGAAATTGGACGTCGCCCAGTCGCCTTGTGCCTCGTCACGTTTGCGATGGCGGTCGTGCCAAACAAAAACACAATTCTGAGAGAGGTTAACCTACAAAGGAAATGTGCTGATTGATTTGTCTGGCATGTTTCATATTAAATTGAAAACTAAATTAAAGTCACATGAATAAACACATCTTTGAAACTGTATGCCAAGATTTAGAGCTTATATGAACATGCTTTCTGGTATCCTGTGAATAGGAACTATGCAAATAACCTGTCTGCATGTTCGCGGTTATGATTATTAGCATTACTAGCTGTACCTAACTTTGATGGACAAAACTCTAACATTACATAAATTATCTCTTCACCCTCATAACTTCACGCAGGACTTTTAGTATTTTGATTTAATCCAAAAATAGAGCTCCTAATGTCATTTTCAGGTGCTGAATCCATGTGAAGCGGGGTCAGAATGATGTGAGGAGTCACATATCGGAGCTATTTTGTGGTGAACGGGGCTTGGCTTCCTGGCACGCAGTAGGTGCCCTCTTTTGAAGCTCTGCCAACAGTCTAACCTACACTGGGTGAAATTTCTGGGTCGATATTTAGCTCGTCTCTGCCACTCTGGAGGGCAGAAAGAATAACATTGGGCCTCTTACTCAGTTGCGTTTTAGGGCCGGTGATGGTTCCCCTCAGAGTACGGCCTGGCTACAGATCACAGACCAAACTCAGAGTAAACTAGAAATGTCAAAAACACTCTTTACTCTTCAAATGTGGTCATTGTAAGATTTGCCAAGTGAAGCTGTAACTATGGTAACAATGTGCTTCTCCTTTTCAACAAATTGTAAATCACTGCACATTCTTGTTCCTAGAGCAGTACTGTTCAATTTGGTTCATTACACTTTACCAAATTAAAATGATTGGCTTGTGAGGGATACTATATAATGTCCCACATTTTGGCACACTTTCATTGGGAACCAACTTGTTAAAGTTCATGTCGTTTGTCTTTCTTTTGTTACATTCTTTGTCAGAGTGCCCAGTCTGCAAACATAAACACTTTCCTCTTTCTAGAAAGCATTTTTGGGGTATGTTACATTGCAATGATGTATCATTGATTGAAGCAGCTGACGCAGCAATCGCCACCTGACCCGTGGTCTGTCAAAATCGCAATGTGTTGAGGTAAACATTACTGCTCGGTGGTCAGTATATCTGTAGTATGTTATTTTGCAGTCATTAGATGTTAAAGTAACCAACATAAATGTACCTTGCTTCCTCTTCTGATGGCCTAAACCTGGTGATAATAACAGGACACAGCCACAATGTGTCATCATTAGAAAAAGGAAGTGAAGATGCTGCGGTGTTGATATTGTTTTCTGGAGAAATTTTGAGTAACAAGTCATTGTGAAAATGACCTTCAGAGTGATCCTGTTGACCTCTAAAGCATTGTCTAACCCTTGTTTAATACTGTGACACATCATTACTGGCTGCTTCACATGTTTCAGGTTCCACTGCATAGACATTATTTTTTATTTAGTCTGAAATTACATATAGTGTAAAAATGGGGAAGTACCGTTTTTATTTTCCTGTTACATGAACCTTGGAGCAGCCTGCTTCCAGCTGCTCCAGCAGCTCAGCCCCAAAAGTAGTTTCAGTTCTCTATGGCCACGGTTTTCGTTTAAGTTGCAAAATACTTATGTGTGCTTATTTGTACAATCACTTTCTCCTTAACCACATGCTTCTTTTTCTGAAGGACCTTAAGTTGTTGAGATGAGGCTTGTAGCCAAACAACCTGCAAAGAAAAGTGTGACTGTACTCAAACTGAACCACTGTTTATTGAGAGCTGCATAATTGCAATTACCTGTAATTCCTCAAGTGGAAGTCTGCAATTACCTGAAACTCATAAAGTGGAAAGCCATTTTACTCTCACTCTACTGCTGCTGAGTGTTTCATGTGGATTGTTACTGAAGTGTTATTCTACCTCTACTAGAGCGTAAACTCCCAGAGCCATTTATCAATCATCATCTATATATAACATTAAAATCTTTGTTTGTGACAAAGCCAACAAATATAAACAATGCAAAGAATAAAAAACAAAAAAACAAAAGTCAAAGCAACACATTTTATCTTTTTGCAGACTTTATGTAATTGAACAAGGAAAGTAATGACGTACTGCAGACGAGCATTTAGGAGCAACAGTCAAAATGCTTTTTGTTCCAAACATAATACGGTGTCTATCACTATTTCACAGTCTATGTTTTTAGCTTTTAGCTTCAGGATGTAACTTAACTTGCACAGCAGCCAAAGTAATATATTTGTTCTTTCATACCATTTAAAATAAAAAGAAATTATGTCAAATGGATACTGCCTTAAACAAAGGCACGAGTAACAGGACCGCCTTCATTTTATAGCCTCACAGCTCCATCCAAGTTTGGTTTTCAACATGCTTTTAAATCAGTCAGCGTATGAATATGAGTTTTATTCATGCCCGGTCACTTGACACTCGACAGCTCTCTCTCAACAATAGATATTATATTGCACAACGCTCTGCATTTGTGCTTTGGCAGCAGTCTTAGGCATGACAGATACATGATTAAGTATAGTGACACACACACTGGCTCCATAGGCCAGCTTCTCTTATAAGAGCACGTGTTTTAAAGAGACGGCAAAGGCGAGCAAAAGCGCGGAGGCCTTCTGTGGAGTCCAAGCAGCACATTTGTCAATGTCACAGAGAATTCACTAATTTGTACTACAGCTGTTTCTCTATATGAAGTGTTGAAAAGCTCCATCACAAACATGAGACTGGACCAGCTTGTGTCTCAGCTCATAATGTGGCTCCATTCACAAGGTCACCAGCTTCAAGTGTGCCTCCCATCGAAACGCCAGTAAAAGTAGCAGCAACGCTCAGCTGCTCTAATTTGTAAACTGTGGTGGTGGATGCAGACAAGGTGGCCGAACGAAGGAGGGGCACAGGGGCCAACTCCACATGGTCCTGATTGACAATGATTGAATCAAGAGCAGTAGCAGAGAGCAAGTGTTTTTAGTGAGAAATTTGTGTGCACTAAAGTGTTTCACGGAGGGACATTCAAATTTAAACAGGCACGACAAATGGATTAGTTAAGACCTATTACTGTTTGTTCCATTAAGGACTCTGATGTTCCACTGATGTGAACTTGTTTTTTTAAATACACATAAATCTATAGGGGCTGACACAAATACACAAGTGGAGAAACAAAACAAGCGACTGTGGCAGGGTTAAAGAAGTACGTTTGTAAAAATACAGTGGGTAAGCCCCCCTGATAGTTCTAGAGTAGGCCGACTGGTGATTTTTTTTTTTTGTTTTGCACACTATGACTGTTCAAGCTGCCTTTATATGTTGTTGATGTTGCAGTGCTGACATATATTCAGCTCCAGCTGCACAAATGCTCTTAATATTTAACTGCATGAAAGTCAAACAAGTCTAAAGGTTTACTCAAAGTAAGGACCACTTTTATATTGCTCATAAAATCCTGCTTCTGGGATGCCTTTTGCTTTAAAGCATGCAGAAAAACCTGATCCTTTCTCCAGTGTCAAGGCCAAAGAAAGACATGAAAGAAAAATGTAGGTGAAAAAAAATGAAGCTTGAACTTCTCCAAAATGCTCTCCTGTCACACAATGGCCCCTAGTGGCACTGTGGCGATTGACAGAGACAGCTCAATCATTTCCTTATAGGCGTGTGCTGCCAGGCCCAGCTGGCTTTGACATTAACACCGGGCCCTGACTGACAGAGGCCCTGGCCTTGGGCTGGGCTCCCGGGGCCTGCACAGTACATTCAGCTCTCCTTTTAGCCTGTTGATTTACTGTCCCCGGTGGCCGCTCATTGATCCATTTCCCCTCTCAGTTTGCTCACAGGGCACCCCAAAAACCGTCCTCCAGCAATATATTTGCTTTATGATTTCCTGAGGAGCCAATGAAGAAAAACAAGCCCCCGCTCACTGCACCTGTTGTAGTTAATGTGCAGCATCGCTCGGACTCCACTGGTCTCGGCGACGGGGGGGAAAAAGAGGGCCGCTCTGTCACAAGCTCCATGTGGATCTTCCATTTCCCGCAGTGGTCCAGTGGGGACGATGCGGCCCGGGAAAAAGGGGGTTAGGGGGGGTATTATATGTGTGTCAGTTTAACACGGGCAGGTTAAAATGGGGCCCACTCGAGTCGTGCTGCGTTGTGCATTATTAACATGTGTGTGGGTGTTTATGTAGCGCAGCGCCCAACGTGGAGCTGACATTAATAAGGCAACGTGATGGGAACTTGCTTACATCACTTTGTACGACATGCAGATGTGACTTATTCACAGCTACAACCATCCTGTGTCTGAGAAACGACGTTTAATCTGACCACCCCACTTACAATTTAACCATTCCAATGAAAAGATGAAATAATGTTTAGTTCGTTTTTAAAGTAACATGTACATAATATAAGCACCCAATTTACTGTATAGTATTATGGCTTTTGCTTAAACTGTGCCAATGTGCAAAATAAAAATTATATTATATTCTGCTTAAAGATGTGGGACTCTCACCGAAAGATGCTGTTCACATGCTTTTCTGTTCTTTGTCTTAAATTTTTTATTGAACTGAACTGAAATCAGTCACTATAACCAACCTACCTCCAACATGGAAAAAAATAAATGCATCTAGAAATGCCACTATCAGCTATATAGACTAATAAGCACATCTTTTACATAAAATGTCCTAAAAACATAAAAATCTTTGTGTATCTCTTCTACTTTTATTAATTTGTATATTCAAATTAATTTCTGCTGAGTTTGTTCACAGACAACACTCACCATAATTTAAAATAATTATAATTAATAAACAAACCAATGCTGAAAAATGCATCCTTTCTTCTTTGCAACTTTGAGAAACACAAAAGTTATTTTTTTCCCCACCTTCTCATGTCTCCTGTGGTGTTAATAGATGCATGGCTTATTTAGTGACCCCGAGTCTACCTCTGTCATCTGTAAACTCATGAGTAGATACAGATACATTGTCAGCAATCCAGAGTAAATTTGTGCTACGTCTTATAAAGCACTCAGATTCTGTGGTATTTATTACATGAAGTAGTTGATTAGAAGAACAGGTCTGAAAATGTGATCCATTTGTCTCCGTCTGAGATTTCCATTGATAACGATGACTGTTATACATTTTAGGAATGAAAGACTGAGAGCTCTATTGAGAAAATGGTCAGAAAATCCAAAGTCATAATTCAGACAAATCCTTTTTACTGCCGTTTTTTTTGTCGTCTGACTTTAATTGAGGTGGAAATAGCCTTCACTTTCTCAGCAAGTCTCTGAACATGTCGCTAGAACCAAAAGTCCATCTGAAAGCTGTCAGCTCTCTGCCTTTGCTTCACATCCTTCTGTTTCCTCGAAGTGGCCCAGTGGCTTTTGAGTTGAGCAGAAAGTGGTTTGTCATACACCAATATTTACTTAAATAATACTGTCTTTGGAAACATTATTTACGGTGCTATATTTATATTAGCATAACTGATAACTGAGAAGAACATGATCAGCTATTTATATCTGTTTAAACAAATTTAATAAATGTTGTATGAATAAAAGACTACATTATGCAGATTAGTGAGTGACATCCCTAAACGAAGTCGAGTGTGTTTTTTTTTTTTTTTTTTTTTTGCATTTTTGGTTATGTTCAGTGAAAAGAGAAGAAAAATAAGTGTCAAAAATAATTAGGTGGCTTATTATACTTTGTAAACCAATACCAGTATAATATATGACACTGAATATATTTTTCATATAAAATATTATAAACACTGGATGTTTATTTGCACATAACAGAGGCGGTTCTATAGACTCCTGAGGCCCCAGGCTGAAGATAATGGAGGCCCCCATCACACAATGAAGTGTCTGTTGGACACAAATGCATTTATCACAGATTTAATCCAAGCACATTATACTATTTTATTTTAAATTATTCTTTTAACACAAGTTCAAGATAATTTCTTAGTTTTCCTGTCCCATTACAACAACCCCATTTTGAAAATATAACAATATAGTATTTCCTTTTGATGTTTATACTTTGTGCTTCCATTTTATTGGTGCATCTCACGTATTGGTCAGAAATGTAAATGTGTTCCAGGACCTTTTTTTCTCCGGTCGTCCTCCTGATGGCAGATGCATTGGAGCTCAGCCTTGCGTGTAGCTGCTGAGTGTGTGTGAGTCCTGGTGCTTTTCCTCATGTTGTTTTTTCCCTCTTTTTTTCCTGCGGCCTTAAACAGTGTGTTAACCACCAGATCCCATTGCTATCAATCTTAATGGTGGTGGGTCAATGTAAACGCACACATGTGTAGGCGCTCTCTGCGAGCCACAGCTAAAGAATAATTCCACCCCCCAAAAAAATCTGAGAAAGAGGGAAAATTTTCTGGCTCTATTAACAAAGTAGGTGCACAGAAAACACCCCAGCCCGGCCAGAGTGATAGCTACTTCCTCAGCTTTTCCACTTCATTGAAGCTTATGCGAGTTGAAACAACGTGCTTAATGGGGGCTCCGGGCCCTCAGGGGACTAATCATAGCCACGTGACTTCCTCCGGGGCTTCCATGAAAATAACTCCATTACAATGGGCTGTGATATTAATATCGGCTTTGGGAAAGTCAGGCCCGGGACCCACAGGGAGGGCGCAGTATGAGCAAACAAAGAGGAATGTGAGGCATTTGAGAGAGCGAGAAGGGAAACGGAGAAGGAGAAACATACACTAAAACAAATTATTGTGAAGTTTCTGATGAGTGATTGCAATTTGCAGAATCCTGACTGTGTTATAAACTTAGCATAAATTCAAATAAATATTGTAAATCTGAATATAAACTTAGTTTTATTAAAAGAAAATCTGTCAATTATTATTTATTTTAATGATTTTGGAGCTGCAATCTTTCTTAAGTTGACTTAAGGAGAAAAGACCTGTTTAAACCTATGTTAATGTTAACTTTTTACACGTCGACATCCGCTAGTCCTAATAATCCAGTCCTTTTCATCTTATATCAGTAGGAAAATACATGTTAAAATGGATAACATGCTAAATGTGTTCTAGGACCATATGTGGCCATGATTCCTTAAACGGCATCACTGTTGATCTACAAACTATGACTGCTTCATAACAACAGAGAAAAAGAGCAGCATCAGTTGCATGTTTTTCTGACTGAATAATTTGTAAATTTTTTTTGCATTTTTTTTTTTTTAAATGTAAAAAGTACAAATATCTGGTCTGGAAACGTTCAGTGGTCTCTATAGCTTTGGAGCTAGGTTTTAATAAAGTTGTTGTATAAACAGGGCACAAAGGCACAACTTTCCTTATGTCATTTCTTGGTATATGGTTTTCTCAGAAGACTTGGGGCAGGTGAAAGAGTCGTCAGATTTTTACACTCCTCCTGTGCTCCTGTAAACCTTCCACAGTGTCACTCTGCTGTCTGCTCAGGCAATAACTCATGTCCATCTGTAGACTCAACGGCCTCATATCAGTGACGGCAGAGAGAAGTCGCCCACCGCAGAGTTCATCGCACGAGGACCCCCAGGCCTCCCTCACTTCCTCACATTCAACAGACACGTGTGTCGCCCCATCCGACCAGAGGTTACAACCGCTTGAACCCTGTATAAGACTTTACAGCAGCAGAAGAAAGACACTTTTCCAGTTTGTCATGTGCGGGACATTTATTGACTGGAATAATGTCTACTACAGTTTGTGTACTTGTAAGTAGATGCAATGTTTAAAATTGACCTTAAGTATATTTCATGTCATTTCTTTACCTGATTACACAGAGAGAGTAGAGACAGGAAATGCTGGCGAGACCGGGAAATGGCCACAGCTGTGGAGTGTTTTTTTTTTTTTTTAGGGCCCTGGTTTAGACTCTTCCAGATAAGGCTACAAAGCCCCTTGTAGTATTCTTGTATAAAATCATACAGATCTTAGCAGACACATCTAACAGTCTAAAGAGTATTAATTAAAAACACACAAGTGACTTGTGATGTTAATGTAGTCATGGAATAATCCAGATTAAGCCAAAGAAAAAGTGCCTTATTTTTTATATATATTAGTATTTTAGAGCTTCCATGTGTAGGAATATGTCTTTTACATCTTACAAATGAAATATTAGCTGGCAGTAGCCAAGTCAAAGGAAGGGTCCTCCTCCAGGGCCCAAATAATTATAAGAGTGCCATAACAGATCAAACATTATTTCCTTGACCTTGTCTGCAGTTTGAAGAACAGCGCAGGGTTTTGGCTCCGCGCTGGAGCAGCACAGACTCGGTCTGCAGAGGCTGCACAAACCTGACATTTACACAGGATTTGAGTCATTCAGCAGTGAGTAAATGACCCTGTACCCAACCAGGACCAACACCTCTCTGCTTGTTTTCATTCTGTGGTGCAAATTACACATAAGGATTAGTTCGGAGCAAAATCAAGAAGCAGGACCTGAATCCAGCCCTTTACAAACTGAAATCTGGTGTTTAAGTCTGAGGATGCCTCTTTGTGGAGGTGTACCGGTCACACCAGGAGAAGGCCTCAGTCCTGGAGCCTATCCCAGCAGCTTTGTGCCTGCTGCAGAGTATACCCCGAACAGTGGCCAGTTAGTAACAGGGCTGACATTTAAGCCAACACACACAGAGGAGGATGTGTTTGGACGATGGGAGGAAGCCGGAGTACCTGGAGAGAACCCAGAGTAACAGGAGGAGGACATATAAATGTATTAATAGATTATTGTTTGTTAAGTCTGTGACAAATCATTGCCTCTGTTTTTATCTGCTGTCAGGCAGTCCAAACAGTTTCTCAAAACAGGTTAAGGAAGAGTAGGAGGGACAGGAAATATAATATAGACAAAACAATGATACTTTCAAGATTAAACAGTCTATTTCAAATGGACAATATGAAAACACATGAGAAAATGCTTCTGTGATTGTACAGCCACAGGTCTTTGATTCTTGTTGTGTCAGTCGCCTGGGCCTTTCCTGTCAGGTGTGAGCTCATCAGCTCTGTTGGGCGTAATGTCTTAATTTGAGGAAACGCAGTCAGTGAGGAATCCCAAAATCCAACAATAACTGCTTTTTTGTTGTCCAAAGTGTGGGAATCAAAAATGAGTGGTACTTAACACCCGTGCAGCCGTGTGTTTAAACAAACTGCACTTTCCCCTTTACTATGGAGCCCACCTCTGCCGTTTAACCCGAAACCCTGAATAAAACTTAACCTGGTCAAGTGCTTACAGCTGGATGAAACCACACAGATTATTGGGATTCGCACATTCCTTTAAGTTTGAACTTTTAACTTTCTGACCGCTCGAGCACATAACACCAAAATAATTGCTTTTAAATGATTGTCTCAAACAAGCTTACAGCTGGAGGCAATTTGCACCAGGCTGAACACACTGTGCATTTGGAAACGGAGCAAATGAGTGATTACTTCTGTGTAAATTACAATTTAAACACAGGATTAATCTTATTAAGCCCTATTATTATGATCCTTTGTTTATACTAACTTATACTGTAGTGGCTAATCCGCATTTCTTTTGTTGTTTTAGTGTTGTTGAACTCAAGAAGGTCTTAAGACTATTTTAGGGAATATATAAGGCTTGGCTATTTTTGATTTAATTAGTGGTTCATTTGTATCTGGTTTTAGTCTTGATTGGATCTTGACCTGGTCTCATAAAATCACATAAATGTACGTCTATTTCCAGCTGCATAAAAAAATCATAGATACCAAGTTGGGGTTATTAAGAGATTGTAGGAAAGTGGTTCTCATTAAAGCTGACAGTCAGAAGGTTGTGAGTTCAATCCCATGCTTTTTCCCAGCACTCGCAGACGTGTGTGTAGAGGTTGTACATTCTGAGACCCTGTGGGTTCTTTTCGCTGTGACTAGTTGCATATCGATCAACATTATCATATTTTGATGTTAGGGGGTAATGACTGACAGCCACAAAACATTGGTAAAACAAGTAACAAGAAAACACAGACTGCCTTTTTTTCTTACTGTGTGTGTGTATATATATTGTTTCATTAGTTAACACATGGGCCAGGGACTGTGTGACAATAGGACATGGAGCTTTAATAACAGGACACTACTCCTCAAATAGGAACAAAAGGTTACCCCATGTTTGTTGGCATTGAAACAAATTGCTTTTTAAATAAGCATCTCATAACAAACTGTTAGCCAACTATGTGATAAACATCATTGTCAACTCTGACCTTTTGGCTGCATGTGTTTATTTCTGGCTCATTAAACTCAATAATTTACATTTGTAAACCTTCTAATATAAAATGCATCAAATAGATTGAAGTGAATACAATGATGCGCACTTGACTTTTCTGAAATTAACCCAGTTGCAGTAAAACCTGTCTGCATTTATTGCTGTTTGTACGTGTGGTTTGTTGTTGTGACACTGGAATCGTGCTTAACATGAACACTATTTAAAAAGCCAGAGTCATTACGAGGCTGAGGGTGTACAGTGTCGCGATGTTGTTCTGTTTTGCAAATGGCTTCCATTTCTCCGTCATCGCTGCGGCCACCTGTCGCTGAGCCGCAGCGTCTGAACACAGCTCACAAATAACCCCTCGTTCACTGGGGATACGACAGATGCACGCTTAATGTTGACGGCAAAACATTTCTCCAAGTCAACGCTGTCCAAGTCCAGTCAAGAGTTAAAACTGTGGCAAAGTCAAACTCACCTCGAACGGAGCCAGAAGTCTTTTTGTAAAATCTTTTTTCAAATGAGAGCTTTTCTCTGTGCCACCTTTTAGAGCTGGGATTTAAACGTCAGGAAGGGAATGGATTTATTTCCCCATAAACTGCGCAGGTTTCTGTGGTAGGACTCAAACCTTAATGTAGTCTACACATGTGCCTCGAGAGCAGCAGCAGGAGGAGGAAGAGGGTATGAACCAATGTATCAAAGCGTCTCATTGATTCTTTATGATTATAATCAAATAAACTTTAAGCATAATGTGACAAGTGACCAGAAAAACTGTCCAATCATATTTTCTAAACCACTTTTCTTTCTAAACGCATAAACGTTACCATCTTTTTGGGTCATTCAAAGTTTGATAAAAGTTAAGAAGAAGGCCTCTGGACAAAGTTTAGTTGATGAAGGTCTGTCTCTCATAGTAAGTATACAACTGAGGTTAAATTCATGCATTGTTTTAGACTGGGAAACAGACAAACGTTTATGCTACTATCCCGCTGTGTTTTATTTTGGTCGGTCATGACAATTGATTATATATAATTAGGTCATGTTAAAGTTTAATTAGGTTTAGACAGTTTGTTATAGCTTCTGCTATATTTGGTGGTTTTCTAGTTAGGAGTTTGTTTTCCAAAGCTCTTTTCTCAAATGCACTGTCCTCCAGGTGGAATCCTGGACTTTTGAAGGACCTGACTGTGTGACCACCGTCTCAGCAGATGACCCTAATCTCTCCACACTGCATGTCGAGGGCCCGGTGAGCAGGTCTGACGTGCGTCTGGCGATGGAGCAATAAATGGGGGGGCGTCCAGTCGGTAGAGCGCATGCCAAATACCAAGTTAGACCTGGGTTTGATACCTGCTCGGGTCATTTGCCCAATGTCACTCCCATCTCTTTCACCCTGATTCCTCAATCTAAATAAATGCATAAAAAAACGTATTAGAGCATTAATTCCTCACTGTAAAGGAGACGACTCATTTACCATGTCTGTTTTGTAAATGGTCATGCTAATTAAGCGGCAGACTGATTCAGTGATTAGATGTTCATTAGTGTTTACCTCTACAATAAAAGGCCCTGTGTTAGCTCTTCTTTGAATCTGGGCTGAATGCTCATAATTACTAAGACCACATGGTTGAAGCACGAGCTTGAGCGGCGCGTTGCCAACTCAAAGCCGGATTTAGTGAATGAGATTGTTATGAAAAATGTGATGTTCTAGACCACAATTAGTGTCATATTTAAAAGGAACTATTAATATTATAAACAGCATGAAGAGAAATAGTTTTGAAATCAGTCTTATTTTACTGTGCCGAATGACATACATTAGTGTGGACAGAGCCTAAATGTAGACAAGGAGTACTTGTTCCTGTGAGTCACTGTCTACTTCAGTGTTTTGATTGCTCCATTCAGAACATGCATTTCCTCAGTAATTACAGCGAGCCGCTTGATTGATGCTCCATCTGAAAGTAAATCATGGAGGTTTTGCCAGGATTTTTGGAACATCCCCATCTTTCTTTCTCTTTTTTTTTTTTTGGTCCAAATTGGTTTCCCTCCTCGACCTGAGAGAGTGGTCACTCGGCATTACGAGGACGCTTCTACAGGGAGCTATTACTTCTGCCAGAGACCTTTTAAATCCTCGTTTTGATGGCTTTAGGATTCAGCAGGAGGATTTGAAAGAGGATGACGAGCAGAAAATTGCACATCCTAAAGAAAACACAGCGCATTTCCTTCCCCGTGTCAGGATGAAAAACAAATGAGAAAAAAACATAAAAAACATACTAATTCATCATTTGCTTTTACTGCTCCTCAATGGTCTATAACTCACTCTGGCCTTGAGTCCTTTTCCCCTTCAATCAGCCAGCATCGCAGTCCGCCGTGCCACGTTTTAGGACCTTATTATGAGAAATACTACAATGTCCAATAAAAGGTTTACACTTCGAACTCTGATCCACTGTATGACTAATAGATCTGATCATATTTCATTAAAGTTACAGTAATGGAAGCTCTGAGGCAAGAGTTTAATAATTGAAATGGAGCGAATGAGAAAATCACACATGGTCTGATTGATGAAACAGCTCAATAGTTTTCCATAATCCCAAATCGAGCATCATTGAATTGTTATACAGATTTTATCAAGGTTTTTATAGTGGCCCATTGGAGTGGACTGACATGACATATGTTCAGAGGTAGAGGAGCCAAAACTGTACTCGAGTAAAAATAAGACTCATGTAGAAGTTCTCTCTATTTAGTAAAGAGGGTATTTAGTAAAGCAGCTACTTGAGTACTGACATACTTTTCATTTTCACCTGTACTTTCTATTCCTAAATACACTATCTGTATATTTGCCCCATTAAAAAACTTTTACTATATCGAAATGAAAAGATTGGATTGAGCACTTTTATGAGCTGCTTTTATTAAACATTGCAACTAACAGTGGCAACCGTCTATGCATCTTTTTTATGACAGCCATATTGTTGCATTGTTTTATTGCATTGCCATGGACCAATTGAATATAGAAAAAATGTATAGTAACAAATAGGGGCGGCAGTAGCTCAGTAGGTAGAGCGGTCGTCCTTCAACCAGAAGGTAGGCGGTTCGATTACCACTCTCCCCACAGTTCATACTGTTGTTGTGTCCTTGGGCAAGACACGTAACCCACCTTGCCTCCAGTGGCTGTAACACTGGTAATTTCTGTACAACAATGTAAGTTACTTTGGATAAAAGCGTCAGCTAAATAAATAAATGTAAAATGTAAATGTAACAAATGTAAAACATGAAACTGAATCCAAACGAACTTCCATGAGCTGATGATGGCACGTAAGCCTTACGGTGCAGCTGGATTCTTGAGAGATTTGGGAGTTTCCAAACTCGGGTAAATCCTACTGTGATGTCCTGTGAGCAGTTCTATCTGGTGGAGTCAGGTTAGACTGCACGGGGATTTGAAGACATAGTTTGGAAGTTCAGTTCAGACTTTATTTTGGTAGTCCTTAAATAGAAAAGAAAGGGCACTATAAATACACAGCTCACACGTTAGATATTACCCATTCCATAACTCATTACGCATCATTCTCCAGACTTCACCATAAAAAATTACAAATTTTACCAAATGTTGGGGTGTAATGATGTTTTTGGGATGTTTCGAGTGGGAATCGAACCACCCACCCGCCGGTCGCTCTACCCACTGAGCTACTGCCATTTGCCATTAATGACCAACATGAGCAGTACATGGTTTTAAATGAGGCCATTCACTCAAAGCCAATTATGTACCATCCTTATAGCCTCTTATACTAAATCAATTTAAGAAATGACTGGAGTTAAAACCAATAAAAGGAGCCATTACGTTTTCTATATGGATGCTCGGAGTGGACAAACTAAGCACAGCTGGTGAAGAAATGCATCATTCTTTTCTTTCATGAGCACACAATTATGCTTAAAGGTTCAGGGCATTGAGCTACAAAATTGAATTCTGAATTTCTAAATCAAACTCATCTTCAATTCAGTTTGTTCATCAATGACATGTCCCTGCAGGGCTAGTGTAGGTGCGCACAGGCAGCAGGAAGGAGAAGTGAGAGATGTGTTTACAAGTCAGTTACTTGTACCAACCTCAAACAGCTTAATGTTGAACTGAAAAGATAAAACATGATAGTTTTAAACAGTGTGAATAAATATTGTTCAGTAAAAGTAAATGTATCGGAGTATCTGTATCTAGCGACTACCAACCTCTGTGTCTGATTCACAAAGCGTCCATCTGGCAACTCCATCTGAAAAGTGCTGCTTCAGTGCATTCTTGAAGCTGTCTGTTACTGTCATTGCTCATCCTACAGAAAGCACAGACTGTATTCCTACTGGATCCTGACTGAAAACACAGGCAGCCGACAGACACAGGGTGGATGGATAGATACATAAAAGCATCTATACGTATATAATCACAGTCTATTTACCGTGATTTAACATTTACATTGCAAAACTCTATCTGAAGTCAAGGCCGTAAATCAGTCTGAAACACAATGGCAGCATTTACAACCTTTTTATTTTTTTTTGTAGAGATGAACTTCACTGGCAGCGTGCGTTGGAAACTGGAGCCATAAATTTTATTACTATTAAATGTTTCTAAAGGGAGTTGACAAATAGTTGAATGGAGTTGATTTTCCCCTCCTGCTCTTGGCACGGCTGCACACAGGAAAATTCCCTGTCAGAGGAGAAAAAAATGAACTCACATTAGCCCTGCCAATCCATTCATCCTGATGCTGCTTGAGTGTAATTTAAGCCTTTTTAAAAACGCCTGCTGAAAATACAGTGTGCATAAGGCCAGACGCGAGCATTTTATGAGAACAATAAAATTGTCACTGCATATGGATTAGATGGATGTTGATATATGAGGTTGACGGTTCTCATGAATTGGTGTTTACAGCTGAGTGTTAATGTGTCACTGCTGAAGGAGTCACTGCAGGCACCGGGAACCGACCTGGCATCTAAGTACTGCGTGTAATTCGAGTTAATACCTGCAGTATTTCCTAATGTGGAGGTATTTACACTGGGGTTCACTTTACGTACTGTCAAACCGCCCTGAGCACAAACACCAGAGAAAATCCAATTCTGCTCTGATTGATGCAGTGAATGAAACGGTGCACTGTGCTCTCATTTCAACTGAGGTGAAGGTGGAAACTGCGCTCATATTTGCTCCAGTGAATACAATGTATAAACTTCATGTGATTTGCTGATATTTCAATCTCAGTTGCTTCCAAATGCATGGCAGCAGTACAAATCTGTTTTATCCTGCATTTTTCTTCTATTTTTTCAGTAGATTTTTTCATAAATATTATAATAACTTCACACTATTAAGTTATTTTTTTATGTCTATATAGCGCTTTTTCACCCAGTGTTACAGCTGACCACTGGATGCTAGGTGGGTCAAGTGTCTTGCCCAAGGACACATTGACAGTATGCTACTGCTGCCCTCAGTAAAATAAAAAAAAAAAAAATGCATTTGTGAAAAAAAACAGGGATGTGATTTCATCTGTTTATTATAAAGAATTTTAATAGAACCTGTACTCAGGAACAGAAAACCTTGGCCAATCAAAGCTCGCACAAACCACATGCTCATTAAAGGAGCTTTGTCATGTGATGTTCCAGGAGGTTTGATAGTTGCAATTAAGATGTATTTTCAGCATTGAGTATGTCTTTTAACAGAGAAACAGCTCAAACAAGAAAAGCAAGCAATTCAATAACGTAATGTTTAACAAAGATAATTGCCATTCTGACGCTAACATTACAGCTACGTTAATGCTACGCTAACACTAAGTTCAAAACCACAAGTGGCCACTGGTGTCGCAGCATTAAGCGTTTGTGATCCAACAGTCTGTTGTCTGGTTTCTGGAAGTAACATCACGTTTTTGTCCATTATTTCTGTTTTTGGCTTCGAGTGTCATCACAAGCAGAAAAAAGTTACTGTTACTCTGTCCATCATAACATTTAGATTAAGAAGATGCTTGTTCATTGCGACTGCTGTTGGCTGCAGCTTCACAAGCAACATTTGAAAACTATTTGGACACAATCTGTTACTGTTGCACTAAATCCAATAATCTGCTGTAAGAGTGTGAAATAAACCAGAAACATGTCACATAAACACTTGGGGTGAGTGTTTAAAGATTATTTAATCCCATCATTTTTCCAAAGTATCCAATTCAGGTGTCGTCAAATTTTTATGAAGCAGTCAATTATTAATCATCTAAATTATTGTCTGAAAGTTTTCTGTTAATACTTAACTGTCAGTGCAACTGTACTTCTAAATGTTTTGATTCATTTTATTCCCAAGAGCCCTATTGTTGCTATTACAAGCAATGTATTTTACGCTTTCAATGTTTATGAGTAGTTTAAGGAACATTTTATTCATACATTTGATTTGGGAGACTGGGTAATGATAAATAATTCCCCAAAAAGCCAGAGCACTCTCTACTCATTTGTAAAAGCACTTCTCAAGAAACACATAAAAGCTGAGTCCTATCTGGGAAGTTGTTTAAAATAGATAATTACTCACAAGGTCACTAAAAGGACAGGCTCTCATAATTTTTGCTTGACTCTGGGAAAAGGCTGAACATGGGCCGCGCTGTGAGCCTTGCACTGATCCAGCACCGGGACGATTTTGTGGAGGGTTTTCTGGTCCGGGGCGCTGCTTTGGGTCAGTGTGATTTATGCACATGTTTACTGATGTCTTTCAGATGGCTGCTCTTTCTGGTTATTGTCTTCAACTATTAGTTCCCAGATGAATCACGAGTGGACAAATTGGAGGAAGTCTCTGTGGATCTGTGATATTTATTGA
Source organism: Neodontobutis hainanensis (assembly GCA_024349245.1). NCBI lineage: Eukaryota > Metazoa > Chordata > Actinopteri > Gobiiformes > Odontobutidae > Neodontobutis > Neodontobutis hainanensis. Next base: position 921,710 of record JALDNG010000058.1, read on the forward strand.
GGTTACGCATCACTGTGGACCTCTCCGTTTTGGCTTCGAAATGTAACGAGGGAAAAACAGATGTCCCGCGGTCATGGCATGTTTGGACATTGAAACACTTGGGTTTCATGGCGCTTTTTATGCTTTTCATGCACATTTGGTTTGAATCTTGTTCAGAGATTATGGCAGGTCTCCTCGTGTACAACAGATTGTTAAATATCTGTACTTTTGTCAGATTTCAGATGCCTCCTGCTTCGAGGAGTGATCTATGGAATCCAGAAAAACAAGTGATGTATAACTTCCTCTTGCCTTTCTCTTTTCAGCTGTGTGTGATAAAAATTCCTCATACTAAAGCAATTTTCTATTTCTGCGGTTTTTATTACCCAATCTATTAGCCAGCTGCTAACACTCCACTGTATTTATTGAAATGGGCTAAAAATAAATGAACCGCGATGATTAAAGCAGATATGTAAATATTGTGTCGTGCTATTCATGCACCAGGGAGCCCTCACTGATTAACTCTAAGTAAAAAATAATGCACTGGGCCTTAACACTGTGATGACAATGAAAGTGTTCTGATAAAGCCTCTGAACTAACGCTGGAGCAGTTCCCAAAAGTTTTTTTTTTTTTTTAACCTAAAGAAATGGCTGACAGGTTTCATAGTCATGGAAAATCTATTGAAAATGAATATTTCAAAACAGCTAAAAAGGAGGATCTTGAAACTGCTGACTTTCTCCACAGTTTACTGCCAGTGACTTACTCTGGAATTACATTACACCGACTGTTTTCTGTAATACTGTAGCTGCCACAGGACACAACGACAGTATCAACTGGGACAGTGGGGATCAAACCCTCAACCTAGTAGAGCTGGGTTGAGGGTTTGATCCTGGCTCTGACTGGGCGGCTCCAAAAGACGGATTTTGTTTTTCTGAAGCCATTCTGTTGTGGACTTGCTCCGGTGTTTTGGGTTATTGGCCTGTTGCATCAGCCACCTTCTCCACAGTTTCAGCTGATGAACAGACATCCTCACATTATCCTAAAGAATTGTCTGATATACTTGAGAATTCATCTTCCCCTCAGTGATTCAAGCTGGCCAGGCCCTGATGCAGCCAAGCAGGCCCAAATCATGAAGTTTCCTCCCCCATACTTTACAGTTGGGATGATATTTTTATGATGATATGCTGTGCCCTTTCTATGCCAGATGTAGTTATGCGTGTTTTTTCTAAATGTTCTGTCTTAGTTTTATCAGTCCACAACATTTCGGCAATGTCGCTTTTGAGTGTCAATGTGCTCTTTTGCAGACTTCAGGTGTGCAGCAATGTTTTCTTTAGTAAGCATATGCTTCCTGTGTGGTGCCCTTCTGTGGATACCCTGCTTGTTCAGTGTTTAACATATTGTAGACTCATGAACAAAGTTGTTAGCAAGTTCCGATGATGCCTTTATATCTTTGGCCGTCCTTCAGGGTTGTTTCTTTACCTCATTGAGTCTTTGTTGTGCTCTTGGTGTTATTTTGGGCCCACTTCTTTGTAGTACCAGTCCCAAAGCATCTCCATTTGTAGATAGTTAGCCTAACTGTTTTTGAAATAACTTTGTAGCCCCATCCAGCTTCATGTAAAGCAACAAGTCTTGATCGTAGCGCCTCATGAAAGTGCTTTTTCTCACATAAGCGTTTTCTTCTTGTGCAGAGCAAACTCCAGAAGTTTGAGAAGTTTTTATCAGTCACAGTAGCTGTAGTCCACACATCCAAACGTATTATTGACAAGACCCCAGGTGTGCTAAAACCTGACTCCAATTAGCTTTTTTGAGGTCATTAACTCAAGGCTTCACATACTTTTTCCACAAGCACTATGAGGTTTTTTGGTTGTTCTCAATAAAGACATAAAAGATCTGAATTTTTTTGTGTAATTATTTTTAGACACATTATGTTTGTCAATAACCTTGACTTAGATGAAGATCAGATCACATTTTAAGACAAATTTATTCAGAAAACCATGAAATTCCAAAAGGTTCACCTACTTTTTCTTGCCACTGTATGTCACTCATTTGTCCATTAATGTCAGAAAAAATACTTAAACGTTACCTAAACAATTCTTACGAGTAATTAGTGTCTGTATCCTGGGACGGTGTAAACTGAAAGGAAATATAGACGTTAAATGGCGATACCGGTGTCAGGTTGAAATCTCAAAACCATATGGACAGCCTTTGAAGTGTTCTGGGAGCAGCTCGACCGGCTGCAAAACTTCTCATTGTTTACCTTTCGACCCCCAACCTTTTTCCTCCAAAGAAAAGGTAAACTGCTCTGCACTGCGGCACACATCGGCTCAGTTCATTATACCAGCTTAAGTGAACACTTCCTCTCTCCCTCCTCATTCTCAGAGTCCCCTGTGTGGCGCTAGGCTCCATGTTCTCAGGTTCCATGTTACAATTAGAAGCAGCCAAATTTGCCTGAAAACCAAAAAAAAAATGTTTCTATGTTTGTTTTTAATCATGTTTTAGTTTTAGTATTTCAAGATCAGACGGAGTAAGACAAGACCAAAATGTCTAGGGACTGAGTCATGTCAAGATCAGTGCATAAGTGGCAGGAAAACTTAATAATTACACAGATTTCAATTCAATTATGGTAATAATGTTGATGAATAAATTCGCTCTTGGCTAGGTATGATTTAAAATCCAGAGACCTCTTTGTCTAAATCGCAAAACAAGACCAAGCAAAACAGTACGAGACTCTGATGTAAGACCTTTAAAAAGAGGTCTAAAGGTCCGGTCTCAAGACAAAGACCGAACTGGAGTCCTACAGAACTATTTTTTTGTCAAACTGAATTATGCTCTCAAAAGTTAGCGAGTGTTATTTCATTGTAATGGCTTCCTCTCTGCCTAAATTTAAACCAAATGCCTGTTGCGTTATATTGTGTGGCTGGGAGATCGCCCTCCGGAGAGCCGCAGTACGGGCGAGAGGCCTGGATGTATTTATCTTCCCGTTTTTCACCTGTCTTCAGATACCGTTTCCTTTTTAAGTTGAGCAGTAGGGATTTACTGGGCTGCTTCCTTCCACGACCCTGTGGAATACAACATTAAACTGCAGGGAGGGGAGAAAACCTGTCGCGCACTAAAATAAAGTTATGTCAAAACCATTTGCCTCTTCCTGTAGTCTTTTCTAACCCTCACAACTATCCTCCCAGGACCTGAGAACATTACAAGCCATTCACTTTATATGAATGGGCACTAACAGACTTTTTTGCCATTTTGATATGTCTAAATTTTGCAGGCACATCCTGTGGCCCATTAGGCACAGCCTTACTTTCAATTTAGTGTCTCCCTGCGGACTCCTGTCTTCCTATTTCATGTGGAAATTGTGTAGAACTGCTTCAAAGCTGGGGATCATGTGCTTCACCGGAGAGATGGACAAGTACGCAGTTGGACATTTGTACAAAGAATCGCAGAGGAATTAAGATAGGATTAGCCAAATAAGCCAAAAATAAACTAATGTTATATAATCGTCCGGCTGTATTTGAACAGAAGTCTGTTAGAGTCTTTGGTAAAGAAGGAAAGCACCTGTATTTTTATTAGGGCACTCCTGCCTTATACTACTCTATAAAGTTTGTCCAGCGTCGAGGGAGTCGTTCAAGATGATCTTTAGAACAGCAGTGCGCCGACTTCTCTCAAACTGGCCCCAAAAGGACTGTAGTCACATGAAATGTTTGAAAATGATGTCACCGAGAGGACTACATTTGATGCATCGATCAGGAAAGGCTTTTATTCAATTTAATAGAAATTCTTTATTCACTTTGTAGTACATTACACATGTGCAGGAAACTCTCAGGACACTGTAGGGCTGGTTTCACAAATTTAATGTGGACTCGTCTTAAAATGCCATCGCACTGAATGAATGAACACAGAGCTCTTTATTTAGTTTTAATAATATAAAATGTGTTTTGGTTTTCTTAAGTGACATTTCCGTGGCAATAGAATGTCTTAGTAATGAGTTAACTTGACTGAGGTCTAAAAAGTATTTGTTCTCAGCAATGACATAAGTAAAAAGTTTATCCTCACGGACAGATGAGAAAATGGTAAAAACAGAGTTAATTTAACATGTAATCCACATTGTCAAGAAAATATACACGGCTTCAATAATTTTTAACACCATTACCACGTGTGCTAAACTCGCACATCAATAGCAAAGGTTTAAAGGTTTGTTTTGTCTGTCTACAGGCCTCTGTTTCATTACACTTAAAACATGTTATAAATGAAAAAAGAGAGAGAGATATTTTTGGTGTGTCTGCTCAAAAAGGACATGTCCACAATAAATTGACTATCTCTGTAAAAAGGGGATTTTTTTCAATGTGCATGTTACAGTTTTCAGAATAAATCAAGATAGAAAACAGCAAAATAACCCCAAAAATTTGTCTGCCTAAAAAAACAATATTTGAATTAATATCCCCTTTAGATTAAGCCAGTTGCAGTTCAAACCATATTTGAAATTACAGCCACACATTTACCTGCACCAAATAGAATTCCTCTAATGTTAAACAAACCAAACCTATTAAGATTTTATTCTGAAATGGTCAGGGTTGCTGTTTGGTTTGTGTTTGGAGTAAATGTAAATGTGCTTGTAGCCGAGTCTCCGCTGATCTATTTGATGCGTTGCCTTATTAGGCTTGGGGTGTGTATTGTATCATGCTGTTGGTTTGTAACGGGACCATGTGACTCTCGGGCTTAACGGGTTAAAATAGCTCATATATAAAATTGTTTGATATTTGTGTGAGTGGTAAAACATCCAAATAAATGCTTATACCACACATATTTAGCCTTGGTAGTGTCCAAGTGACCACTAAGATTATAGAAAGAAATGCTTAGATGACATTTGGGTTTGTGCTGTGTTTTGAAACGGGAAATATTGAGGTAGATTAGTGTCAAATGTTTCTATTATCCTTAACAATCCTTGACAGTTTGGTGGTAGTTTCCTAACTAAACCATTACATATAACCAAACCTAAGACCAGTCTGGACTCCTGTTAAATTAGTTCAGTCAAAGAGTTTGTATAATCCAGTCTCATAGAGGCCAGATACTTAAGCTACAGAGACACCAATCAGCATGTTGTTGTAAAAGACTCACAGGTTGCTGAAGTGCATAACTTTGGGCCAGCTTCACTCGCCCAGTCTGTAATTATATCTGCCACAGCTGCCACTTTATCAAAGATCCGAGGACAAATTGATTCCCGGAAACAAACAGCCCACTTTGGTAGCTTTTGCTGAGTGACGAATGTGTAACCAGCGATGTGAGATCTCAAAAAGCCTACTGGTTCACGTGAATGAGCTGCTTTCCAGACTCTGGGTTAAGTTGTACTGTCAGTTTTAGTCCTTATTGAGAGTCTCTTAACATAAAACGACAAGCCTTTTAAAGACATACATCATTAGTCCTACAGCTTTTGGAGATGACCTCACATGGTCCTATTACATACCGTCCGTGTTTCGCTGCACATCCATGTCAGATCCCTTTCAGCAATTAGCCTTGAACTCGGAAAGATGATCGGCTCCGGTTTCCCATCGCTGCGTCCCTCGTCATCTTGGAGTACTTTGAATCTTTCCCCTCGCGTCCTAATTAAGACATTAATGCTACCTCCCACGGGGAACGGGGCGCCCCTCTCCCACCGACCACATTCCCGCCCGCAGCCATCAAAAGTGTTATGATAATAGGCAGCTTTGCACAGGTGCAAATTGCTCACATTTGGTCTGCATTTGAGCTCAATCACAGATTCATCAAAGCTTAATTGTCCTTGACTTAACCATTTGCCAACAAGTCTCTTTGAAGCAGTCGGTTGTACTTGTTTACAGTGAAACATTTTTATCATTTCTGTAGAGAACTTTTATACTTTTAAGTCCATACAGTAATGTACAAATGATTGTTTTAGAACAGTTAAAATGCTATAATTATTTAGTACTAAGCATGATGTTACAGAGAATATTTTGCCTAAAAACTGAAAAAAAAGCAGCAAATTACATAATAAAGAAAAGTCTGGTCTCACTATTTGGTAAGTAACAGGTTTATGTTGGATTTTTTTTTTTTTTTATCTGTTTGGGTTTGTAGTTCACTTTATTCACAAATAAAAGACAGTGGATAACATCATTAAAAACACATCTTTTAAACAAACGGCAAGTTGTCCCACTTTAGTTTTGCTGATAGTTTTGTAAAAGAGGTTTAGTGAGTTTGACATATTACAAAGAGTAAATAATTGTCAGCACATTCCGAGTTTGGAGAAGCAGACGGGAACAATGACTTAGGCTTTAATCCTGTGGTTCCCAAACCCTGGGGCGAGACCCAAAAGTAGGTCGCGAGAGATTTTATTTATGTCAGTAAATGAAAATGATTTATAGTATTAAACTGTAAAAAAAGAGTGTTTCTATGAAAAGAATATCAAAAGACACAAAAAAATAGGACTGAGTTGTAGTAGAGAAGGTAAGTAGTCCAAATCATTACAGTCCAAATAAAACACAAAATAAATGGAGTAATATACCCTTTTTAAACATGGGTTAAAGTTTGTGAGACTTTCCTTTAAGCTGTGTATCATTGCTAATGGGTTAGTTGGTAGTTACTATTGTTTAAATGTTGTGTTACGTTGAATATTTTTTAAGTTTATTTTGACATATATGGCTGCTTTTTATAGAGTTTTATATTTATACAGTCCTACAACTTATATAAGCATTTGTGGCCACTTGCACCCAAATATGGACACAGTGTCGCAGTAATGTAAACACTCTATGTACCACTCGTATAAACACAAAATGTCTATGTTCTATGTGTTAGATGTGAATTATTTGAAATGTATTTACAGCTGCTTATTTTCTGCCTCATTTCTCCAGCCTCTTTCTGCTGTTTCTCCTAAAAAGTGCCGTGCTGTGGGGAATATGTTAACTTTCTACTAGTACCTAATAGAACTCTCTTGATATACTTTAATTGAACCAACATTTTCCTTCCAGCTCAAACTCAGTTGTCGTCTTAAGTGTCACAGTTGCATTTCAGTTTTTTCAGGTAAAGCAATAAATCCACATACTTACTCCATTAAACCTCCCCTTGACCTTCCAACTATTGACTTGGACCAGCGCCACATAATGTGTATAAGCTACCCGGGGCAATTACAAAGACCTGGGATTGAAAGAGAGCTGTCATTAGGATGTGCTTTCTCTTCGCAGCCTGCAGAGCTTGGCTGCGCTCCAGCCTGGCAAATGGAAGCGGCTCTTAGCAGAGAGTTTGTCCCAGCACGGGGCCTTGGGGGATAATTAGACAGTTTTATCCCAGCGTGTTGATATAAATGTGGCTGGCTTAGCCCCCACGCCCCAGCTTTGTGGTAATGATCATGTCCAACAGGTGGCAGGCAAACCAACGGGGCCTGAAATGGATACCCCGCTTCCTGGCCCGGTCGACTTTTTTGTTTTGTTTTGCTTTTCCGGGCCCAATCAGATCTGTGCTTTCCTCCATTGTGGTTGCATTTGGTTTTGTTGACGCAGGGGAGTGTTGGATATTTGTCACCATCTCATCACATTTGAGCTAATCTCAAAGTCCCCCGGGAGCCGCACTCTGAGATCCAGCCTCGCAGAGGGTCAAACTAAAACACATCGATGTGTTTAACTCAAGGGTCTTTAGTCAAAGGCAGGAGAAAGTCGACACTCCTCTTAAATAGACTCAGTGATGGGGAAAATGTTTACGTTCCTCCTTCCACATGTCGTCTTTGGAGCAGCCTGGTTCAGTTTATGACTGACATGTGCTCAGGATTATATCAACCAATAGAGCAAACATGTTTATGGAGACACACATTCTGTTTCCTTCAGAAGAGGCCTGTAATGAGGCTAATAAATAGCCCCTTTTATGCTTTTTTTTATGATTTTTAGTGGATATTTCTCCCACTAAAATTTAGTCTCTGTCAGTCTTCTGCTGCATTTATGTTCCACAGGCATCACAGCAAAGAAAGAGCCATGTTTATTTTTTTATGCTGCATCCTAGTGGTACATTAAAAACCTTATGGCTTTGTGTAAATCGACATAAAAGTGATGTTTTAAGCACATGCTTTTGTTACTGTTGATAACTGATTTCCTGTGAGGCTGAACATGCTGCTTATGGAGCTTTCAGGACAAGTCAAGCTGTAAGAAAAAAAAGGATTGGCCGCAAAGAAAATAATTAGATTTTACAGAGAACCATTATTTCTTGATGTGCACAAACCTGTTTTAGTTGACCTAAAAACAAAATTAAAATTAGAAAAGGGGAGTTTAAAAAGGGGACAGTCAACACACACTGTGCAGAAAAAAACATTCATAACATTATTTTATCTTTAATGACATAATTTTATGAGGTCACAAATGGGACCTTTGTGTAATTGATCCATATTAAAAGGCACTTCACCGATAATGGAAGCCAGAGTCTGGGGGTATAATGCACACATAATAAAATAGTAACTTCTTCCAGTTCTGTAATGCTGTTGCCTACACAATCTATTTACTTCAGCTCGGTAGTATTTCAAACTAATAGAGCAAACATGTTTATGGAGACACAGACACATTTCTTTCCTCCCAGTTGAATTTCAGAGCAGTGCCATGGTGCTTCTGGATTGAGTCATCTCTGACATGAGGCGCTGAGCTGCACATCCAAATCTCCTGTATCCTGCTCAGGGGGGGCTGCACTGCTGAGGTATGCATGTGAAGAGACATGGGAGACCACTCAACTGCAGGCTCCTGATTCACTGTCATATAATGGATCATTTGGGGCAAAAAAAAGCAGAAAAAAATGATGCATGTATCCAAATTTACTACCTTCCCAGAAAATGTGTGGAACAGATTTGAGCCAAAGGACTATACGGTCATTTTCTACAAAACAAATGACTTTTTAATTGGGACAACCTGTCGAGAACGAGGTATTATGTAGAAAAAGGTTGTCTGAATCCAGTCTTGGGGAATAACAGATTACTTGTAATGGAATACAACTGTAAAGTAACTTTATCCCATTACAGTGAAGAGAAAGTTATATAATTAGATGACAGGTACATTCCATGGAAACAATGAAGAACAAAAGTATGTTTCGAAACAGAACATGTTCATTAAAGTTCGAATGGCCCATGGTCACTTTTTACCACTGAGTACTGGGTTCCCCTTCGAGGGAGAGACGATGCGTCGATGACGCTTTGGGAACGCCCTTCGCGTGAGTGCGTCTGAAGCCTCTATGTCAACTAGTCCAATGGCGGGAGTGAGCGTCATGAGTGACGTCACGACCAGGAATTGATATAAACCCCAACCGGCACAGCCGGTGTTTGCTTTTTTGTGCCTCAGCAAGCGATCTGTGTCAAACCTGTCTGTCTTGTGCAAAGTTTGAAAGAAAGATACAATGGCTAAACAACTATTCAGACCGTGTGTTTCTCCCTGCCCGCGTTATTTAACGGGTGGGGATTCACACGAGCTTTGTGTGGTTTGTTTAGGAGTGGAGCATGCGTTATCAGCCTTCGAGGAGACTGATTGCCCGCACTGTGAGAAGCTTCCGCTTCGCATGCTCCGCTCGCGTTTGTCACTCTTTGAGAAGAGCGGCGAACCGCGTGCTCCTCAGGGGTCAGGACCCGCTTCTGCCGAGGCAGAGCGGAGAATGCATTCCTGGGGTTCACAAATGGATCTCTCAGCGGGGCTGGAGACGGGCCCGAGGGCTTTTTCTCCTCCCTTACCTGGGAGATCCTTAGCTCAAACGCCGGTGTCAGAAGCCCGCCTCGCGGCTTCTTCTGCCCGGGGGGAGAGCGCATTGCTTCGTTGCTCTAGCTCCGAGGAGTTGGATATAACGGGCAGTGGAGGTGACACAAGCAGGGGGGAAGAGGATTCACCATCTCTTTCCCCAGCATATGAGGAGTTGGCTGACGTATTAACACGAGCTGTAGATAAGCTACATATATCTTGGCCATCTGATAAACAGAGCGCTCGTCCTAAAAGCAAATTAGACGAGCGTTTTCTGTCTTCTAAAACATCGCCTACATCACGGGGTCTCCCTTTTTTCCCTGATCTTCACAGTGAGCTGTCTAGATCGTGGAATAAGCCATATTCATCACGTCTTTTCAGTCCTCAAGTGCGCACTTATTCTGATATAAGAGGGCTGAAAGAAAATGGTTATGAAGCGATGCCCCGGGTGGAACAGACGCTCGCGAGCTATCTCTCCCCTGGTTCAGCGCCATATATTAAGAACCCGACTTTGCCCACGAAGCCTTTAAAAATTACATCTACTTTAGTGGGTAAGGCTTACACAGCAGCAGGTCAGGCTGGAGCTTGCCTTCACTCAATGGCATTGCTTCAGGCTTACCAGGCTGAGCTGCTGGGGGAGTTAGATAACAGTGAGGGAGCCAGCAGTGACGAAATTCACGAACTTCGTCGGGCTACGGATTTATCTCTTAGGGCGACTAAAGAAACAGCACGGGCTATTGGTAGATCTATGGCGGCCTTGGTTTCTACAGAAAGACATCTTTGGCTTAATCTTTCAGAAATTAAGGATAAAGATAGGTCTTTTCTTCTAGACGCACCCATTTCTCATGAAGGTCTGTTTGGTGATACTGTGAATGAAGTGGTGGAAAGATTTCAAGAAAATAAAAAGCAATCTGAAGCTTTTAAGAGTTTTCTCCCTCGCCGACCTCAACCTGAGGCTGCTGGGCGTGCAAGGCAGCCCCAGCCATCATGCTCGTCATATCGGGTTTTTCAAAAAGAGAGTGTTGCGTCTCGAGCTCCTCCTAAAAAATTACGGGGACCGAGCCAGCACTCACAGCCAAAGCAATCTAAGCAGAAGCCGGATCTGAGGACCGTTCTTCTCGCTAAGAAAGCGTCGGCTCAGAAGAAAAGGGCCTGACGCCAAGTGGGTCAGACCTGTGAGGGCAGCTCCAATCGAGACGGTGCGGTGTACACCTCAGCATACGGTGCCCGCCTGGTTTGGGGGCTCTCAAGGGGAAGTCCTGCTAACCCCGCCACCCTTGGTGCTTCGGGGCGCAGCGGTCTCCAGCGGGTCTCGGGCGCTGAGTCTCCCAGACGCAGCGTCAGACTCGCTCCCTCTGAGGGGGGTTCAAGGGCAGTTAGCTCGGGTGGTTCCTGCGCTTCGGCTTCAGGTCCCCGAAATGGCTGTTCAAATGGCACCAGAGCCCAGCCTCGAGAGGCTGGTTCCCTTAGTAGAATGTCTGGCAGGATGGAAAAGCCTGCCGGATATATCTCACTGGGTCCTGCAGATAGTGGAGAAGGGTTACAGAATCCAGTTCGGTTCTTGTCCCCCACGCTACAACGGGGTGGTGATCACAATAGTGCATCCCGAGCAGGCTCTGGTCATGGAGCAAGAAGTGAAAGCTCTTTTAGCGAAAAATGCTATAGAGCAGGTGTATCCTCCCGGCAGGGCGTCGGGTTTTTACAGCCGTTATTTCATTGTTCCAAAGAAGGATGGAGGGCTGCGTCCCATTTTAGATCTTCGTCTGTTGAATCGTACAGTTCAGAAATTAAAATTCAAGATGCTGACACTCAAACAGATCGTGACTCAAATCAGATCCGAGGATTGGTTTGTCACAATAGACCTAAAAGATGCGTACTTCCATATCTCCATCCGCCCTCAGCACAGGAAGTTCCTAAGGTTTTCTTTCGGGGGCAAAGAATACCAGTATCGGGTACTTCCTTTCGGTCTAGCTCTCTCACCCCGCATATTCACAAAATGCGTAGATGCAGCTCTGGCCCGCTCAGGCTGCAGGGCATACGTATTCTGAATTACCTGGACGACTGGTTAATTTTAGCAGAATCAGAACAGTTGGCAGTTCGGCATCGAGATGTCGTCCTCGCTCATATGCAGAAGTTGGGTTTGAGGCTCAATACCAAGAAGAGCGTGTTATCTCCATTACAGAGGACCACTTTTCTCGGGGTGGTATGGGATTCGCTCACGATGCGAGCCACTCTATCGCCCGCTCGTGTGGCAAACATCCTCACAGTCACATCAGAGCTAAAGCTAGGTCAGTCACGCACCGTAAAACAGTTCGAGAGACTGTTGGGTCTAATGGCAGCAGCGTCCAATGTGATCCCCTTGGGCCTGCTGAGCATGAGACCTTTACAGTGGTGGCTCAGGACCAGAGGGTTCTCCCCGAGGGGAAACCCACTTCATCTGATCAAGATCACGCGCCGGTGTCTCCGGGCCTTGGTCATATGGAGAGAACAATGGTTCCTGTCCCAGGGTCCGGTATTGGGAGCTCTTTGTCATCGGGTGACCATCTCGACAGATGCTTCCCTTACCGGCTGGGGAGCGGTAATGGAAGGCCGCTCAGCTCAGGGTCTGTGGGAGAGCCATCATCACTCCTGGCACATCAACCGCCTGGAGATGATGGCTGTCTTCAAAGCTCTGAGGCACTTCCTGCCAGACCTGAGGGACCATCATGTGCTGGTCCGCACAGACAATACATCGGTGGTCTCTTACATCAACCGTCAGGGGGGTCTGCGCTCGCGGCCACTCTGCAAATTAGCGCATCAGATCCTCCTGTGGGCCCTGGGGAAATTACGCTCTCTAAAGGCAATGTATATACCAGGGACTCAGAATATTGGAGCAGACACCCTGTCGAGGCAGATGCTGAGGCCAGGGGAATGGAGGCTTCACCCCGAGGCGGTGGAGCTCATATGGGAATCGTATGGCCGAGCAGAAGTGGATCTGTTTGCGTCTCAGTACACGACGCACTGTCCACTATGGTTCTCCCTTTCTCATCCAGCCCCATTGGGGTTGGACGCTATGGTACAGACGTGGCCGAGGCTGCGTCTGTGCACGCCTTCCCGGTAGCTCTACTGCCAGGAGTGTTGGAGAGTCCGCCAGGACGGAGTAAGTCTACTTCTCGTAGCTCCACACTGGCCGAGTCGAATCTGGTTTGCGGACCTGATTCACCTCCTCGACGGTCCTCCCTTGGAGATCCCGATCAGGAAGGACCTTCTATCTCAGGCAGGGGCGCTATATTTCACCCCGGCCAGAGATTTGGAAGCTGAGGTGTGGCCTCTGAGGGGAGCAACTCATAGAGAGTGGTCTCTCAACTGAGGTTGTGGAGACCATTCTTAGCTCCAGAGCTCCAGCTACGAGGAAACTTTATAGACTCAAATGGGGGTTTTTTTCCTCTTGGTGTTACCAACATCAGTGTGACCCCGTCCACTGCTCTGTTGGCTCAGTTCTTGAGTTTTTACAGGGCCGCTTCACTGCAGGTCTAGGTCCTTCCACCTTAAAAGTTTACGTGGCGGCCATATCGGCTTTCCACGCACCAGTGGGTGGTGTATCTCTGGGCCGAGACCCTCTTATCTCTCGTTTCCTTCGTGGCACTTTGAGGCTGAGACCTGCAACTCGTACTAGAGTGCCGGCCTGGGACCTGGCTATAGTTTTAGAAGGCCTCTCTAGAGCTCCCTTCGAACCTCTAGAGTTGGTTTCTGAGAAGTTTCTTTCATTTAAGACTACTTTTCTCCTGGCTATTTCGTCCCTTAAAAGAGACCTTCAGGCTCTCTCGGTTTCTCCCACCTGCCTTGAATTTGCACCTGGGATGGTCAAAGCATTTCTCTACCCTAAACAGGGATACGTCCCTAAGGTACCGACGGTGGTTCCGAGACCTATTGTTCTGCAGGCTTTTTGTCCTCCCCCGTTTGCATCATCGGACCAGGAAAAATCTAACCTCTTGTGCCCGGTGCGAGCACTGGACACTTACGTTCATCGGACTTCTGTTTTTCGGAAGTCCGATCAGCTGTTTGTTTGTTTCGGGTCACCTAAGATGGGTTTTCCTGCCACTAAACAGACACTTAGTAAGTGGATAGTTGAGGCTATCCTTATTGCCTATGAGTATGCTGACCTACCGTGCCCCTTGGGGGTCAGAGCTCATTCTACTAGGAGTATGGCGGCCTCTAGAGCCTTATTATATGGGGCCCATCTTCAGGATGTTTGTGACGCAGCAGGTTGGTCCTCGCCACTCACATTCGTCAGGTTTTATAGTCTAGACCTGGACGCTACTCCAGGGTCTCATATTTTGAATTATTGAGGCGTTGGGTGTTCAGGGTGACACTCAGGCACTTGTAAGATGGCGGCGTGGGTATTCTCGTTCCCAAAGCGTCATCGACGCATCGTCTCTCCTCGAAGGGGAACGCCTCGGTTACGTCTGTAACCTCGGTTCCCGAGAAGGAACGAGACGATGCGTCTCCCGGCCATACTTCCTTTGTTCCTGTGATCGACTTGCTTCGGCACTGTCGAAGCAAACACCGGCTGTGCCGGTTGGGGTTTATATCAATTCCTGGTCGTGACGTCACTCATGACGCTCACTCCCGCCATTGGACTAGTTGACATAGAGGTTTCAGACGCACTCACGCGAAGGGCGTTCCCAAAGCGTCATCGACGCATCGTCTCGTTCCCTTCTCGGGGAACCGAGGTTACAGACGTAACCGAGACGTTTTCTTACCACGTATAGATCAGAGTACAGATGTTTTACTACAGTTACCTTCACATTACAATAATATATGTCCAAACAACGCTGTTAATCTAATCTAATGAGTACATGCTGGTTATTTTGCAAGGTTTCTTTTAAAGTTAGAAAAAAGTTTCTTATTTGGAACTATAAGCATATTAGGCAAAAATAATAAACATACTATACAAAGGGTTTACCAGAGGTAATCCACAAGTAACAGTAATGTTGAAGACATTACTAATTGCATTTTCTAACAAGCAATTGGTAATTATACAAGAGCACTTAAAACTTATAGGATTTTGTTTTAATTTAATCAGGTTTTAAAAGCTTAACCTAACCTTCATCCTAATCTTACTTTCATCAGAGGCTTATGGACAAACCAAGGCTTTAAAAAGAGTTGAAAACAAGTTAAGTGGTCGCAAACTTTCAAAAATATTCTTCTTTGTGGTTGGACAATACAAATTAAAAACTGGTTTAAGGCATTTTGTGTGAGCTAGGATATTCATTCCCTTATATGACGTCCTCAGGCCTTTGTGTCACATTCAAGGCTGGTACTGAGGTCTGGCTTTGTGGTACATTGTAAAGCCAGGTTTCCACTAAAAGGTAATAGGTCGAGTTGGCACAACACCGTTTGGTACGACCGCTGCAGAGGCTTGTTTTTAGGTGTGTGCAGGAGAATGCTGTCTGCTTCTGTTTGTATAGTAGATAAAGGTCATATTTTATTTTTTTAAAACATAGATGCATTGCCATTAAATAGTACATCCTCCTCTGTAACAACATGAGAAAAAAGGAAAAAGATTGTTAATGTTAATTTTAGAGACTCTCTATTTAATGTCAAAAATTCTAGAAACGGCTGTTGTTTCACATTTTCACCTAAGTAAGCGATTTTATCCAAACCGCACCCTTTAACTGTACCTCGCGGTTCGGACCACGCTGAAGGGTCACCAAAAGGGTCAGTGCAAATGCCTGTTAAAGTGTGCTATACTCACTTGAGCCAGTGGAATTGTGCCTGATGTTATCTCTAAAGACAAACCCAGTGAAAACAGTAGAATGGATATTAGACACAGCAAGCTGCCACTGACCGCCCTCTTCTTCTGATAAACATTTACAGTTTATAACCACTCTATATTTGTCTGATTGGCCTCCACAGCAGCTGACTGCGGCTCATCTTCCTCCTTTGAGACATCGAGGCTGTGATGTAGGCTCTCATTAATAGCCCCTGGTTCTCTTCAGTATTTTTAGTGTCATGCTGCAGATATTTACAGAACATTTTTCTCACCTCACTGTGTGTTCAGAGGATTGATCTGACTCTTTTGTAACGGGCCAAGTGCATGTGTTTTTTATTGGTGCTTTACTGCCACCTTCTCCTCGAGTGTAGATCAGTAGACAGTAGACCTGAATCCACACGTTTATGCATATTTTATATTCCTAATCCTAAACTACCTATTTAAAATGTACCACGATAGAATTCATATCAAATATTTTTTTTCCTGTTAATAACTTTTAAGGACCTTTGACTTTCACATTCAAGCTCTCCTAGCTGTCTGACGTACTCGAGTGTTTGTGTCAAGTGGACAGAGGTGTCCTGTCTAAATCTCTGGGCTACATATGTTTATAAAAAATATCCCAATACGTATAGACTGCAGCCGGTCACTGTGACGCTCCATTGCTCTGCACATGGAGCGTCACATTTAGCTTTTATGTTTTTCGAAGCATTGAGGCCAAGTGATGCAAACTGACCCCACATTTCTTCTGAAGAGGCAAATAAATGTTATCCCAGAGCACACGGTGGAGTATAGAGTACATTTAAATCAACTGTGCTGGTGTTGTGACAATATAGATGGATTTGTTGGTGGCACAGAGAGAAAAGCTACACTTATCATGCTGCCTTCAAGTGTGCTTCGTAAATCATTTATCACTTTAAGTTATAGCACTTTGTACCACTAGTTGGAGTCATGAGAAACTGCATTTTATTGGTGTTTTGCCAAGAGCCAAGACTTGTTGAATCAATAAAGTAAATGTATTTAAGATGTCTGTAAAACACTGGGTTAACGCTTTGGGGAAATAAACTGTCACACCACACTGCCTTCAGGTGTTTAATGAATGGGATAAATGTAAGATCGACGTAAAATCTCAACACAGTCATTAAATAATCCTCAGCTACAGGACACATAAGAGACACATGCATGAATCATATAGTTTGTCCGTTCCCTGTTGTGTCTAAACCGGCCTCCTGCGTGTTTCGACGTAGATGAGCCGAGTCTCGGATTGCTCCCAGATGCTCCATTCTTTCCCAGTACTGTTTTTTTTTTTTTGTTTTGACTGAAATATCTCTGACCCGAAGGTGACAAATATGATTCCCACTCAGACTAAACTAAAATAGAGTCTAAATCCGTCTCTTTTGTCTTTGAGCCTGAAACCCGGGCCAAAAGCTCTGACGTCTTCGACCTCCAAAGATTATTGCCCTGTCATTGTTTTAGCTGTTTCCCTAAACACAAACTCACACCAAACAACTGTGTGTGCCACTACCTCTGTTTAATGGCACTGCTATTATGCATACGTCTATTAATGCCTACAATACATCAAAGGGTTTAAGAAAATAATAACTGAATATTGGCTTAATTTTCTTTTAAGACTAAAATGCTCTATTGCCCCTCACTATATTCTGCTGGACCTGAGTAAGAAATTCCATTTACTATTGTCTTTGAATGAAAAAAATGACAATGAATTATACGTTGTCTATGTAATATTTTAATTCAACAGACATTCTAAGCAGTGTCGGGGAAATACATATGATCACGTCTATAAAAAAGAATTTTCGGGGTAGAAACTCATCATTTTTATTCAGGGTCAGATTCCAAATACTTGAAAATGTCATTAGCTACAGGACCTGAAGGTACGCCTTTGTCTGCACCTACACATAACCATTGTACAAAATATATTGCTTTCATTTGATATTAACATTTAGGTGTTTCTCCAGTTGGACTTTTTAAACACTCTTTTTTTCAGCTGTTACACTCTTCAGACTGAGCCTTCACTAACATCCATTACAGCTGTACATCACCATTTACCCACAGTGCTGATGGAAACAAAGCACTATGAAACTAAACTGATCACACCCAATAGCAGCTAGATGGATAAACAACAGAGCACACATATTACTCGAGTGTTAAAGGTTGCGAACTGTAAACAGTATAACCTTGTGCTCAATCACAACAGAGTAAGCTCCGTACACAATGTGCCTGCTCCAAAACCCCAAACACACACTTCCTTTAACCCTGACTAATGACGCTGATAAAGAATCAAAGGCCTGTCCAGTGATGCCCTGCTTCATGGACTGACAGTAAACCGAAACAATACACAATAAAAAATAAACTCTTTGTGTTTAAAATACACTGAGCACTTTTGCAGAAGGACATTTTATTACAGTCGTTATTATACGTCATTAAAAAACTCAAAAGGCCAAAGTGGACATGTTGAGATGCACAGTGGCCACAAGGAGGTTAACAAAGACAGGAAGATTAAATAATACATTCATCACACTGAGTTGGGCTGAGGGCCAAGTCCATGTCAAATCCATAACAACTCTGAGTATCTGCGGCCCAGCTCATTTCCCCACTCGCACGTCACTCTCTGCTGGAAATCTGCGTAGAGGATGTATTGATCTCGCTGCTGCTTCCTTTCTCACAAGCACCAAACAGGGCCGCCGTATCACAAGCCGCTTCACAAAACAAGCTCCCCCCTCCCCCCCAAGCCCTATAAAACTAAATAATAAACCCGCCTGCCTGCCAAAATAATCCTGCTACCTTTGTTTGCGCCGGCTTTCATGGGCGTGCAGCCCTTGCTAATGCTGGGATATTTGTTTCCTTTGAGTTGAATAGATGAAAACAACCTGTGTATGTGCCGTACTTGTTGCCTTCTCTTCAAGAACTCTTTATTTGTGAACATATTCTCCAGTGCACTGTGAGAAGGTTTAGAATGCAAACATGGTCTTATTATGATTTATTGTATACTCGCCACTCGCCATAATTCTATCCCTTTTGCCCTTTTGTAGGTCCTTGTCCGTCCAAATCAGTTATGAGGGATCAAGACCTGCCTTACAAGAGTTCATTTTTGTCGGTTTTTAGGAGGTACAAAGTGCACCGTAACACTTTGAGGAGCCCATTGGCTGTGGTTTTAATTTTGATGTGAAATTACTAAAAGTTGGAACTAATCACGAAAACATTTTCTAAGAAAAATAAATAAAAATCCTTGTCTGAGAGTCCTGTTCACCTGGCAGAGCTCATATGTGAGGGACCAGCTCGGGTCAATTTCCTCCTCTTCCTCTCCCCCTGTTTCCTGTCCATCTTCAAAAAAGCTTGTCCTAACCTTGTTTTGCAAAGAAGAAAAAATGATAAGCAAAGTCTTTGATTAGCAGCTGTTATACAGTTAAGCACCATGCTAAACAGTGTTTTTACTTTCAGTGTCATAATTTTGGCATATTGGGCATAGCTGATGTAAATAAATGCAACTGGGTCTTAAACAGGATGAAACAATCTCCAATGAAAAGTTTGTAACTGGCTTATATTGAAAGGACTAATGGACTTCAGCTTTAGAAACTGCCAGTGCAACAACATTTATGTGAAGAATTCCTCTGTATGCAGAGATTTAAGTCAAAATGGCTGCTGTATATATCCAGCGTAGAGTTGCTTATCAGTGCATGTATTCAAAGAGGCTTCCTGGTTTTATTTTTGTGAATAACAGTCAAATGCTCACTACACCATTTGTGCCGGCAGAGTTTAACAGTTTAACAGTGTTTAAAGACCTTCTGTGACCGTTCTTGTTGTGGTATATTAGAGTCAAATAAAGGAAACTACAACAACCCTGCAGAAAAGAAAAAAAGTAAATGAGGGTTTAAAATGTGTGCCGTCCATTATTAGCTCTCAGGAAGCAGGCCTCCAGCTCTGATGACTGGTATCATCCACAAACAGGAAAAGAGCCTGTTTACGGCTCCTGATTATTACTGTTTGTTCTGCCTCAGATCTGAAGTGATACACACCTACTGCACATCTCACAACAATAAGACACAGGAAGTCGAAACACAATGTCAACACACTGCAGTCAGTCATGATGCCAGCTTTATCTGAAGCATCCATATCGAGCATGTGTCGTGACGTAAAGGAAACTCTCGGGAGGAAAACACTACCTTTACAAAAGAGAGGAATGTTGACAGTTATGTCTCTTTAATAAATGAGATGTACATATAATTAATGAATGATTGTGAAAAAGTGGTAATGTTGATGCAAACTACAAACCCAATTCCCAAAAAGTGTACAAATTGTGAATTAAAACAGAAAGCAATGATGTGGAAGTTTTAAATTTCAATATTTTATTCTGAATACAACATAGATGCCATTATAAATGTTTAAACTGAGAAAATGTATCATTTTAAGGAAAAAAGTAAGTAAAATAAGTTGATTTTAAATTTTGTGGCATCAACCCATCTCAAAAAAGTTGGGACAAAGCCATGTTTGTGAGGCACCTCCTCTTCTTTTTATAACGGTCTGCAAACATCTGGGACTGAAGTTTAATAATGTTGTCCCATTCTTGTCTGATACAGGCTTCTAGTTGCTCAACTGTCTTAGGTTTCTTTGTTGCATCTTCCTCTTTATGATGCGCCAAATGTTTTTTAACGGGTAAAAGATCTGGTCATTTTAGAACGGGATCCTTCTACGCAGCCATGATGTTGTACTTGATGCAGGATGTGGTCTGACATTGTCTTGTTGGAAAATGCAAGGTCTTCCCTGAAAGAGATGTCGCCTGGATGGGAGCATATGTTGTTGTAGAACTTGGATAAATCTTTTAGCTTTGATGGTGCCTTTCCAGAAGTGTAAGCTGCCCCTGCCACACGCACTCATGCAACCCCCATACCATCAGAGATGCAGGCTTCTGGTCCAAAATTAGCCAATATTTGGCATAACATTTCAAAATGTCTCACTTTCAACATTTGATATTATATCTGTTATTATCTATGTTGTATTCTGAATCAAATATTGAAATTTGAAACTTCCACATTACTGCATTCTATTTTTATTCTCAATTTGTACAGTGTCCCAACTTTTTGGAAATCGGGTTTATAACCAGCCCTCATTTTATAAAGATTATTGCTAATCTCAAGTTGAATCAAAACGAACACTTCACCACGGCCTTGTATCTCATGATGCTTTACAAAAGGGTTTCAAATAGTTCTGCACACAATAATGCCAGGTACACGTCACAACTTTATGGATGCTTAGAATTGCATGCATTATTTATTTTTTGTCCTTTTACTGTTCATAAGGGGGCATAAGATTATCCCAGCTGCCAATGGTTTGAATTATTGTGGTATACACTAGACAAACGGTTAATCGCAGGGTTAATCCTTACAGACACTGACAGATGACGATTAACCCTCAGATTCATTCCTTTGGGCATTTTAATTATATTAATTCAGCTGCATGTTTTTGGACAATGGGAGAATACACCCAAAGAATCACCTCCCAGGCTTGATTTTTGCTTTATTTAACTTATTTCTTGAAGTATTTGCTATTTTTGTGTCTCCCCTGAAAAAAATTTAATTTGGTAAAACAGAAAATTGACGAGAACCAGATTTGATAAGCAGAAAAACCTTTCTGGACATACACTTAGCCTATAAAACCTGTAAACACAGTCCTGTGTGCATATATTGAATGATTATGACTTCTTAAAGGAGCAGGAGTGTAACAAAGGTGTAAGTTTTTTTTTTTTTTTTTACAGGTTGCAGTTTTATGGAAAATGATAAAGTGAAACCTAAACTCAAGAAACAGAGATTTAAAAGTTGAGTAAAAGTGAACACTGATGGCTGACTGTTTGAGCCTCGAGGCACCTCTGCAAGGTCTTTAAAAACTCTTTCTCTAAAACAGAAAAAGGGCTGGAGGTGAATTTCACATTAGGTATGAGTTAGTTTAACCTTTGTCCTAAAACCCCTCACAGTCAATGCACATGACTCTGCACCATTATCTTATTTTTTACCATTAACTGCTTCTTTTAAGTATTGTCTTAAGTATTTTTTATCTTGATTCTGCTTTGTCTGTAGGGCCTCAGACAGGTTTATTTGTCCCTGTGGAGGAATATCACTGAAGGCAAAACAATAAACATATCAGCTCAAAGAACAGAAGACAACTGTACTTTACCATACATCTTATTTCACCCATTTAAATAAAATACATTCATTGTACAACATTGTATTAGACAACGACAGAAAACAGCCACAAAACTATCATTTATTATATTTACAGCATCCAGTTTAATCTTGGAGTCATTTGTGGGAGTTTAGCCCAAGCCCCTGTGGATAGAGGCAGCTGTGTGTGGCCCCTGACCTGGCCCTGACGACCAACTGGGTAATTAGCCAGCCTCATGGGGGAAACAGGAGGCCAGAGTGCAGGGCATTATGGGAAACAAGAGTTGGAAAGCTCAGCTAATAGTTGTGCTTATGTCACTAGGGATTACAAGTTATTGCAGCCTGGGTAATAGTTTCTATGCCAGTTTGAAATCATACTTTTATTTTATCTATTCAACTATTACAAGCCATAATATGCACTGTGTAAAGTGTCTCTTAGCTTTTATGGGGTTTATCCTACAAATTGTAAATCTGTGTTTATAGTATATATATATATATATATATATATATATATATATATATATATATATATATATATATATATATATATATATATATATTTTTTGATCTTTCAAGCACTTTAAAAACGGCCATTGTATGAAATGTTCCGTACAAAAATAAATTTTTTTAGCTAGCCAATGGAGACGTCTGGGGAGAAGGGAGGTCTGGCTGGCGTGGTTTATATAAAGAAAAGGTTTAATTGTTTGCTAATGCAGATATCTTAGCTGTACAATGGCAAAAATATATTTAAAAAGAAGTCTAAATGACACTGAAATGAAATGTTTGCATTAAAGGTGCAATGTGTAAAATTTTGTAGTGTTGTCTCTTCAAAATAACTCTTTTAGCATCTGCATATCCAAAATACTGGGCCCATATTACCCAATGAAACACAGAAGCAACTACTTCCTGTTCTTGTACAACTGCCCAGAGTGGACAAACTGAGCACTGCGAGAGGAGAAGTGCATTTTCTTTTCTTGTTTGAGCACATAATCATACATAAAGGCTAAGAACATATATAAACACATAATCTGACCCTTTTTGTCCCTCCAGGGCTGCTGTAAGAAGTGACAAGTGCAATCTGCAATGTCACCACTGGATGCTGTAAAAATACTACACACTGCACCTTTAAAAGTAATGTTCATGTATTTAGTACTATTTCCTTTGTCATGTAAAAATTCACAGTACCAGCATTAAAAAGTGCTGGATGTCAAAGTTTTTCCTTCTACGTCTCAGTTCCTTCCAACAACTGTCAGTAAGAAAACAGCGCAGAGCCAAACAACACCCTGAAGCTTTTCCTAAACCACTTACAGCCCCTGCCGCAAGTGGCTATTAGCTGAAATGAAAACAGAGTAGCGAGTTATTTGCTGTCCTAATGAGCTCTAATAAAAAAACAGGCCTCTTATAGCCACCTTCCCTTCCTAATACTGGATGCATCTGCTGCAGGATCCCATCGGTGATCTGGTTACGACCCGTCTGGCCAGAGCCTGCATTAGTGGCGCAGGAAAGTGTGAACTGGGAGTATCAGGTGCTGTAATATGGAAATTCCTGTGTAATGCATGGGCTGCGGGATTGTGCGATTACTTAATTCATTTAGCTGTGTGTCAGAGTGCTCAGGGGAGGTGCTGCGACAGAGAGGGTAGGACTGAGAAGGAGGTGGGTACAGAGGCTAAAGCTCTGCTAAAGGAAAGATATTAGCACTTAAAAGTAAAAATGAAAAAAAAAAAAGTAGTAAGATTAATATTTATTTGAGGATTTAATATTTAGCCTACCAGTATGAAGGTTTAGTTAATGTATTACTCAAAATTACTGAGTCATAAACTGTTTTACCCTGATAGTCACTTAACCAGGTCTAAATTATGTCGCTTTTTTATCTCCAGCTCCCCCAACTGTACGGCTGTTGCCATGAGTATTTATTCTATGAGACAAGCTTAAAATGATATAATATTTTTCTGTTTTCTAGTCTTAACTTCATTTTTCGTAAATGACAGCTACTCTGTCTAATAACAACTGATCTAATGATCTAAACATTTTGTGTTTAAAATCTCCGAGCATGAAACTTTGGACATGAAACAGAAACGGCTTTTACTCAAATCTAAACAAGTTTACTTTGCAAATGTTAAAATTATGTCTCCTTTATTTAGATTTTATTTTAAAAAGCCATTTAAAGGTGTAGTGTGCAGCTCTTTAGCAGCATGTGGTGACAATTGCAATGTCCCACTTTCTTCTTTTTTACAGCTACGGTAGCCCTGCAGTGACAAAAGAAGAGATTAGAGATTTACTTAGAACCAGGGTCTTTCTGATTCTAGATTCTGTGCGTGATTTATTCACTGGGGACATGCTGTATTGTTTCAACAGAATCCGGTCTAAACTGGTCAGATTACAAAAGCTACTTTAGAAATTTTGAAACATAATGAAGTCATAAACATAAAATGAATAATGACATTTCAAGTGTGTGTTCTTAATTGAGAAAAGTGCACATTTTGTCCACTGAGTATTATAAAGAATTTAAAGTAGTATTTTTATGAGTGAGTATTTGTCAATTTATCTACACAAAATGACGTTGGTGTTTGTAAAACAAATTAAATGTAAAACGGATCGATGCATAAAGCATAAGCTTAAGCAAAAATCTTTCCGGAGAGCAACTTTAAAAAAAAAAAAGTTGTTTACACCATTATTTAATTTTGGTTTCCATGTTTGCGTGTAAAAAGTTTTTTTCTTTTTTCTTTTCTTTTGAAGTTGACCAAAATAAACTAACTTAACTAACAACATTAGAAGCCAAATTTTCAACTTTGTGAAACTATACCATAAAGTTGGAATAAAACATTTTTTGCCCCGAGGGTAATTTTTCCTGCACCAAAAGCTTAAAAACTTACAAACGATCAGGCTCAGCGGACACAAGGATTAAAACACAAAGACTCAAAACAAAATGAAGATTATCTGTGGCGTCATGTACCTGCGAGGGTCAAAGTTCATATTCAGAGGGGTGTTGTGAGACTGCAGTTATTTTTTGGGTCCAGGTTCACTGTATATTTGTCTTCCGTAAATGAGATACTGTCCAACTTTGACAACTTTGTCCAGTTAAAGTTGCAAAAGGGACAATATACAGAATCTTTCTATTTGTAATATTATTTACAGTATAATGTACACATTTGGCAGCATCGCAGAAATGATAAAAGTCAAATTAAAATAGATTACAGGAACAAAAGTGTTATTAAATATGTACCCAGTCCAAATACTGAGGTGGTCCTTGGTGTGAAAAGTTTGAGAGCCACAGTTTTGACGAACCACAAGTGCCGACCAAAAGCTGTTTTGATTGTGTGGAGATGAATCTTTCCACGAGAATGCCTCTATAAGTCCGTTAAACTGAGGCTGTAATGACATGCATGTGTGTTCTGCTACAGCAAGAACAAATGAGGCCTCGGTAACAGTGGGCCAGGTTTGAGGCTCTGGTTTCACGGTCCAGGAACACACCATTAAGGAAGAGCGCAGAGCCCACCCGACCCTCACCGCGGGGTCCTCCTCCGCCAGCGCCCACACGACCTATCCCAGACGCTGATTTGTAGCTCCTGACACTTTAATTCATTGGAAAACACAAGTCAGGACCCAGGAGTTAAGTAAGTCCATTAACACTGCGCACGGGTAATGCTTTCCAGTGCGGTGCCAGGGCTGCCACCCAGGGTGATCAAGCAGGGCCCCGTCGGTTCACAGCGGGAGAAGCTTTCCGGGAAGTGTTGCCCCGAGCCCGCTGACAGCATGAAATAAAACTATTCACGGGTTTGGAGCTCGATCGGATGTTTCTGGTGGGATGTTCATTGTTGAGCAGCTCACTGGACCTTTATTAGTGTCAGTAAAATTACACTTTAACATAAACTGCACTTTTTTTTTCTTGATATAAGAATATTTATTTTATTAAAAATACTACATGTAATCTCTTTATTTTTTTATGGTATGTGTTTATTCACTGTGTCTTCTACTATTTAGCCGTTGTTAAGAGTCACTCAGCAGAAAAAGGTGAATATTTATAGAAATAGAAAATAAAGTGTTAATAGAGTTCCCTGGTATTTGCAGGGCTGTTTACAAAAAGATACAGGGAAAGTAAAGGTCATGCAACGTAACAACTTTGCACATGTAATAAAAAGCAGGGTAAATCTTACACATCTCTTGGAGTGCACAATTAAAAAGCAAGCATTGATTGGATCCAACATGGCACTTCAAATAACATAAGCTCAAAATCCTATTAAAATTAAATCTGATATTGTTCAGTTGAATAAACAATGAACCATTTTTTTAGTTGAATAAATAGGATTGGACACTGTTAAACTATATCTTAAAAAACAAAATAATGCAGACATTGTTGGACAAAGCACCTTTAATACAAACCAATTGTTTTTTGAACACTGTCCAGAAATGATTGTGCACGTAGCACAATAAATTAAATTTTGACTATTTACTATAACAGTACAGTGCACAGTTTGTAAAGATAAAGAATCTAAAAATAAAGATATATTGACTGCAAACTGGATCAAAAAGCTTCATAAAGCAGTTTCAAAGCCGTTGCTAAAACATGATTTTATTTCTCTGTAATAACGTTAACCCTGAGTAATGCATCTGTGTTTCCAGCAGAATAAAAAGTCCAAGATGCATTTTATCAGCTGTTGTATTCACTGTCTCCATCATTTCCCTGGTGACATCTCAAAAAATGATTTCATTGTGTCCTAATCCATTATATAGAGGGGCCGTGTCAGCTGAGCTGCAAATGACTCAAAGCACAGCTGCTGGGGAATGAAAACAAGGGCCAAACTCTGCTGCAGCAAAATGGAAAAGGTGGAGCCGAGTAGCTGTTAAAACTATCTGACAGATTCGATACGCTCTGAAATGTGGAACAGCATTATTAATTTGGGAAGTGGGCCTGTTAAATCTATCACTGCTTTATTCTGAAAGCAGCTCGGAGTCACAGCCTGCAGCCGTTTGTTTAACACTTTACAGGTTTATCATGATTCTTTTAAATCCAGGAAGTGTTCCTCGCCAACCTCTACTGCCAGCGCCACCCAGTGGACAGTGTAGCTCAGTGGAGAACAAACAGAACAGACCAGGCTCCTGCAGCTGCTCATCGTCCATTAAAGTGTGTTTTCATGGTTTGGTACATATTTTATTTGTGGATATACTATGTAGTCATTTTCATGGTGCTTTTTTTAAGATGAACTCTGTAGAGGAGTGGGACTATGTCTGCAGTGATTCAGGAGCCTCTCACCTAAACGTGTCCAGGGTTTGAACCGAGCATCACTTTAAACCATCTTTGATACTGGACTCACTAAGATGACATCATTATTGGCCTTTTTTCACAGAACTATCCTTTCATTGTGGTCTGTCTTATAACAGAGTCTGGGAGGTAAGACTTGTGTTAAGTGTTGGACATCTTCTCTTCTGCTCTTTCTCTTCCGTTAAACTCCAAATACAATCCTTTACCATAACAACAATAGCGTGATTAAACAGTTAGTTTGGTAAATAACAACCAAGTGAGTATTTTTTACTTTCCTTTTTTTTCCATTTTATTGTGAGTCAAGACCTGAGGTAAACTCCTAAAAATCAGTGAGCATTAGATCCATTCATGTTTTATTGTTGCCAGATAATTATGGAATGAAAATCTCTTAAATAACCTTTTCCTTATTGACACATTGCTTTCATGATCAGAATATTTACTTTAAACTAAACATGTATTGGCATTTGTTTTGCCTTGCATTATATTCACATAGTTTATGATAAATGTTATATAAATCCCTGCTTCAAAATAAAGTGCAAAAAAAAGATGATCGTAACAGTAATAAACTGAACACGTGCCTCCTGTTGGCCTTTAGTCTAAACTCCCAGCAGTGTGCTGTGGTGGGACGGTGAGGCTGTGGGACGGTAAGGCTGTGGGACGGTAAAGGGCTGTGGGACTGTAAGTCTGTGGGACGATAAAGGGCTGTGGGACGGTGAGTCTGTGGGATGGTGAAGCTGTGGGACAAAAAGTCTGTGGGACGGTGAGGCTGTGTGACGGTAAAGGGCTGTGGGACGGTGAGTCTGTGGGACGGTAAAGGGCTGTAGGACAGTGAGGTTGTGGGACGGTAAAGGGCTGTGGGTCGGTAAAGGGCTGTAGGACAGTGAGGTTGTGGGACGGTAAAGGGCTGTGGGTCGGTAAAGGGCTGTGGGACAGTGAGGCTGTGGGACGGTGAGTCTGTGGGACGGTAAAGGGCTGTGGGACGGTAAAGGGCTGTGGGACAGTGAGGCTGTGTGACGGTAAAGGGCTGTGGGACAGTGAGGCTGTGGGACGGTAAAGGGCTGTGGGACAGTGAGGCTGTGGGACGGTGAGTCTGTGGGACGGTAAAGGGCTGTGGGACAGTAAAGGGCTGTGGGACAGTGAGGCTGTGGGACAGTAAAGGGCTGTGGGACGGTAAAGGGCTGTGGGACTGTAAGTCTGTGGGACGATAAAGGGCTGTGGGACGGTGAGTCTGTGGGATGGTGAAGCTGTGGGACAAAAAGTCTGTGGGACGGTGAGGCTGTGCGACGGTAAAGGGCTATGGGACGGTGAGTCTGTGGGACGGTAAAGGGCTGTAGGACAGTGAGGTTGTGGGACGGTAAAGGGCTGTGGGACAGTGAGGCTGTGGGACAGTAAAGGGCTGTGGGACGGTAAAGGGCTGTGGGACTGTAAGTCTGTGGGACGATAAAGGGCTGTGGGACGGTGAGTCTGTGGGATGGTGAAACTGTGGGACAAAAAGTCTGTGGGACAGTGAGGCTGTGGGACGGTGAGTCTGTGGGACGGTAAAGGGCTGTGGGACGGTAAAGGGCTGTGGGACAGTGAGGCTGTGGGACGGTAAAGAGCTGTGGGACGGTAAAGGGCTGTGGGACAGTAAAAGGCTGTGGGACAGTGAGTCTGTGGGATGGTGAGGCTGTGGGATGGTGAGGCTGTGGGACGGTGAGTCTGTGGGATGGTGAGGCTGTGGGACGGTAAGGCTGTGGGACGGTAAAGGGCTGTGGGACGGTGAGTCTGTGGGATGGTGAGGCTGTGGGACGGTAAGGCTGTGGGACGGTAAAGGGCTGTGGGACGGTAAGGCTGTGGGACGGTAAAGGGCTGTGGGACGGTGAGTCTGTGGGATGGTGAAACTGTGGGACAAAAAGTCTGTGGGACAGTGAGGCTGTGGGACGGTGAGTCTGTGGGACGGTAAAGGGCTGTGGGACGGTAAAGGGCTGTGGGACGGTGAGTCTGTGGGATGGTGAAACTGTGGGACAAAAAGTCTGTGGGACAGTGAGGCTGTGGGACGGTGAGTCTGTGGGACGGTAAAGGGCTGTGGGACGGTAAAGGGCTGTGGGACGGTGAGTTTGTGGGACGGTGAGGCTGTGGGATGGTGAGGCTGTGGGACGGTAAAGGACTGTGGGACAGTGAGTCTGTGGGACGGTGAGGCTGTGGGATGGTGAGGCTGTGGGACGGTAAAGGGCTGTGGGACGGTGAGTCTGTGGGACGGTGTGTTTGTGGGACGGTGAGTCTGTGGGACAGTGAGTCTGTGGGACAGTGAGTCTGTGGGACAGTAAAGGGCTGTGGGACGGTAAAGGGCTGTGGGACGGTAAAGGGCTGTGGGACAGTGTGTTTGTGGGACAGTAAAGGGCTGTGGGACGGTAAAGGGCTGTGGGACAGTAAAGGGCTGTGGGACGGTGTGTTTGTGGGACAGTGAGGCTGTGGGACAGTGTGTTTGTGGGACAGTGAGTCTGTGGGACAGTGAGTCTGTGGGACAGTGAGTCTGTAGACTGATGCCAGCAGGGATCACAGAGGGACGGGAGCAGAGGAGGTCCTGGTTTAACAGCTCAGCGTCTCAGTGTTTACAGACGTCCAACTGTGGTTTGTCACACAAAGATTTATATTCATCTCTGTTAAAGGCCTTTTACGAGTCCAGAGCTAATCCGACCGAGATGTGAGAGAGGCACGGACAGAGGGGAGGAGGACACACGTGGAACAAATGAAAACATGCTTCGGGACTTTTTGGTTTCACCTTCATTTGGAAAAAAAAAAAGGATTATCTCACAATATTCAATAAATACACTGAGATTCATGGTATATTTTTTTAATAAAGTCAAATTAATGAAACTATATCAGTGCCCAAGTAACAGTTCTTTTGTTTACTTTATTGTTTTCTATCTGCTTTAATGTCTAAAAGCGATACAAAGATTGAATAACTTAATGCTTCACTTCTTCTGTTTGAAACCTTTCCAAAATGATATATGTTTTCTGTCATGTTTTATCATTAGACCTGTCATTATTTATAGAAATAGAAATAGAAAACTGCCTGCTGCATCCAAAGGGAGATTCATTTATGACTTCTTGTCCAGATATTTGAGTCCAGAAGTATTCAGGGCTTTATAAAAGCTCCCTAAAGTCTTTCACAATCCTGTTTCATTTTGTCTTATAATTTCTCTGCAGCCCTCTTTCACTGTTCACCGCTGAGTTAAACAAATAAAGAATCTGAGGTCGACTTATTCCCTCCCTCCTGGATGAGTCCCGTGTAATACTTAAACCCTCCACAAGATGGCGTTCTGTCCCTTTTAGTCAGAACACATTCAGTCACAGACCTTTGCAAGAATGAGAAATGTCTAGAATCACAAAATGTGCAACACTATACAGGCCACATTAACAGCCAACAAAACGAGAGGATTTGCACTTCATTGTTTTTGTCTCATCACAAAGTTAACGTGTGCTCAGGTTAAGCCTCACATGACACATTAGCCTCGTGTAGCGCTGTCCCGACTCGTGTGTCTCTGTAAAAGCCTCAGTGACTCTTGAAGAAACCAAACTAGATTGATAGTTTTATGTTTCTGTTTGACAAAAAACATAGATTAAAAAGCTTCCCATTCCCATTATAGGATTGTTTAGCTGATTTAGTCTACCGTTTTATAGACAGATCTTGCCTTCCTGATCAGTTTGTTCCGTCTTCCATCTTGTTCCTTCCCAGACAGGAACATCTTGAACAGACCCTACAGACCCTTGGTACCTGATTTACCAGACAAACGGCAATTAATATCTTTTCCAACAAGTCCATGTTACTCTACAGTAGGTCATAACAAATGGTATAACCCCATATTATTAACTGTATTCTGGTAATTCAGGACCAAATTAATAAAACAGCTAAACTGTCACTATGTTAATGGTACATATGGCATTAAGTTGGAAAGACGGGCATCAATTTAAACAATCATTTTTACAGACTTGACTACGCATAATGTAGAATTTTCTACACTAACAAATACAGTATATGAAGCTAAAGTGAATCACTTGTGCCTCATCATTTATTACAATGAGACAAGACCAAGCAGTAATGAATTAGCCACAAAAGTGAGACCATTGTAAGGACTATTCTTGAGGAGAACGTCACTAGTAAAGTATTGTTGAGATGAGCCATTGCCTATTATGGGCCCCGTCTAGTGCTGTGACATCAATAAACACTGGGATAAAGCTTTAGTGTGTGTGTTTAACAAGGCCAAAGTCTGGACTATAGCTTGCCACAGGGTAGACACGGTCCTTGTTATGGATTATCCTGGGAACAGACCCGGCCTAACACTTGTCACGAGAACTGCTGAGGCCTGGGTCTGCTGCTTGAATATGACAGGGCCGATGGGGTTATGGGACAGCTTTATGACTCTGACAAACACCATATCTCAAGGTGGATGCATGGAGGGGGGGGGGACACTGCCATATGTCCTCCAGGTCTGTTTCACCAAATAAACTTTCTTCAGTCCTCGGCCTGACTTCTTCTTCACCTTTCTTCTTGTCAGTGTGACCCTGCTGTTGTTGCAAATGAGCTTTTATCTTTAGACACAGCACTTAAGATTCACACGGTGGGTCTGCGGAAACAGGGAAGATGAGAAGCAGATGACAGTTTAGGCTTTAGGAGAGGAGACGTGTCTCTAAAGCGGATCTAATGCAGTTTTAAAAAGTCCTGAGTCACAATGAAAAAAAGCTGCTGCTGTACAACCACAGGCACAGTCTGGAGAAAAGGAGTGCTCCCATTGGTCAACACTGACAGGAAATGGGTTTTTGTTACAAAGTATGAGTTTATGATGTAAACCCAAAGCTAAATGTTTAAGGTAAGCTCAAAACTTGGGTTTAATGTAATATATAGTATATATATTTATATATATATAGTATTTTATGGAATAAAAAAATATATATGTTTTTATAAAAGAAGCAGAAAATGTTACCACGCTGCTGTTGGGGGAGAGTGGTAAGGCTGAGACTGGGACAGCGGCTTGGAAAGTCTTGTAACAGATGTCCGTGAGTATCCTGCTGCTGTCAACACAGAGGCTGTGGAGGAATCTGCGCCATCTACTGTCTGAAAGTTACGCAGGATAGAACCATGTGGGACAACAACTAAAACATATATTGTACAAATAATCTTCAGTCTGTAAAGTCATTTTTTTAATGATATTCTTTTTTTGGTCTAATTAGAAAACTGTGTTCATTGTGCGTTGAACCATACCACAGTTCAATGAAAACAAACCATAATCCTGGCAAGTGAGAGCAATGTGTGTCTCAGTTAAGGTTTTTTTCTCGACAGTAGCCTTACTATTTTTCAAATTACTCTATGGTCCTATTGTCAGATCTGTCCCACTGTGGCCCGGGACATCCCTTTGCAGTCCTGTCCTATATCGATAGAGTCTCCCAGGGATAAAATAATGACACTGAGTTAAACGGAGAGGAGGATGAAGAGGAGGAGGGATGGGCACAATGACAGCTTTAATATAGTGTCTCATAAACAGAGCGTCGCAGCAGATGAATACAAATCGAGGCCCAGAGGAAGAGCGAGCGGCGAGGATGAGTCAGAGTGTGTTTACAGGGCAAGGTGCAACTTCAATCAAAGTCAACAAGATGAACAGACTCCACGACTATAAAACAACAGTGTGTCATTAAAACTGATGGGATCTTGAGGAATGAGGCCACTTTAAGTGAGACATTTCTTTGAAGAGACACAAACAAAGAACATTAACAGACAGTTTGTGAGAATATTTGATTATGGGAAGTGCGTTAAAATACTATGATGTTTCTTGAGCAGTTAGAAATTATTGCTATGACATTATGCCAAGAGTAAGGCTACATATACAGACTCATTTATTTATTTTTCAGAACAGTGCTGTAGAAAGAAGTACATCTTAAAACATCTGTCTACACAGAGTTAAAAATGTGCATTCCCATACGGCTGATTGTTTGTCTACAATGTGAGAAGACAAGTATTTTCATGACTAAAACAGAGTTGCAGCACTTACTGTATGTAATAATGTTTATTTTGTGTTTAATTACGGCATTGAGACAGAATTGAAATGTGCAGGAGCTCAGCATGGACTCCTGTATAACTTCAAATTAAAACCAGATTTAAATGGAATATATGGCAGCAAAAATTTTAAAAGTTTTTATATTGGGATGAATTAGTGTGTGACAATATGCAGCAAGATTGTTTAGGCCACAGATAATACTTTGCTTTTCACCTGAGCACAACCCTATTGAGGCTATCTTGGCATATACACACTGTAAAGCAGTATATAGTCAATGTAAAAAAATATGTTCATGTAATAAACTAACCTTATTTTGTTGCTTTTGTGCTGGAAAGGCTATGTGGGGTTAAGTTGTTGAGGCATTTAAGGGTTGTACATTAAGTGTAGTAAGGTTTCTGTGGAAAACTTTGACATGCATAGTATTTGAGAGTAGTGTCATGTTTCCTTTCCATGTAATTGTTCCTTGCAAACACTTTGAAAAGGCCCCCACTTCCTTGGTTAAAAAGGTAGTTTGTCCTTATGTCCACTAGAGGGCGGTCGTATCTTCTTGTTTCCTCTGGGTACTTGTAGCTTCAGGCATGATCACTGTGAAGCTTTCAACTCCTCATCAAAACTGTGTCTGTTCATGAAAAAAAGCACGCCACAAACTAGGCCTCATTAACAGTCCAACATACTGGGTTCATACAGTAATTATCAATCCTAATATACCAATTAAGACACCAATGAAGCCAAATAAACAGCTTTAAATGAAACCAGGACTAGACCTAAACAGAGAATAAATCCAGGACCAAAGCATCCCTGAAAATATCAAAGTGCCACCAAACCAGGACAAGACTAAGCCCTGTACTAAACAAAGACTGAACCAGGAACCAACTAAAGGTGCAAAACCCAGAGAAAAAACAGGACTAACCCTTGAGAAAAATAGGATTACAAGGCCTTAACTGAATCTAAACACAAAAGCAGAACTACCCCAAAACCTATTCCTTTCCGCAGCGGTGCAATATCTCTTTAAAAGCCATTGTTTTGTAAATCTGCACAAACTTTAACCGAGTGAATGCATTATGTTCACAGCTGCAAAAAAACTTCCAGACCTCTGAAGCCGAATGGAGTGGATGTTTGGATTTGAGCGGAGCGGGACGATTTTGTACGCAAGAGAGCCAAAAAAAGAGAGACCCCTAGAGATGAAGTGAAGACGCTATAGACCGGAGACCATTTTCATTTAGCAGATGCTTTTCTCCAAAGCGACTTACATTGTTCTACAGTAATTAACAGTGTTACAGCCACTGGAGGCAAGGTGGGTTAAGTGTCTTGCCCAAGGACACAACGACAGTATATAAACAGTGGGGAGAGTGGGAATCGAACCACGTCCGGATGACAAGACAAGACAAGACATTTATTTTTGTATAGCCCAATATAACAACAACAGCTCAAAGGGCTTAACAGACTGCACTAGACAACATCCCCTGTCCTTAGACACTCCATCAGGGTGAGGAAAAACTACAAAAAAAAACAGCCGGCATCCCAGTTTTACAAAAATTTTGCAATTTCGGCAGCGGCAAAGGGCACAGTGATTTGTGTTTACCAACAATGTTTTCTGGAAGATCACGGGCATCCAGTCTGGTCCGGCCCTGACCCTTACGCACAGAGATTGTTCCAGATTCCTTGAATATTTGGATGATATTATTCACTATAGATGATGATAACTTCAAACTCTTTGCAATAATTTTCTGAGAAACTCTTTTCTGATATCGCTCCACTATTTTTCGCTGCAGCATTGGGGGAATGCCCATCTTGACTTCAGAGAGACACTGCCACTCTCAGAGGCTCTTTTTAAACCAAGCATGTTCCTATCTGACCTAATAAGTTGCACACGGGTCCTCCAGCTTTTCCTTATATGTACATTTAACTTTTCCTGCCTCTTATTGCTACCTTTTCCAACTTTTTTGGAATGTGTAGCTAAAATCCAAAATGAGCCAATACCTGGCTTTACATTTCAAAATGTCTCACTTTCAACATTTGATATGTCATCTATGTTGTGTCCCAACTTCTTGGGAATCGGGTTTGTACAAAAGCATGTATGTTTTTAGGCTACATGTTAATCTCCTGTCTCCATTTCCCAGTGAGCTGTGAAACTGAAAGCAGCCAATAAATGAATGAAGCTCTGTCATTATTGAGATGCAGTCTACAGACATTCACGGCACAGAAAATAAAGTCTGTCATAAATGCCTACAGTAGGCCAGGATTAACACACAGATTTTAGTAACGCACGAGTACTCTCACGTGTTACGTACAGAGCAGTGGTGCTGTTACGCAACTTTGAAAAGTAATGCCACTCAATACTTTCGAGGACTAAAAAATCAAATTAGGACAACCAGAACAAACTACTAAACTAAAATTTACTTTTATTTCATTGTCCTTGTGCAGTCTGTAAGTGGTTCGTCCTGCGCTGCCCCCTCCTGCTGTGGGGGGGTCACTGTGAGGTGAGGAGGTTTCTGACAACCGGAGGACACTGGAGCTAAACACCATCTGCTCCGGCCCAACTCCTAGACTGATCTTATTCCACCCCCCGGCCTTGTGTTGTGTTATTAAATATTTAACAGAACAACAGTTAAGTTTGAGATTTTAAAGTTTTCACTTTGGGGTTGATAATGTTTTAAGCGGTAATTAAAGGTGCAGTGTGTAGGGTTTGGTGGCATCTGGTGGTGCAATCCCACACTTACATTTCTTCATCAAACATTGTAAAATACTTCTGTGGCCCTAAACCCCATAAACTATAAAACTTTACTCATTTAAATAAAAGACTGGGTTGTATAGAAAGTTTATCATGAGACCTGACTCCTCACTGGGGAATGTGTTTCTGGGGTATTTTGGAGGACATGGGGGTGTTTTTGGAGACAGGCTTTTGTGAGACATTGTTCTTTCTCCCACTCTTCATTTGTCATAACGGCACATGTCTCGCCCTTCACTCAGTTTCCATCCTTCAACATCATCAAAGTGATACACGCCCAACACCACCACCACAAAATCACTGCTACTTCCCATTCATTTATTACAAGCATGCAAGTTTAAAACACTATTTATACTTAATGTTATACAAATGGACTTCATTCTACTCAAGTATGTTGGCTGTTGTCTTATTTATTATTAGCCGATCAATGCTAAAAAGCAATAGCCTTCCTGTTTTTGTAAAGCTCTCAAGTCACATGTGTGTTACTAATATTAATTTCCCTAATATTGTTATGGTCTTAAAACCTCTGGCTATCCCTCGTGTGGTGTTATTTATTAGTCTGTACAAGTCCAGAATAACATCACCTTTAGCGGTTGTCGCCTAAATGTTTGTATTAAAGCAACACTATGTAACTTTTTGTGCAGGTTACCCAGCCTGGCCTGCCAGATCCTTTGACCTTCTCGTTCTTCTTGCTTAGCAACGTCAAGTGGGTCCAGAAACGACTGCTCTTTGGTGACTTGGACTTGAAAGTGACTTGGACTCAAAAACTGGTGACTCGACTTCAACACATCAACTCTACTACAACCCTTTAATGCTCTTGTAATAATTTTCTGGCTTTATATTTTGGGCTAAAAAGTTAGTGTTAGTGTTCAATAGAGCTGTTGAATATAGAGCCACCCACTAATGTTCTATTCCCACTCACTGACAGATGTAGTCTGTTAAGTTTAGGTTGTTAAAGGATCTATCTCCTACATTTATTTGTATGCTTTATATGTGCCGTGCAGGTTGAACCAGTCACTTAAATTCAGCCTGTCGCTCTCGTATCTATTCAAGGTCAGACCACGAATGGGCTTCCAGTTACCATGGAATAAATGTAGCTTTGAAAAAAACGAACAAACGAAACCTGCAGTAACTTAACAGCTCCTCAGTGCCAAGCAATGAGCCCCATCCTATTGAATGACAACTACAATACGACGCGTACAGATAAATAGATGTACAGATCCATGAGCTTTGGTGACATCTAAATGGGTTTTCTTTCATCGTGTGGCTGATTTCAAACCCTGAGTATATTTTAGCCCTGTGTTATCAAGTTGCACAGCCTGTTTATTAAACTCTGCAGCTGTTGTTTGTGGAAGCACCAAGGAAACAGTGGTAATTGATGGACCTATTGAGTTACACTGGCTGCAAATGAAACCTCTGACACAGGGAAAGTCAAGGATATGAGCTTAACTTTGCCCCTTCAGCCCACTGTCTGCTCTGAGTGATAAGTGGACACACTGTGGTTTTCTGTGACCTATGAGTGTGTAAACGTACCATATATATACTTTCACACGTGTATTTGTCCCAAAGGTCACACTATTAATAGTCTTCAGGTCACTTGTAAGTTTCCCTTGCACCACAGAACATTATTTATGTCATCAACAAGTAAAATCTGCAAAGAAACAGTTATGAAACCGAGACATTCACCTCCATAGAACCCAGTATAAGGAGCCTTTACTTCCTGTTTCTTCTCATACAGCAGCTCACAGACAAATAACAAATAAACAAACAAACAAACAAATAAAGCCCAGAGTCGACCATTTAAGCACAATCCTGTAAACTAAAGTGATATTGTTTCTACATTTTGAAAGTTAACACATTATTAGAGCTAATTGGAGCTTTAGAATAGAATCTAATAAGCTTTAGAGCTTATTAAAGGACATGGCTCAGGAGTTTGAGAGGTTCAATCCCTGCTCCTCACGTTCAGGCTGTTGAAGTGTCTTTGGGCAAGACACTGAGCCCTACCTACTTGTCTGCGACACCTGGGTGAATGTATGATTGAGAGTGTGCATGTGTGTTTGAATGGGGGAAGGGATGCTTGATGTAAAAGCGCTTCGAGTGTCACCAGGATATCATAAACCCACACTCATAATAAAACCATTGTGTTGCTAGATTTGACAAATGTATCCCAACTGTTGGAAACTTTCAGTCCATTCATCAACTATTCACAAACCTGGTCGTCTTCATGTAAAGCCATTTCTTATCACAATACGTTAAATATGAGACTGGTTCATCCATCACTGTTTGGCTTCTTGTGTGATCTAAAAGTGCTTCGGTAAAAGGAGGTCTAAATGATTGTTTTGGTTTCGCTGGACCCCCCTCAGTGCTGTGTAAACTGTGGGTTGAATACAGTGTGTCAGGGCTGTGGCGGGGGGTTTCCCAAAGCGGGGTGTGGATGGAAAAACAGTAAAGAGGAGGAAGAAGAGTGCGGAGAGGAGGGGCTAAAACCTCACTGTCATTAAGAAAGAAGAAACCAGACTGTAAAGTTCAAGATTACTCAGTACACACAAAAATTATGAATGAATTAAAAAAAAACTTTTCAGAATCAGAATTCCTTTATCTAACAACGAGAAGAAATTCTTCTCGACCAAAACTATTTAAATATAACAAAAATAAAGAAGTGGTAGGTTCAAGTCGGAGTGTCCTCTTTGTCTTGTTCCCCAAGTTTGTGTCCCAATAGCAAATTAATATTAAAGTCCTTATGTGGCATGAACAGTAACGTTAGTATTTTTTGGTCAGGTTTGTTGCAAAAAAAAAAGCATGGGGTGAGTGTAGGTCATGCATGGGGAAGGAGGAGAACAATGTTACCCAGAAAGAGAACCCTAGGTCACACGAGGAGGACATGGAGGCTCTACACAGAAGGAAGTGGCTGAGGATCGAACCCACAACCTTCTTGCTGCGACGCTCAAACCACCGTTCAGCCCAAGTACAGTAAGATGAGGTTTGGATGTTTCATATCCAGACAAGGCGGTTTAACAGGATGTTTACTCTGGCTTCCTATCTAAGACCCCGAGTCTTAGGCTACGTTAGAACTGCCTACTTCTGGTTTCAACAGTGGATAAAGTATAGGTCTACAGCATCATTAAACAGAGCTATTACTGTTTATGTACCACTTATAAAGCGACTTCAGAGAATTGTGTATTCAGAATGGTATTACACATCCTTCACAATGTGATCTCCAAGAATGTTTTGTAATGAGTTGAAGTGATGTAACTCGTTCAACCCTCGGGCCGCGTCATGTGACGAACCAGAACGACGAGTGCAGTTGAACTTGTCTTGAGATTATAGTTGGAGCAGAAATAACTGGCCGCTCAGTCGTTCACTTCAGTTTAATATGAGCTCTGGGACTGTATTATTAACAAATGATATCACACAGCAGCACAACGCACTGCCTGTGCTTCTTGTTTGATGTATTTCTGCAAAATAAAGGAGAGCAGTCAGAGCAGACTGTGGTTACTATAGCAGCAGCTATCTATATCATCGATATTTTTGAGATTTTCACACAAGACTTCACTCTGGGTCAGCAGCGAGCACTACATCTGAATACAGTTTGTTCATTTTAAATCTAAAGATGAGATGCCACGTCTCCACCACCAGTGTGTGACTGTGGAGTGAATGAAAAATGGAATCTATGATGACTGTTCTATGTATTATTTGATGTGGTGTTTTTCATCCCAGATGCTTAACACTCAGCTGAAAACCAGTGCACACCAAACCAGACTCCCAGGACTTCTTGGCATTCCCCTGGACGAGCCTGAGGAAGTGTCTGGGGAGAGTGAAGTCACAGTTTGTGACAAAAGATCTGTTCCCACAGAGATGTTTACATGTTGCATTTAGTCAAACATGATGTAATTAAAGCAATATGCAGTGAGTCAGGCTCTATAATTTCATATCTTTTGTAATATCCATTTAAACTCACGTCACATTAGAGTAATGACAGCGCTGACAGTCATGGTCACTCGACATATGGCCCAGAGTCACCACACACTGAGTCCTGGCCTGCTTCCCTGTCTTTGGTCGCGCTGTGAGGCTGGTACAAGACATGGCACTTCAAAAATACACCACAATCGACTGCCGTTCCGACTCAGCAGATCTCAATAGTGCTGTTATCTTTGCAGAGCCAGCATAGTTTGATCTCATCTCCCTCGTCTTTGTTTTGCTCCACTTGTGTCCTTCGCTGTCAGCTGTCGGTGGCTGATTTGCATTGAGTCTTTTCCCGGAAACTGCACCACTAGACACCTGCGTTAATCTTTATGTGCCTGTGTTCAAATAGGTCTGTTCATGTGACAAAAAAAAAGCCTAACCTCACCGGTGACAACAAGTCCTATTGATTCTCATTTAACAAATTAGTGGAATTTTAAAGTTATTCAGGTGAAACTTGTTTTGTCTTAGTCTCACATTGGTACAAGAATCTTCCTAGAGACTCTTGTATGTCATGGTCTATAGTGTGCTGTGGACAAACAGAGAAAAACGTTGTCCTGTGATGTCTCACATGCAGCAGACGTCACTGATACCGGGCTATTGTTAGAGCTGCAGTGCACAGATGTGTTTTTGAACCACACATTTGTGACTCTTCAGCACTTTCTGTTCAGATTTGAGTTCTGAATGAAGACATTATGAGCAAACATTCAGTGCAAGGTCTTTTTTGTAAAGCTGGAGCGTTCAGACCTTCGTGCACCGGCTGTATTTATATTTATCTTATATTTATCTGTTGTTGATTAGAGCTGTTTCACCTCAGTCACAGAACTATAAATGGTAGTGCAGTAGCAGAGCAATACGTGAGGGACAGTTCAGAGCTGGAGCTGTGGTGTCTTCACTGAAAGCAGATTCAACATGCCACCGGACCTTTGACTTTTTAACTAAATATCTGGATGGTCACAATATTAAACATATTTTCAAATTTTTGTTTAGTATTTTTGTCCAAGACACACAGATTTATCTGCATTAATAATAATAAAGAGTTACTATATCTCATCTCAAAAGTCACATCTGATTTCAACTTTGGCCAGATTCTCTTTGATTTGATTACGACTATTTAATTAATGATCTTTCAGTTGACTCTGAGTCAACAGGTCAACCAGAAACTGTCAGTACTAGATTAAATATTTGTGTCTAAATTATGTAATTAGACAAGGCTACTGTGTTGAAAGACTACCGCATTAGTCAAGTTGGTTTTATATATTTTTTAACTGTTTACTACTCTTACTCAACTATTGATGTCTTAACTCATTCTTATTGAAAGTAACAGCGCAGATGCCTTCTATGCCCCGAGTGCCTCATGTCTTCTTATATTTTCTCATCCCGTCCCACAGTCCGCTCACATTTGATAATGTTTGTGACCACAGGAGTGAGGTGGGTCCTCCTCTCAGCCGTGCTTTGCCTAATACGTCCATGCAGGCCTCGCCAAGGCCCGCACACCAGGGCTATTCTTGTGCTGCCTGCCTGCGTGGTGCTGATAGCAAAGGAATAATGCGGCAGGGCACTCATCACTCGTAATTAGAAACAACTCTAAACACTATTTTTATGTTTGTTCCTATGGAGAGATCTTGACCCTGAGGCCTCCTCATAACAGAG
Organism: Neodontobutis hainanensis; assembly: GCA_024349245.1. Taxonomy (NCBI): domain Eukaryota; kingdom Metazoa; phylum Chordata; class Actinopteri; order Gobiiformes; family Odontobutidae; genus Neodontobutis; species Neodontobutis hainanensis. The sequence goes on from JALDNG010000058.1 coordinate 962,945, forward strand.
TTTCCCCACGAGCCACGGACAACACTAAAATCTGAGTAAATATAGGCTTGTAACTCCGGCAGCTATGTAACACATGTTCGACAGAGATAATTTACCGCTCGACTGCACTGATGTTCACATGTTGAGAGGCTCACAAAGGACCGCTTTACTTTGTGATACTTTATAATTGAATAAACAAGAGCCATTCCTTTAAACTGTCTCTAAACATTTGATATTACTTTACACAAATGTCAATCAAAGCTTCTCAAATTCTAAATATATCCTCTTTTTTACAGCCTTGGTTTTTGGTTTGCTTTTGGTGACTTGGTGACTTTTTGATCACTCCAATAAACAAATGCAGAGTCGAGATGTGTTGATGCTCATAGATTTTGTGTGTGCTTTAAATCACGTGGCACACAACTAATCTTCAATACTTCTGCCCATTATTGGTAAAGTAGTGGATATGAAGAGTCTTTATGATAGGTCTGTCCAAAAGGAACATCGCTCGTAAGAAACAGCAACTAAGGTTTAATCAGAAACACTCTTCTTATATCTTGTATATGAATATGATTGGGTTAATTGTAGCTTCCTACAAAAGCAAAACAGTGCACAGCTAGTTATCATTAACTCAGTAAGGTATGGTAGAGCACATACCACATTCTTGGGTGACCCGGGATTGATTCCGGCGCAGTCATTTGCCCAATGTCACTTCCCAAACTCTCAGCCTGTTTCCTGTGTTTGTCTACACTAACTCTCATGGAAAGACAAAAAGCATAATAGGTTAAGGGTATAGTTTTTACACTAAAACAAATAGGGTCACAATTTGAGTTTGTCCCATGTAAGAAGTAAAAGACACATTCTTGGAGACCAAACCAAACTTGAAGCCTGTTTATTTCAAAGCTCACAAGTCGATATTACAAAAGTACAGTGCTTCATTTTGGCAACATTTGGAGGAGCAGTAGGAGAAGAGATGACAGACCCTTTTGAGGATTATTTTATATATATATATATATATATATATTTATTTTTTTTTTTTTGAGCAAGTCATGCAAAAAGGTGTGGGAGAAGGCCTCCGTTACGATAGCACCTTTTGTGGAAAAAAATAAATCCATCTGTCCTTAGGTCAGTGCAAAAATAGTCAAGAATATATGCATTCAAAGAAAATAGATATATATTTATATACTGTTTCATAGACTGATACACGAAGATAGAGAGGCTTGTAGAGCGAAGCCCGTGTGTGAGCTTCGAAGACCCTTAAATAAAGAGTGCACATCGTTTACAGCGCTGTCCCTTGTCCTCTTAAACAGCACCGTGACGGCTGCGAGTGTCCCTCACAGGCCAGGAGCACACAGCATGCTTCGTTTTTCCAGTCAGTGTCACATACAGTACGACATAGTTCAGTCAAACCGACCTTTACATACAACTGTAAAAACCCACTGATCACACAAAAAAGACACAATATTCTTTAATAACATTGGCTCAGGTGGTAACAACTTTTTTTTTCTTTCTATTTGCAAATGTCACCTACCAAATATCGATCACGAGCTACAAATGTTGATATATCTATATACCCTTTTTTATATTGTGGAGCACCAGTTGACACAGAAAGCAACAAAAATACAAATGTTTTGTTTTTTTACTTCAATGCGAGGAAGCTGCAAACTCATGCTAAAAATGTTTGCAGAGCCCTCAGTAACAATAAGCTCACATGATACCTTGGTAAAAACAACAACCTGTAACAGTTTGGTTTGCATAGCGGGGATTTTCACAAGAGGGTTTTTGAAGGTTATTGTTGAGCATGTGTTTAAAGCCTTACTGAGTGCACTGTGGCAGAGAGCATCGGATTAACTACGTGTCTTTTACAACAGTGTTTCCAAAACTGTGGGTTTTTTTTAGATACAGACACCAATAATCGGATTTTCCATAACTTTTTTTCTAAATATAACTGTTTGGAAATATTTCAAAGTAAAAATGAACATGATGAAAGTAGGCACAAAAAAACGTACTCATGCAAAACAAGTCTTAAGTAATAACACCACATGGCACTAAAATCTATGCATGGTTGATAAATGTTATGAGATATTTCTGTTTTTTGTTGTTTTTATGATTTTATGATTGAACTTAAGGATAGATAACGTGTTAGTTTTTTGTCAGCGTAGCTACAGTTTAAAGAACAACTGGCCTTTTATGAAGCCTGTTAAACAGCAAACAAAGACTAACATAAACAAGTGAATATGATCACACACGTACACTACATTGGGCAATTGTACAACATATTATGGCAGCCAAAAGCACTGGTCGGATGTACTTTCTGTTCTCCAGACTGCAGCTGTGGTAACTTTTATTCAAAAATAACCCTAATAACCCTACCACACAGAATTACCAAAATACACTTTAAGCATATTCATTGAGAAATGTCTGCTTTGGGTCAGTAGGAACAGAACTCCAGGAAATAAATACATTTACACTAAACTAAACCAAGCAGCAACAGGACAAGTGCATGAATAATGATTCACGTTAGCATTTTAAAATCTGTAGAAAAAAGGGTTTGGGAAACACTGTTGTAAAAGAGCTATTGTTTCTAACAAATGTTTCGCAAAGCCATTTGTTTTACCGAGCGCTTTGACGAAGGTCATGTTAGCCCTGTGCTTTGTTGATACCGCTTTTTAATGCAAACATTTGAGAGCCAACAGAAACCAGCAGGACATGAAAATAAGTAAAAGCTGCAGGGCAATCCATAAACACATGGTCTGCATTTGATGGAAACATTTTTAATCTATTGATACTTTAGAGCAATAACACTTTCAAATAACTGATCATGTAAGCCCTTGGGTTTAGCCAATCAAATACAATTAGATGAAATGCAGTGTTTCAAGTTAAAATAAGGACATTTCTTAACTTTGAACGATTGTAAACACAACAATTACTACATTATTTTAAGTAAAAAAATAAATTCCATGTTTATTTTTCCCGATTCATCCATTAAAAGTGAATGGAGTAGATTTTGTTGTATACTTTCAATAAAGTGTCGGGCAACCGTTTTTTGATATAACATGAGGAAACATTTATGACCACAGAGCACAGAGTTTCAAATTTCTAATTTGTCAGCTGAAATAGCACACTCTTAAAATTTAGGCTTTATGATTTTTTTTCTCAATTTGGATGAAAATAAAAGCATTTGGAGAGCTGTTTTTATGACGTAATGTCACTATGCTTCTTTATATCTATTGCGGGGATGAACTGCGAGTATATTTAGATGCCAAAGCGTAATGTAAGTGCATATACTTTGTACTGTATGTAATATTTAGCGCCAAGTTGATTTACCATTCAGGTCCGAGCCCTGTTTCTCCTTCAAGAGCCACCACGATATCTGTGTTACATAATGGACAGTTTACCTCAAGGCTTTTTGTCAGCCTTGGATGTAATTCTCGACATATTATTACCAAACTGCATGTGTAAGCCTTCAGTCAGGAGTGTTTTGTCCGGGACCTCAGTGGTCGTGTGTGTGTCGGTCTGCTCGTGATGTCACTGCGGCTCAGTGGTGGCACATGAGTTAAGGCATTGATAGAGGCACTAGCAGCACGTGGCGCTCGGGCTACAAACAGGCACAGGAGCCCAATCAGCTGTAGCTCAGTGTCAGCGATAGAGAGGTCACACTGCTCCACCAGCGAAACAAAGACTCCAGGAGGAAAAACTGTACTCGTTTGAAGTCAGTACCTCAAATAAATATGCTACCTTAAAGAAAAAAAAAAAAAAAGAGAGAAACTCATCGCTTCGAATGTAGGGCATCAACAGAACCATATGTGACAACATCAGGACGAGCCACAGTGGAGCTCGTTTTTTCAGATGAAAAGGAAACAACAGAAGCAGGCAGTGAAATTCCTCCATTAAACGACACCAGTAGCCCTGTTTACAATATTCACTGATAAATTCAAAGTATTCTTTTCCTCTGCTGACAGCCATGCATAAAAAAAGCTCTTATGGCTCTCTGGTAATATATTTACTGTATATAGGCTATTGCTAAAATATATCTGTGTATGTGTCAACAAACATATATTCTGTAAATTAAAAACACAAGATGGCTGACAAAACATAAGCTGCTCAAGAAAATAAGCTTTTTTTTCTGATATGAATAATACAGCTTGACGGTAAGGCCCCCTTCTGACCTGGCATTAAGAAAGACCTGGCATTGACAGAGTGATCTGATCTAATGTAGCCAGCCTTAATGCACAGTGTGAATGCCCAAAATACTGAAGAGATCTGAGGACGCATTTGAAGTTAGCCTGGGTCAAATGTTTCTGGATGTATGTGGATCTCTGTGAAGGTGTTAATAGGTAAGTCCTGGTTCTCGCACTTCTACATTAGCAGTGTTAAGTAGTACTGCTCGTTAAGAGTAGCACACTGCTGTATTTAAGCTATTACTAACACGTTACAACTGCCATCAACTGCTGTACCCTGGACTTTTATGGTTTAAAGTATGGTTTATTATAAGACATGAGTTAGCTCTTAATGGTACCGGTGGTAATACACAAGGTAATGCACTTTCTATCAATATGATAAATGTAGTAGAAGTAATCGGTCAGAAAACAGTTTAAACCAATCAGAAGCCAGTTTAAATGTTTATTTAAAGCAAAGAGGAAGTAAGAATTTATCTAATGCAGACTTAGAGGGACGGATTTAAAACCATAACCTTGCATTGCAGCAGGATTCTCGCGATATTTGGAAGTTTACAGACTCACAAAAATCCATCTTGAACTGCTCAGAACAAAGTCGAACAGTGGCCTTACCGTCCTCTTGTGACCAATGATGTGGTGGTTCTGACAGGTCTGGGTGTGTTTTAAGTGTGAAGATGTTGTGACCCTTTTACCGTTACGTAAGCAACACGGTGCTGCTCTGATTGAATAAAAATACAGCTGATAAATCCAATCACCGACCAGGTATTTAGTGAAAGTACCTACCCTTTTAGAAAAAAACTTTGAACGGGACCCTCGAGTCAGGTTAGTGAAAACCTGGCATAAATACAATTAGTCAAATAAGATGTGTCTAGAAAGTAAAAAGATAGATCAAAATCCAAGGTCTGAAGGGGGCCTGTGACATAATCAACCAAGTGAACAATAACTACTTCAATAAATTGTTTTCCTCGGCAAAGAGCCAGAAATGTTTTTTAAATCTTTATCAATATATACAGAGAATACGGTTGGTTGCATTCCTCTCTGAAATTATTGCACAGTGAGCCACGGTGAGCTCGTCATGGTCAACCCTTTAGACCCCTGTATAAAAATAGAACCACATAAACACACCAAACAAGTCTTCATCTTGTTTTTTAGACAGGCACTGCCATGGCCAACCCAGCCTAAATCTGCAGACAACAACAACCACAGTGTGCCACAGTGAGAGATTTAGGTGTTTCTCGTGTCAGTAATTGCCCTTTGCATGTTGAATACATTTTGTCACATGGGTTTATTCTCCCCTTTTCTCTCTCAGGTCAGAAATAGAAAGCGTCCCTCTGACCACTTCCTCTGTGTCTCTATTTATATCTCCTGCTCCGGGACGTCAGCCAGGTCTGAACACTAGGGATTTTTGGCATTTCTCATCACCACTGTCCCAAAGCTTTGGCACTCTCCAAGATGAGCGTGAGGAGTTTGTGGAATACAAACCAGCTCCTAGAGTGTGTGGCCTTTTTTTCGGAAAAACTAAAAAAACAGTGAGTGTGGTTTTAAACGACCGTCTCTACGCCGATCAGCTTTGGCGTCAGGATTCGTGGTGTGATCCCGTTGTTGAGGTCCTCTTCAAACTCCAGCAGCTGGCCCATGAAGTTGAGGTTTGGGGAGATGATAGGCCGACGGGTCTTTACGAACTTGTAGGAGTCCGTCATGGTCATCCAGGTGTGCTTCATCAGGTAGGCGATGACGATGGTGGCCGATCGAGACACGCCCGCCTGGCAGTGGATCAGGAGGCCCATCCCTGCCTGCTGTGCTTCCTCTAGAAAAAGAAAATAAGCAAATGGTTCATCCTGTTGGAAAAGGAGTAGAAGGTTTTTGGATTTAGAAGTGGAGTTTATGTTTTTTTGTATTAGTTTGTTCGAGTTAGCTTTGTGTTATTTAGATGTGTAACATTACTGAGCTGCGCAGGCTGGACCGAGGCACGGTCACAGACCTTCAGAGGCAGCTGTCTGTGGACCATAGCCCCGTAAACAAAACACCTGATCTTTTACTTTGTTACTAAAATGCCGTTTGGCAAAGGAACTGCTATAACATTGAATCAAATGGGAGATTTCTTTGCCATCCAGTTCTTTACAGGTTAAATCTATGCTAAACGATGTTTTAATATAATAATAACTAAAGATAGAACATTTTAAAGCCAAAATAGATACTTTAAACTTCTTTATTTTAAATGTCAGCACTTTTTGAATTTAGTGTTTGGATGTTTATTATTGTCAATGTGTTAACCCAAAGCATCTGGGAATACCTGCTACACAACTTATAATTGTTGAAGGCGCTCTTTGTGCGAGTGTGTGTGTGATATGTTGACTATGCTAAACGTTATCAATGAAAATGCTACAACCCTATTATGCTTTTTTTAATTGTCAGCACTCTCTGTTTTTAATGAATAGATGTTTTAATATTGTTCCAATTTTCCGGATGATCTTTAGAGAAACATTTCTTTAAAAAAAAAAAAAACATTTAATATAATCACATAATGTAATCAGTAATGAACAGGTTTTTTTTTTACCCCAGGTAGTTAGGCGCTCATTGTGAGTTTGAGTTTACCGGTTGCCTTGGAGACAAAATATAAGTATTTGAACGGGTCTTTATTACAGTAGGCGATTACTTTGGCTTAGGAATGAGTCAGAGCTGTTTTCAAGGTGAAGCTGCAGGTCTTTAACAAAGATAATACACATGGAAAGCTCTGATCTTCCACTGTGGCCAGGAATTCATGAAATATTGAAATAAAATAAACACAATTTTAAGAATGAGATATGTAAAATTTGTGAGATATGTTGAGAAATGTTGCATAAAATGGTGAACATTTGAGTCAAAAGTGTGTGTTTTAATACCAATAAACTCAAAAGCCTCCTCAAAGTACTGGCGCAGGTTCTGCTTGTTGCTGTCGGTGGCGGGGAGGCGCTTGTAGACGAACAGCCCGGTGTCGTAGTGATACAGCGGGAGGTGGGTGGTCACGTTCAGGATGTAGCCGATGTTGAAGCGCTGCAGGAGGTGGAGGTCCTCGGCGTCGTGTTCGTTCCCCAGGTACAGGAAAGGCAGGATGGGGGTGAGCTCTGCGTTCTCGATGTCCGGCGTGGAGGGCAGGGAGTGAGGTAGCGCCCCCGTCAGGCCAGAGGCGGCGGCGGTGGTGTCTAGGCCCTCGTGGAGGTGCAGCGAGTGCTCACACAGGTTTTCATGGCTGATCTTGAAGCAGCTGAGGCCCCCTGAGTACACACAAGGACAATCACGGGGGATGTGAATATGTCCACAATAATGCATTTTACACAGCATTAGATAATTTAGTCAATACAATCACCTTCCACTTTAGCTATTTATAAATGATAACAGCTGTAGTCACACATCAACAAGGCAAACAACAAACATACAACACCTGACAATTAGTTCTGCTGCTATTGTTTCTGAAAGACAAAAATGTACTGTACAATCACATCATACAGTTTTATACTGATACTATAATAATCTAATAATGCTGCCAGTTTGAGGATTGTCCAGACACTGCATTTAAAATATAGTTTAATGAGTTAAGTGTGCATTGTAAGTGAAACTAAAAGCATGTTGCCAATGTTTATTAGAGCTACAAATGACAAAAAGATGATCACAGACACACAACAATGCAATTCAAATGTAACCTTACCAACACATTAACCACTGCATTTAAGTGGTATAACTTTAAATTCATTCATTTGTTGCTATACATTATGACCAGACCAGCCCTTCTCTATGTGTATTATCTTGTTAAGGATCAGCAGGTTCACCTAGAAAACAGTAAACAGCTCTGACTCATTCCTAATAACCACCTGTAATAAAGGCCCGGTCAGAACTATTTTCATTTTGTCTCCTAGGCAACCGGTAAACTCTTGCCAAACTCATTATTGAGCGCCTAATTATCTGAATAAAAATAATACAGGGCAGACTATTACTTACTAATTACAACATGTTTTTGTGACGAGTGGTTTTAAAAATATTCGTAGGTTGTCAAAGAGCCTTGGAATAAATGACTATATGCTGGTACACAACTTAATGATGACGATGTTTTTACTAAACCAAACAGATTTTGGAATAAATATGGCTAAATGTTTAGATAATTGTTGATGGCTATTGCTGTTTTAATAGTAAACCCTGCCATCTTAAACCCTTTTTATTTTTGTTGGCCACAATATTTGCCATGGTACAAGTCCAAAGTGACTGCTTAATATTGTTTTTACAGACAAAATAATTTCTTGCTTTTGTCTAAACTAAAATTTGTCTCATCATTAATCCTGGGCTCATTCATTCCCAGGCTTCTTATATATTATCTACTAAACAAGTACTATATTAGTGAATATTAATAATAATTTTATAAATACTATAATCGGATTACAACTATGCTTTTAAATGGGTTATTACGCTTATAACTTTAACACACTTTTGTCAATGCCACAAATGAGGTAAAATAAAATCTCAAAATTTGTTATTTAAGGTGCTGTGTTTTGTTTTTATGAGCACCTACGGCAGCCCTGCTGGGACATAGTCTTGAACAAACCAAGTTTAAAAAAGGTTAGCTAATGAGTTTATTTTAATTAAGTTAATAAAAACACTAAAACCTAATAATAAAAAGAAACATAATGCCCATTTCCTGTGTTTGTCCCTTCTGGGCAGTAGTAGGAACAGAAACAGGAAGTAATGGACTATTGGTTTTTATGAACCTTTATATGTCTATTTTTCCATAATAGACAAAGACTGCAAAGTATTCAAAGAGTGGGATCTTGAGGTTATTATACCCAAATGAATCAGAGTTTTGACTTATATTACTGCTGAGACATGAGGATGTATGTATTGTTATCGGATCGGTTTTCTCTACTGAAACATACAAGGCCATTTTCATTGTAAACAAGCAGTTGTGGACAGAGACATGTGGGGTTATGTGCCAAAAACAGACTAAGCAAAAACTAAAAGCACACAGATCCAGATTGCATTATAATGTCCCTACAACACTACATTTTACACACTGCACCTTTAAACTGTAAGAATGAAACAGTAAACCATGGTCCTTATACATACATCTTTATATTTTCTCTCCAAAGTCTTACTTAATAATACTATTTCTCTGTGTATACTGGATTGAGCTGCTGGGGTTAAAAGGTCAATCCAGACTAAAGCCAACACTGATAAAAATACACATTTTCATGCATTGGTCTGCCTCATAGCACATGTATTGACTGAGAAGGGCACGCAAACTTTGTCTAAAAAACTTGCTAAAAGAATACCAAATGGCTTTAAAGCATTGCGAGTCAACTTTTAAACTTCCTGCTTGCCTTATTGTACATTTGAATCCTCATTTTCATCTTGATTTGAATACTAAATCAGGATGCAAACTGTTCTAATTTAAGAAAAAAGGCAAATGACCTTGTACGATGAGAAATCCCCCTGTCATTAAAACCAGGGGTAAACGGTTGCAGCAGGCGTTTATTATGCTCTCAGTGGACATCTGTACTTCTGCAAATAACCGCCTTGCACCTGTTACCCATGATGCCACTTGTTCCTATTTGTGGCGGAGGCCGAAATTCACACGTTTAACTTTACATATTGTTCACTGCAGAGGCTGGCATCACGGCAGCGTAGACCTCAAAGCTTCCTCTCTGGTCGTTGAACAGCTGACTTTAACAATAAACAGGGGTAAATATAATGTTGATCTAATGGGGTAAAGGGTAATTAATCCACTGTGGTTAGTTAAAGGAAGTGCTCAAGTGTATCTGAGGGGATTTCCAACTATATCTGTTTGTATTTGCTCTTTGCTTTAATCTATATAGAAAACACACATTTAAAGCTTCTGGGATAAAATGTATTGTTTAAGGCTCCGACAGCTGTGTCACAAAATACAACTCCTGTTCAAACCTGTTCAAATCCCAAAAAACTTGGTCAAATCCAACTAAAACATGTTTAATTTAAACTAAAACCTGTTCAATTTCAAATAAAGCCTGTTCAAATCCAACTAAAACATGTTCAATTCAAACTAAAACATGTTCAGATCCAAATAAAGCCTGTTCAAATCCAACTAAAACATATTTAATTCCAACTAAAACCTGTTCAAATTCAACTAAAACATGTTCAATTTCAAATAAAGCCTGTTCAAATCCAACTAAAACATGTTCAATTCAAACTAAAACATGTTCAGATCCAAATAAAGCCTGTTCAAATCCAACTAAAACATATTTAATTCCAACTAAAACCTGTTCAAATTCAACTAAAACATGTTCAAATCCAAATAAAGCCCGTTCAAATATAACTAAAACACATTCAAATCCAACTAAAACCTGTTCAAATTCAACTAAAACATGTTCAAATCCAAATAAAGCCCGTTCAAATATAACTAAAACGCATTCAAATCCAACTAAAACCTGTTTAAATTTATGTTGGCCCTTGGAAATGTTCCTGTCATCAAATGGCCCTCTTTGTAAAAAGCTGGAAGCCACCGTCTTAGGGTGTCTGTAAACTACACTGATAATGCTTCTCAGTGAATTAATGTTATTGCTACGTTATTTGTTCTTAGGCAATGGAAAGTCACTGCAGGGCAACCTTTGGAGCAGATAAAAGGAGGTGTGCTATTGCAATCTCCGCTCTTGTCATAGAATGCTGCCAAAAACAACACAATCCATATTTAAAAACAAGAGTCGTCATTGTCCTGCTGCTCTAGAAGAATAAAGACTCTTATTTTATCCCACAATAATATCACACAATATCAGGGCACGTTCTAACAATATGGTTTTCATAATAAAAAGTAAACCAAGGAGATGACGAGTGTTATTATATTTGTGGTAAATGGATAAAATATGAAACTGTTTTCATTATGACAGCCACCGCTTCAATAATCCACTGTTTAATTCATGACTGGTTTTGTAGTGATGTAATGTTATGTAACTGTAATAAAGTAACTCAACTGTGAAACTCAAAGTTACTAAATAACCCATTAAAGATGCTTACATTTTATTCAAAAAGTCATTCAGTTACTAAATACTGAATCAAGGAAATAGTCATCAGTCTTTTCTGATGTTTCTCATGAGTGACACAAACTGCACTGTAGCTGGTGGCCACATGCGGTACTGCATCTAAAAAAATATATTAAAAAGGTGTTTTCCATCATCTTGACAGGACATATATATATGTCCTGCCTGCAGTCTATTGGTGAATGAAGAAAATCAATCAAACACAAACTTTGTTGGTGAAAAGGGCATTAAATAACAACAGTCATCTTAAAATTTTGGGGCTTAGTTATTTCGATTGGTGCTTTTTAAGCTTGCTGTGTAAAAGTGCCTTTCAACTGCACAGGGATCTACACACTACAATGGCAACTAATTGTGAAAGGAATAGTTCTCAGGGAAAATCAATTAGGGTTTTAGCTTGAAATGAAGATCAAAGCTGTAGAAAGTCACATTCGGTTTAGGCCCAAAGCTGATCACTATCTCTTCTGTAACTTGTTTGGGAGATGACAGCTTGATAATAATTGAATGTCCAGAAGCAACATATTGTGGTGAGATGTGATCTGTGAAGTGTGACCGTCTGTCCAAATCTCTGACTAACTCTGCGAGGAAAACATGAAGAGTGTCTCGGTTTTGGCTCAGCTTCTTCTGAGAAAGTGTGTCACTCTGCAGATCTGCTGTTTCCATCGATTATACACTACCTCCAAGTGCCACCTGTGACCTTCCCGTGACATGTTTAGACATTTAATATGACAACTTTAAGACACTAGCTGTGGGTTGCGAGAAACTTTCAATACCACCTGTTTTTTTTTTAGATATCAGACCAAAACATCATGTTATGTCAACAAAATATTATTTTTGTTGTTTACAAAATGTGGCATATCCTAAAGACCGTAAAGGCACAATTAGCTTGATTTACAGGTAAATGTTTTCCTGACTGTTTAGTGCTCCCCAGACACTTTTCAAGTAGAATTGTTTTCTCCTGTGTGAGCTAATAAGCTAAACTCTACGCACTCTAAATAATACTAAATGTCCTTCCCATGTTATCAGAAAAGGACATACAGGGTGGTGTGTTAGGATGTTGCCACTGTTCCTTGCATTAGTGGTTTCTATTGCAAATGACAAGCATATAATGTAATGGTTTATGTTGTTGTGATTCCTCTCTCATATAAATCAAATAAACAGAAGTGGGCCTATGAAATTATGAGGAAATCGAAATTGAGAACGTATAGATTAATAAAGGATGGTTTTGGTCCAGAGCACTACATCACTGTAAACCTGACCAAAGCTCAGCTAAGGTCTGGTACTCCGCCCAGTTTGTGTTAAATCTTTGGCATTTGAGAAACAACAATACATGTAACTGGTAGTGGATATTGTGTATTGATGCCCTATGTCCATTGTATAATGATATTTAGGACATATTTAGTGGGTTTAGTATAAACCTGAGGAGCTAAATTACACTTTTATAGAGTAATACACATGCAATAAGCTGGTAAGCTTATCGCTAATGCAACTTGCCTTTCCCTCAGAGCGTGCTGTATCTGTAACACCTCCCTGTGATAAGCCCATGTCACCGTCTCCTGGCCCTTATTCAAACACAATTAGTACCACTATTCAAGAATAAGTAAAGGTTCTTTACTTTCATAATAGATGCCTACTGACTACTAAAATGTGAGGAACACATTATTTTGAATGAAGGCAACAAAGCAAGTATAGCAAACATATTTAGCAGTGTGTATTCATCTATCATATTTAGCATAATCAGCCCTGAACATACTTCACAACTTTGAAGAGATAGACAATTTAGATCTTGTGCAAAACAAAGATGCTAATGTCTTGTAAAACACAATGCACTCTTGTTGCTTTTATTAACAAGAGATAAATATAAAATATAATAAAAGCAGCATAGAGAGATTTCTGATCCCAGTAGTATAAAATCTCTTTAGTTTAATTCACAAATGTAAGCTAACATTGTACATAAAATAAGTTATTTTTGGCATGTCATTAAAGCCTCTGCCTACTCTCTGTCATCTGTCCACTGATGCATAATCTAATAACTGGAAGTACATAATGCTTCCAAAATGCTAATGTGTCCTCAGAAGACCCTGTCCGTCTCTGCTTTAAAATGCCATTTAATATCTGGAGCAGGGAAGATGGCGTTTTGCAAGGTAAAAAGACAGTCTTCTTGGTTTTCCCAGGGGATAAACCTCAAGACAAAACATGCAGCATGAGAGTGAAGCAGACAAGCCTTGTTTTTACAGTCCACATACAGCTGGGGGAGTAGGAGAATAACAGAGGAGAGGGATCAAGGTGTTGTGATCTGACTGTGAGACGGTGACTACGAGGCATTCAGAAAACACACGCACAACCCCCAACACGACATACTGCTCCGGCTTCAGACGCACACATAAACCAAAGATAGAAAAACGTGGCAGTGGCACAGGGCCTGCTCTCTTCACACTGTTGTATTTACCAACAGCCCAAGATACTTTTCATACAGAAGGCTTGAGCTGCACGTATGTTTATGTGTGAAGATGACAGTGAACATTTGCATAACATTTACAATACATAATGATAAGTGCTGTCACTATCAGCAAACAATAAAGCTCAAAGCTTATCAGGTTTTTACTCAACAGAATAGTTTCATTATTATATTGCCAGTAAGCTTCTACTTCTATTAAATGGCGCACTGCTTTCAGGTGTCTGAATGATTTATGTGCCCAGATGTTAACTTAATGCATACCGAAGTATAGTCTGTTTTTAAACTGGAAAGCCTCTTTACGTCTAGAGCGAACTCTGGCCAATGAATCTTCTAAGCCACACATGTCCAAGTCTAATAAGCACATGGGACAAAGCTCTGCCTGAGTAAATATGTATCTGGAGCTTGTGTTTAATAATTTAAGGGTAAGAATTTGAGGGTAAGAATTTGCACAAATGCCAAATATTTAGAGATGAAATAGTATTTTTGTAAGGAGAGTTTATGCGGAGGGCAGGCAGTTGTACAAATGTATTGACTCATGATCATGCATTATGAACACTAAACACTTGTTGAATTATTGAGGGCTTCAGTCTTTTTATTACTGATTAAATAACTTATTGCATTACTTTTGACCCGGCATAATATCGACACTCTGACCCATCTTTACCTTTAAGGACGATGGGGTCTTTGCCCTCCCTGCGCAGCGACTCCAGGACCACGTGCAGAGGCTGAGAGGGAGCGAGGCGGTTGGGGTCCATGGTGCTTTCATCATAAACCACAATTTCTTTGGAGAAAATGCCCTTAAAGGAGTCCTTGGTCTCGTGGCAGGAGATGAGGTCCAGCACAGTGATCTTGCCCTGCTGCAGACGCCGGCGGCTAATTTTGTCGGAGCAGTTTATGTGCACAGCTCCGCGGACGTGGCTTTTGTTGTATTCCATGAACGGCCGGCAGTCGATGATGACCGGCACAGGTCCCATGGGGTGGCCCATGGGGCAGCAGGACAACCTCTTGGCCAGTTCATTGGGGTGCATGAGCCGCACACTGGGCAGGAGTTTGGGCAGGGCTTTGGGCAGGGCTTTGGGCAGGGCTTTGGGCGTGCAGGGCGCAAGGCTGGGGACACTGCGGGCCTCATGGTTGCTGAGCTGAGGAGTAGGGGGCCCGGCATAGCTGAGATTGGGGCTGCTGGCGCTCACCGGGCTGTGGCTCAGGCTGGGGCTGTCCCGCTCATAGGTGGTCACCGAGCAGCAGCTGGCACTGCTACATCCACACGACAGAGAGCGCGTGGAGCCCTTGGATGAGGGCATATACGTCACAATGTTGGCCGTCGCCCGGATCTTCACCACGGTGGTGCTAATGACAGTCTGCTCACTGTTGCTGCTGCTGAAGGAGTCCAGATAGCTGGTGTCCAGGCGCAGTTGGAGTTCCTGAGGTCGGATTGGCCTTGGCAGCGCCACCACAATTCTGTCGTCGAGAGGAGATGGAGGCATGGGGAGGCCGAGGCTGGACGCACAGGGAGAACTCAACAAGCCGCTCTGAAGGAGAAGGAACAATGTTAAACAGAGCAGATGACAACTCTAAACAGGTGGTTTACAGAATTTAGAAAATATTCAATCTGCAGTCACAGGGTTCAGGCAGTGGTGGAGCAGGTAAATGTGGGTATAGATCAGTGTTGTTATTGTGCATAAATGAGCTGCTACTCACCATTACTGCTTTGCTTAATAGCCAAATACAATGCTAAGTGTGGCGAATACAGACAGAACGTTGGCCAAAATGACTCTATGATACAGTTATCCTTTAACTTGATTACATGGTGCTGCCTTTTTTTAGGGTCAGAGAGAGACAGGAATTACACGCAACAATTGGCCCAGATGGAATAAGACTAGGGGCCTCTCCACTCATGTGTGCTCTAACCTTTGTTGTCTTGTTGGCCTGATTATCAGAGTCTTGTACAAAAACATGATTCATTATCTTGAAAATGAAAAGAGGAATCTAAAAATGGAAATTTCTTGCAGTCAGTTGGTGATTTGAGTTTGATTTGAGATGAATGAAAGCACAGAGACCACACACAAACCTTATTTTTTGATGAACTCAAACTCATCCACAGCCACTGAGACAAATATTAGTAGTGTCAACACCTGCAGGGCAACACCCAAATTGGTGGGAAAATGTCTGAGAGTGACATAGTGGCCCCGAATAAGAAACAGTCCAGTCATCAGAGTGTCTATTTCCAAACTGGGTGACAGTGCGTGTGTAACATGAATCATGCTCGATATAGTGAGCATTAACAGTGTATGCATGTGTGTGTGTGTCTGAGCCAAAGCTGCTACAACAAGAGAAAAAAAAGATAAAATACTGCATCAATGCTACGCTGCAGTTTGGTCTCTCTCCAAATTGGTGCAAAAAAAAAAAAAAAAAAACAGACGGGAAGTAATTTCCTTTTCATGAACAGCATGTTTTTTTAAGGCATGTCATCTGGCGTGTTATGTAAAGACGGTGCGGCTGGAGCCAGGCACAAATCATTCATGGCAAATTCATTGAAGAAACCGGCATGAGGACGTGATGCGAATGTAATACGGGCTTCTTTAAGACGAGACGGACTGACCAGAGGAGCTGTTGCCTTTTCTCACAGCAACATAGTCAAATAAAATAAAGAATTTAAGAGGTTGCTTTGATTGACAATGCAGCGACAGGAACTTTGTCGCAGGAATTGGTTCAAATAAAGATATACAGATGTTATAAAATACTTAAGACGCGCCATAAAACTATAAGCGAGCAATGCAAAAACACAAAATGCCCCAAAATGGTTGCACCCCTTTGATATTCTCCGTTATAAATTATACATTAAAACCCTCTCTGACTGCGTAAAGCTCTCAGCCCTGTCTTGACACAACTTGAGCGGTGAATGCCCAAAGTTGCCGTGCATTTGCTGAATCTTACCGGTGTGTAGCCTGCTGCTGCTGCTGCGGTGCACAAATGTAGACGGATTTACGGTGTCCGCTCTCTGTCAGCGTAGTCTCCATTCAGTCCGAGCCGGTGTTGTGGTTAGGCAACATTTTTTGGGGAATAGTTTTGCTCGCTTGAAATGATGTTAGAGGAAGTGTGGCAGCCTCCGGGAGTCTCGCGGCAGACGGATTGGCGGCGTGGTGAGCCAATGCAGCGCTTCATTAATGTGAGAGTGTACAGTGGGCTACAGTGGGATGGGGTTTCGTTCAGGGGAGGGCTGTGAGCTTCAGAGGCTGCAGGGGGGGAGGGACTTCGGAGCCACGCCCCTCCCTCCATAAAAAAAAAAACAAAAACGGGGATGATGTCACTGGCAGCCAATTAGAAAGCACGATAGAAGACAAGAGGTAGTGGTGCTTATAAATGTATAGTAAATGATAGAAGGAACAAAGTGGACCGAGGAGCATGTGAGAAGAAAAGTGAGAAGAAAGGGAGGGGTGGCCCCATTAAACCTGGCTTTCATTGCCCCCCCATTCAAAATTATTTAAATTAATTATTATTATCACTTTGTTATCCCTTTGGGGAAAGTCACTGCCAGCAGCCACCACCAGGGGGAGTACTGAGGTACCCAGAGGAAGCTGGAGTACCCAGAGGAAACCCACATAAATACCGGGGAGAACATGTAATCGCCACACAGAAAGGCCCCGTCTGACCCAGGAGTTGAACCCTAGACCAACTTCTTGCTGTGAGGCAATAGTGCTAACTACTGCACCGCATTTCAGCGGTAAATGTGTCTTTTAACACCACAAAACAGCAACACATCAACAGAAAAAAGGGAGGCAACATGACAATATAATGTTGTCATGGAAACGAGGCTGAGATAACTGCCGCTCTGGCGCTAAAGTCGCAGCTAAGCTAACGCTAAGGTCTAAACTTCAGTTTAGTGTAATGTATTAGTATTTTGTGAAAAAAAAATTGGTCTGGCTTTAATTTTTAATAAAAGAAAAGCAGGATGGGTCCCTCAGCTGCTTTTGGGAGTTAGTGGGTCTGAGACAGAAAGCTTTAAGTCCATGAGTTAGAAAATCACTTTAGAAATTATTCATGGCTCTCACACATGTTTTCAGGTGTTTCCGGTATTTCAGTAGAACAATTAAAATGTGCTGCAGTTTCATAAAGAGAGGTGTGAGTCCTAAAGCTGCAGTGCAATCAACAAACAAAGACACAAGCAACAAGGATGACAAAGTATTCTATGAGTCAGTATTCACACAAAACTCCTGAAAAGCTACATTTCTTAGGCCACTCCAACATAATTTAAATCCTTGAGTCTCTCATGTCGTAGAAAGGTTTTAGCTTCTTGACTTTAATTTGAGGGAAATCTACCTTTTTTTTTTTTTTTTGCAACATGGGCATGTACTGTATGTTAATATCTGCTTTATGTAGACTTTTGTGTCCCATAAGACCAGCTTTTGCGGCATATAAAAGGCACAATACATAATGATGAGCATTGCAAATGGGTGTTAGTTTACCAAGAGTGTGGCTACAGTGTCTTTGTAAATCAACTGTAAACTGTACTTGTCTTGTTGTTTGCGTAACGAGCTTAAAATACTATAGCTATAAACCATTTATTAGATTTTTTAAACTTTTTCTAAATTTGACAGTACATTCTTGAGCCCTACACTCTGACTTAAACTTAAACTTATTAATTCATTACAGTGCCCAAGTTAGATCCTTAAACTGACTCAGAAACAGCAGTTGTCATAACAGAGTATAATACATGTAATCAAGCTGCACAAAAGAGAAGCTGGAAATGTCTCTTTTTGTTATTTTAACCTACATCAGTCTCTTTATGTAACTTCTCGGTCTGAGTCATAGCCCACATATTTGAGAAGTTAGCCGTTCCATCTACACGCCTATTGGTGTGCCTGAATAAAACACCATCCGTTTGACCTTTTAGTGCAAAGCTGCCAAGGTTTTTCTTAACACCAGTAGTCTTGTTATTCTAATTGAACACTAAAAAAAACAGCAAAAGAAGCTGCTTGGACTTGTTATGAGAGGAACATTATCTGTGGGTGTCTTTGGCAGTGTCAACTAAGTGCCGAGTTGGCTTGACTGCGGTGTCCCATATGACAAGCCCTATGTCGAGGTGAGAGGGTCTCTTTGGCATCAAGCACCAAATACAACATGAGCTCTCTATTTATTTCCATTTGGCAACCTGAAACAATGTAGGGCATGTATTATTACTGCTATTATTAGGGCGCTGTACAGTTATTTATAAAAGGACACAGCTGATCAAAGCCTATGCAGATTGGATTTCCAGGCGCTCCTGTTTCTCTCTGATAAAGGGGAAGTGATAGAGCACTTACTGAAACACTACAAGAGGAAAAGGAAAGTTGGTTTTGTCTTGGTTTCAAATGGTTATATTACACACTTTACTGTAAATTCATCCAGTTATTATATACCTGTTATACTATACAAAACTATACAATACAATACAACTATATTACTATACTTTAATACTGCACTACTACTACTATACTACACAACACTATACTGTACTATACAAAATAACATACTGTACTAACACTACTCTAATACTTTACTACTGTACTATACAAATACCATATTGTATTACTATACTAATACTACATATACTGTACTACTGTACTATATTAATATACTTTAACACTGCACTACTACTACTATACTACACTATACTATACAAAATAACATACTATACTAACACTACTCTAATACTTTACTACTGTACTTTACAAATACCATATTGTATTACTATACTAATACTACATATACTGTACTACTTAACTATACTACTATACTTTAACACTGCACTGATATTACTATACTTTACTTACTATACTACTGTACTGTACTATAATACTATTACTACTATACTGTACTATAGTACTGCACTATTCAAATACCATACTATTATACTACACTGATACTATACTATACTACTATACTGTACTGTACTGTACACTTTACTGTACTGTACTGTACTGTACTGTACTATACTGTACTGTACTGTACTGTACTATACTGTACTGTACTGTACTGTGCCCGCTGCTCAAATCATCGTATCTTGTTGTATTAAAGAGATATAAATACAAAATAGCCTGTTATACCAAACTACTAGATGGAGTCATGAGCTACTGCACCCACTGCCATCCCTAAGTCCAACTCAAAAAAGAGGTCTAAAGACTCATTTGAAAGGCTTGATTGTCTTTAACATATACACATATGCACACCAAACAAACAAAAAAAAAAAGTTAAATTGGCTTAATTGGTAAAATTTGTGTATATTGATCACACTTATACTAACACCTATTGTATAACGTTCAGTGTAAGAGTACCAGTGTTACCAGAGCAGAGTCAGCAAGATCCATATTAGTGTAATTAGAGTCTATTGCTGAAGCAGGTACTAGAGATTGCAGTGGCTCAGTGGTAGAGCGGTCGTCCTACAACTGGAAGGTAGGCGGTTCGATTCCTGTTCTCCCCCACAGTTCATACTGTTGTTGTGTCCTTGGGCAAGACACTTAACCCACCTTGCCTCATATGAATGTGTAAAAATGTTAGTGAATGAATTTGGTGTTGATCGGAGAGTCCGTAGGTGCAATATGGCTGCCACGTCTCTGTCAGTCTGCCCCAGGGCAGTGTAGCTTACAACCACCAGTGTGTGACTGTGGAGTGAGTAAATAATGGAGTAATGGTCCCATGGTCCTTTGGGGGAAAAGCACAATATAAATCCAATCCATTATTATTATTATTATTATTATTATTATTATTAGGTATAGAGTAAAAAATGTACGAAAATGGCCTATAGTGTAGGTGTCATTATAATTCAAAGATTTGGAGCATTGGGAATACTCCTACCTGCCTGCTGATAATCTGAACTAAAGTAGTTAATAGTAATATGAGAAGAAGTTAAAATGTGTATAATCAAGGACTTGAGGTCAACATATGCTTGTTCACAAAATGAGGATTTCAGTTTTAGCCAGTAGCTTTAGTTTACACATCCCACTTTGTAAAGCTGTATTTAATACTTGTATTACATTATACTTACATGTATTTAAATTATCTACTAAAATATTAATATGAGACACTGTGATACAAAGACAATACAACTTCCATTACCACTGCCTGAACATAATACGTTTAAAGTCTCTAAATTATACTTAATGTGGTTTGTACACTTTTGAAAAGTTGGTCTGGAAACAAACATTGGTACTCAGCAGACATTGTAGTTAAAAGGTGTGGCACTTTGAGTCTTTAAACACAAAAACAGGCTCTTCTCATAATATTTGAAGGCGCTGTCCAAACAGTGCATACAATGTGACCTGAGCGGTCAGTTTCACCAGTGTAACAGGTTTAGTAGGACAAATGTGTGAGAGTCTGACATTAAAAGACAGATTACCCAAACAGCTCCCTAATAACCCAAAAGAGGTCAGGTTTATACAAGTGAAACCGTCAGAACAGGTCATCTGACACATTTAGTTTGAACGGACTAAAGGTTAAATGCTAAATGTTAAAATATTCAGTTTAATCTAACCACTTACTACTCATCATATAACTTTTGTGATGTGCTTGTTTATTTGAATACAGTTTATTTTCTAAATTTGTTTTCCCACATAGACTTAAATAGTAATTTACATTTCTCCTGTTTAACCATTTATAGGGAGTAACTTTTAATACAATAGATAAATAAGTTCTGTAAAATGTCCAACAATGGAAAAACGTTTTCTGACACCCCAAGTCTTCAACACTACTAAATATTAATTTGATGATGTGATGGTTTATTTCTATTTTCATTATGGTTTGAAAACATTTGCTGTGACTTGTTGACTTTGATACTCATTGTTTGTTTATATTGTTTTAATCTGCATCCATTTGGTTTTTGCATCTGTACTTGTATGTAGACTTTCTTTGCAGAATTGAGAGTAGGCCTCATATGCAAAGAGTGTTTTATGTATTTTAAGTTACAGGCCTGGTGTACAGTGAGTCTAGGTTGGAAGAAATCTGGATTTGTGACACGTTGTAGTGATGGCCCTTGATGCGTCTGACATCATGTGGGAACTCTTTTTATTAAATCAGTGATCATATAACTCCTCACATCACTTCACAAAGACAACTATTGTGCCATGCTTGTTTTCATTTCGGAGCAGACTTACAATAGCAGGAGCATATTTTGTTTTATTACTTGCTATTGCTATTACTGTTTTATTTCAAAATGATTGTTTCTAAGTAAGTTTTAAGAAAATACCCATCTTTGGTTTCACATCTTCATTTTTATCTATGCAATCTTGATTGAGCTCCTACAAATGTCAGGCTGTGGAAAATATGACAGTATGCGATTATACATATCTGTAGAGATCACACACTGAGAATATAAGGTCAGACTTTGATGTTTAACGCAGTCAAGTCTATTTTTTATCAAGTACAGAATGGAAAATGTGACTGAGCGTGGTGATATACCCTAAACCACTTCCTGTGCTCAGCAAGGTGCAGACTGAGAGTCACATCAAGAGCAGCACAGGAACAGATCGACCTCGAATAACCTCAGAAACCACTCATCATACACACATTCATTTAGTCAGACCCAGGAGGCTGCCTTTGAATCACAAATCGGCCCATTTATTAATTGCTGTTTTTTATTTTCTTCCTCTAAAATGCAAGTCTACCCTTCGATCTTGAATTACATCCCATCTGCTCAAGATCTCAGCTCTGCTTTTAAAACAAAAACTGAGGAACTAAAAACTGGGAAATGTTGCTGCTGATGGTTTTGTACTGAGAGGGAATGGCACAGATGGGCCCACTGCAGCCTTAACAGCTTGAAAAGCAACATGTCCAGCGACAACGAGAAGGGACACTGCCAGTTCTTCAGAAAAACAACCTGTCAACTATGGTCCTTTATTTTCTGCATATTTGTCAGCACACAGTCTGTTTGACTATAAACTATACCGTACACTGTATATTACTCATAAACATAGGTGGTAAGTAGTGCTGGTCTTTTTAAAGGTCTCAGCCTCAAACTTTTTTGCCTTGTTCTCGTCTCTGTCCTGGAGATGGACGACTTGGGTTTGAGTTTGGACTTGGACTTTTTGGATTCATAACCTTTCCCTGAGAGTTCAGTGCTATTTAAAATACTAGTAGGAGCTGGCTAGTTACATTACTCAATTGACATGAGTAACATTTAAAAGAAAAGCATTTATCTTTATTTTTGAGTGCAATTTGGAGGAAATAATGTTACTTTTACTCAATGACCAGTTTTAAAGTATGTATATTTTTAAAGGTAAGGAGTTAGACAGATTTTGAGCCTGGGCCAGATCTGGAATCAAAATGGTTTTAATCTCAAATACACCCAACGGCGCAGCACAACAGAAGCCCTTTCCTCCATGTTTTATCCTAGGAGACAAGCTAAAAGTGAAAAATCCTCTGGCATTTTTTTTTTCTCATTCATGGTTTGAGTTCCTTTCATTTTCCAATTTTATATCCAAGTCACAATCACTCCCAAAACCATTTAAAATGTAACCTGTCCACATTATTAATTCAAAAGTGTCTCAGTACTATATTATATCTTAGACGTTTTTGAGCTCAGAAGTTTGTCACATCCAGAAAAGCGGTAAGACGGAGAATATAGTCAGTGCTGTAAGCGCAACACAACACACAACCAACCAACTTGATGACCTCATAATAACATAATTTCATAACTACTCCATTAGCTATATAAATAAGATTGTTTACTACATTATAAAGCGAGGACTAACACATTTATCAAAAATAACTCTCTGCTCACGGTTAAAGCACGAGCCGTGAGCATGTGATCATTGTACAGACTGAGTGCATCGCTCCAAAATAAAAGTCTCTGTCTGTTGATACGTTAAGTTGCCTCTCTGAAATGCTGTCACACCACAAAAGGCTTTGTTTATTTAAGAATGTAAAGTCCACTTCCTGTTTATTTTACAGGAAAAACGAGTTACACCTTTAAGACATTGTACCACATCTTTTACCAACACATGACAAGCCCATCTTCAAAAATACAACGACCTTTATGGAACAGTAATACTTGTGTTTGTGTTTGCAATCACTTAGTCTTTTAAACTCTGCAGGGCCTTTGCCAGTATTTGTTTATTCATTTGACCATTATTTGAACCATTGACCCGTCCTCTTCAAATTATAAAGAAAAGAAATAGTGTGGGTCACATCTGTCATTTTACTCAATAATCTGTGGCTAAACCAAAAGTTACACGAGTAGCAATGCAATTAACACAGAAAACTACAAAAATGGTGGTACTGGTAACAGCTAGTGAGAAATATACTGTGTATATATGCAGATAGTTGTGAGCTAAAGTGGGCCATGTTCCATGTGCTGCAGAACACAAATAAAACACAAAAACTAAAAACCTCTTTAGTGAATGCACCAATAAGTAACCTTTACATTAAAAAAAAATGGCAGCCATGTTGGATTCTGATCTGGTTGATTGTAGGGCGGGCTTTGAGCGTTGCTCTGTTTTTCTGGTTGATTGTATGTTTGTTTCAGATTTCCTTGGTCTGCGAATATCGGTACTGCCCCCTGAATTCTGATTGGTTGTATGTCTATTTGTCCCATTTAAGGTTAATATGAGCGTGTCTGTGAGGCTGTATTTAAAATGTGCTGACTTTTAATTGTTTACTGTTTATTTATAATGGTAAATCACCCAACAGGAAGTGAAGCACCCCCGATGACAAACACTTGAATAGATTAAATGTAGGCTGATTCCGATAGATACAGGGAATGTATTATATTTTACGTGCCGTGTCCTGTAATATGAAGACTTACACTCTAGAGATTTGCAGCTGCACACCAAAAACTGAAATGATCTGATGGTTAGAGGCTGTAAATATAAAACTTACTGTAAAATGTGCTGCTTGTGCACACAGAGGCCCGCAGCTGTGATAGATTACCAGCAGAAGTATGGTTTACACCTAACCATAACAGCTCCATCTGAGGATTCATAACAGGCACTTTTTTATCTTCCATTGGGCTATAGTCTGCTCTGTATTATTCACTCAAGTTGGCAGTCCTTTCGCTTGAGGAGGGTTGAATCATCCTCACGGTCACTTAGCAACAACCAAATATTGTTTAGCTAATGATCAAAAAATTTAAACATTTGCTCTGGCTCGTACGCCGTTCCACTTAGAGCCACTGATGAAGCGACACTGATGCTCAATATGTTCAAACTCTCGCTTTGATGAAACGCAATATAATGATCTCATGATGAGTCTTTCTGCCTGCAGTGGGAGCCCAATTTACTCCTGACCTTATCCCAAAACAGAACAAGACTGTCTCACACTCACACGGACAGATTTATAGTATTAAATGACGTCTCCGGAAATTTTTACCCATCAGCCCCATCGTCCGTTCGAGTGTCTGTTTATTAAACACAGGAGTCTTCTTTGAGATTAAACTTAGCTGCTCTTCCTCTTGACTTATCAGGAACATCCCCCTGCTCCCAAACACAGGCATAAACGCAATATAAATAACAATGACTGTCTTTGCTAATCGCGGCTAAATAGCAACAGTCTCCAGGACAGGGGCTCGCTCACCTGCTGCACCGTCCCAGAGAGAAGGGGGCCCTGTTGGCAGATGCACAGTGTTGTAAATCAGGGGCGATGTATAGTACAATGATGACAGCTATGTGATTGTCATATTTGGACAATAAGCCTGTTGTCATGTGTCACTGTGATCAAACCATGACCTCATATAACACTTCAAGCCTCTGTTAAAAGAGCAGGGTGAGTAAAAAGTATGCAGTGATAAATGGGGCCTTATTTTTGATCAGAATCTCAAATATACATTCAGTGATAGTTTTGGTTCATACACAAGGGCCTCCATGCTTGTTCTTATCAATTATTCTTACATATTTATGTCTAATCCTGTTCAGAAGGTATTTTTTTTCTTTTCAGATATGGTCAGATATGATGGCCTTAAATGTCCCAGGGCAGAGCCAAAGGTCTCATTTTCACTTTCACTTCTGCAGAAGATAGAAATGTACTGTTTCATTTTCAAAGATGTGTCGATAGTCATTTAAAAACCTGCCAGAATCAGGTTCAGAAAGACATTGTTTCAACATATAAGACCAGTTTTGATATTGCTGAAGTGTGTGTCAGTGGTGTAGCATGTACCCTATGCATTTTACAAGCTATACGTAACTATACTTAACTTGAGAAATGTATATTATGTCATATATGGTTTGTTATTAGTGTGAAAGGTTAGCGTGAAATGGCTTTTGTGCTTCTGTGCTATAACAGCTTTGGTTAATGTCAGAAGGAGATGCAACAAACTACAAAAACTGACGAAAGGATGGCCACAGTTACTTACTTACTACATTTACTTTTTATTTATGTCTACATGTACCAAAGGAATAACCCTTAATATACAGAGACTATTTTAAAAAGGAAAATCATCCCACAATTATGACTATGTCTGACAAATTACTCAAGGGTTGGGTGAGGCAAGTACCTCATGATATAACTAATGTACACTGAAGAGCTATCTGATTAAACACATTTTCCATTTTCATCTAAGAAGAGTATTTTAAATCTGTTGTGCGTGCTTTTTGTTCTTAGGTCTCTTCAAATTAGTTGATTTAGTTGAGTCAAAAAAACACACAGTACATATTTACCTCGGTTGTGATCAGTCCTCAGGCCAGACTTTTGCCCAAGCTTTTGTTTGTATAATGGTCGTCCAATGCAGATTTTATTAGTAATAAAACAACTGCACATTAGGCCCCCACGCTGGTTTAGTGAAAATGTTGAAATTCCATCAGCCCACTTGCCCTTTGTCTCAAAAAAAACTTACTTCTCATTATAATTGGGGACTTTTTCCAAACATTATTCCACTCAAGCTGTTGGTGCTGTCAGAAATTCAAAACGCTCCACTTCCTGTGAGGCTCATTGTGCACAGCTGTGGAATCAAAAATGACGTGATTTGGCTCCATCAAATACGAAATGTGTCCCGTTGAGTTTGTTACTCATTATTAAACCACATTGTTTCGACCTTCCAACTTAAAGGGCTACTGGCATTTGCTCTTATTATTATTATGGAGGGGCAGATGCCATTTTGTTGACGTCACGTGTGAAATACTGGAGTTTCTGGATATTTCTTTCACAGTTTGTGTGAGACATGAGAAAAC
Organism: Neodontobutis hainanensis; assembly: GCA_024349245.1. Taxonomy (NCBI): domain Eukaryota; kingdom Metazoa; phylum Chordata; class Actinopteri; order Gobiiformes; family Odontobutidae; genus Neodontobutis; species Neodontobutis hainanensis. Next base: position 989,718 of record JALDNG010000058.1, read on the forward strand.
CAGCCGAATGACAAAGCCAAACAGTGAATGAGCAGTTCAGCGCTGATGCTCAGTGTGAATGTGTGTTTGTTTTGAATGAAGCCTTCACAGTCTGGTTGTAGACATGACTGCACTGTGGAGAAATTACCGACAACACGCAGCAGGATTTCTCAGTAATGACGGGTTTTAAAATTGTGCAACTCTTAGCTATTATTTCAGACATAAATGAGGCTAACGTCATCCAGTTTCGTTTCTCCTTGGACTATTGCAGCTTAGTTAGAGATGTCCAATCCTATTCTACAACAATATTTGAATACAATTAAAGTACAAAAAAACCCACAAAACTCTGGATCAAAGGTCAAGGGAAGAGGTGCATCTTTAGAAAATTAACAAAGTACAGCAATGAGCAACTAAATTACTTTCCCTCATATTTTACAACTTAAATATAGGATAAACTCCTAATTATATAAAAGACTATCAAATAGAAATAGTAAATACCCAATATATTGAATTACCTCATATCATAAAGCAGTTTAAAGCTTATATAAGTATTTTAATATGCCCTTATATTAATTTAGTATAACTGTCAGCCATAGCTACCGTTTTTTGCTGTAAATGTCAACTTCTGATTCTAACACAATTCATATATTCATTTTCTTATTTCTTTTCTTGACACTTTAATACTCCTGAATATTGATATTCTATTTTCCCCTATTCATGACATTCTTTTTAAGAGATATATGCAACATAATCAGTATAAGCCGAAATAAGATTTGGGTAAATGTTCATATTTAGACCATTTACCAGATACAAACGTTAAACAAACCGGTAAGATTATTGTTGTACTGGTGTTTGTTTTTAATGTTTGTGCTTGTCTGAGCTATAGAAGCTGCTACTCTCTTTAATTACATAATAAAAATGTGATGCTGACTGCCAAAAGTGAAACAGAATGACTTACTACTCCTTTAATGCATGTATAGTCCTATTGTGTCTTTATATTCAGTATTATTCTTAGAGGTGGGCAATTGTCCAAACTTGTCTTAACAGTAGCATTAAAACTCTCCTACATATTAATATTTATTGCCTATGAATAATGCAGTAAAAACATAGCAAAAAAATAAACTGCAATGATGTTTGATTCTTCTAATAGTGGTTAAGATTGTGGTTTACAACAAGACCAGAAATTAATAAGAAATTGTTCCATGTTTTATTTTTATTTTTAATAATAGCCTAGCTTTAATTTACAGAAGTTGACTCATGCCCCAAAATGAAAAGTAGTTCAAAATGTCAAACTACAATACCAATATACGTATTGAGCTATTTCTATGTTAGTGAATGCATTAATACAGTATGATGCCATCATAATGACCATGACTGTAATGATTCATAAAGGATGGGTGGACAAACAAGTCACACATTATGTCAGCATGAAGTCAAATAAAGGCTGTACACTCCTCAACCAGCCTTGTCTGAAAAGATCACAGTGAGCACATCTCATGACCTAGTGTGCTTTGTTCTCCCATCCACTGCCTTTTATCTAAGTCTCCTTAAAAACTAATGGCATTCTTTTGTGCTCCTCCTCGTTTTTTTCCTAGGGACCGACAAAGTGAAAAGTGCAGCTGATGTGAAAGACGTCCCAGAGCGTGAGACTAAATTAAAAAACTGGAGTGATACGTGTCATTTGGTGATGTCATGCTCCGGAGCGTCCGCGGCGACAGTGACCGTGGTAACAGCCTGAGTCAGAGGATGACATCAGACAGGTTGTGAAAAGGGCTTAGTCCCACAGTCCCATTGTGCTGCTGTTAATGCTGTTATTCAGAGCGCCACTGGCTCTACAATTTGTTAATCTGACCTAACACACAGTTACACACAGGACAAAGACACACAAACAGCAAATTTAAAGACCAGCGGCGAAATGTCAAGCTTGTAATACAACATTGCAGCTCTGTAAATACAAAAGAAATAGCTCACAGTTTTGGGTGAGGTCAGATGGAAACAATTACAAAACAGTAGTAACAAAACTATTTTTGACTCTGTCTCCTGTTGACATTTTACTGTAAAAACTATGTCTAAAGCCGAGACATATTACGTGTACTGTATATAGAGTTGACTATTATGGTGATCTCAACCTTACCGCATGTCAAACTGTTGTCATAGTGATTCATTAGACAATGTTTTGTAATCATTAAATTGCCTTTGACTTTTGTTTCTCAGAAATTGTGTTGCTCGTTCATGGTGACAGTGGTTATTTTTCAGGGTATGCCCTTTAAGATTCAATTTTACAAGTGATTTACTTTGACCATAAAAGAGAATTATTTGCAGTTTTTTATATATATTTTTTTATAATTTTTTTTCAAGTGTTCTTGGTACAAAAACCAATGGGGAACAGAAAAAGTATACTTTCTGTTCCCTCAAATAGGAGTTTTCATTTCCACAGGACAGGACAATACAATGTCACGGGTGGACAAGTATCACAGTGAATTGTAATTCAGAGTTCTGCAGCATGACCAGCTGAGTTTTTTGTAATATGCACTATTAATAATATTGTCGTCTGCTGTTGATGAGGATGTAATGCTTATACATTTTGTGATAATTTGTATAAAACATAATCTATTCCATTATAAATATTTGCTGTTAACATCAAAAAGCATTGTGGGGTAACAATATTTGTGTTTCCATGACTTGCCTTTAATTTTTTGTGAGAAAAATTTATTAAAAGTTGACAAAACATTTCTTGACATGGAACATGAATAATGCATATAGGCTTTGGGATACAGATTGTAATTGTCGGTAGTCTTGGTACAAATAGACTTTCCAGTAAATCTGCAAACACTTTTATTCTATTCTTCGCTGATAAAGACCTGCCAGTAATGCGTTTTATCCAAATCAAACTCAAGGTTTAGCTCCATTGTACTGACACACATTGTCTGTTTGTGGGCAGGAGGAAGTGGAGGCTGAGCGGAGGTGGATACAGATGAGTGACAGATAGATGGACAGATTTTAGTATTTTCCAAACCACACGCCCCAAAAACAGTGAGCAGCCCAGAACGAGGGGTCTCTTTGGGTCGGGTCAGCCTTAACACACAATTACAGCAGATTAGTAACATGACTCAATGGGTTCTATATGATGAGTCATACTGAGCCGTTAGCAGGTAGTTTGAGAGAAAAGCATTTCTGAGAATCAGGATTGTAGTCAGGCAACAAATCTAACCAGATCATGGTCAGGACCAGAATGTACCAAGACCAGACTTTAATAAACTGAGGTTGAGTCAATAGTGCACGACAACATGGGAACAGTTCATAAAATTCTGTACCAATACACACATCAACTACAAACTCACAACTACACACTTTTGGGCTTTGGGTGAGTGTAATTGTAATAACTTTATCATCATTTACAAAGTATTAATCAGCATTAATTTAAAACATCAATATTGTTTTAGTCTGGAACAAAAAAAGCTCACGTTAAGTTAAAAATATACATAGTAGTTCACATGTAAATGGTATAGGTTATATTTTTTGTTAATTCATTGTTAAAGGTGCATTACGGAAGATCCAGAGTGTTTGTACTGTGTGTATTCACTGTGTGCACGCTTGTACGAGCACAGACCAACAATAACCAAAGAAGAATCTGACGGTTTCCAGTGGCCTGTCTCTTTCTTGTGTTCACAGGATTGCCGATAGCGTTGCTTAGTTTACTTAAGGCGGCAAATCTCGAAGTAAAAACCAGGTAAACGAAAACGCACGCGCATTATGTCACGTCCACTGAAACAGCATGAAAGTTTTGATCCCGAAACCTTTTCATTTAATTGACTGTACAGGCTTACAGAGGCAACCGCGGAGAATTCAGATTCACATTCTGCTCATTAGGCTGGTTTTAAGTATGTTCCATTTCCCTGACGAGTAATGTGTAGTTATGAAGTGTTACCAAAGATTTCAAGCACTTCAAGTAAAAATTATCATCATCTGTTAGTAAAAGGTAGGCGTAAATATAACAAATCAAGCTGGCCACAAAAGTCCCCATAAAGAGAAGACGGATTCAAATGCGAGGTCTGAAGGGCGCCTGAGTCATGACTAAGATTTACGAGGTCAAGACCAAGTTCAACATTGGATCATTGGATGCATTTGAAAACAGATGATGGTGTTTTTAAATAAATAAGGATTGAAAATCCAGAGTCTTTCATGCCTGACCAAAATAAGAGAAACAAAAATGCAATCTTTTGTCAACAAAAAACATTTAGAAATCTTTGAAAAGTGGGTTTCGATCTTTAAAACAGTTTCTGGTTATTTTGGTTAAAACCACATCAGAGAACGATCCATATACAGTACAGTAACTGGTTTGCTCGTAAAAAGTCTGTTAGTGTTCACAATGGCCTTTTTTAACTGAAGACCTAACAACACATCAGACAGAGGCTCCTACCGAGACACATTAGATCAGTGGGCTTAACCTGATTGGACATAATGACATTAACCTTGTGATGGAACCAGATAAATGGCAATTTATTTGTTATTTGTAAATGATGAGCGTTCACCAAATACTATCAAGACATCTCACCTTCTCATTGCTCCACATTTGGCCTAAACCTTTGTTTTATTCCACCCGACGGCTTAATCTACTTAAGTCATGTGATTTTAGTGTGGCCTCTTGTCACAATATCCAAATTTTTGGTTTATTAAGACATCTTTGATCCATACAGTGTTCTTATTTACACCAAACCATACCAGACTTTAGTTGGAAATGGACTAAAACCCATCTTTTCGAGGCATCTTGTGAGCTACAAAGTATATATGGCAGCATTTACACTCATTCGTGAAGCCCACCTGAACACTGATGAGTACTAAACAGTAGTAAGAATCCCCATATCTGTGATTATTGTCAAACATATCTCATTTACAGGTTCAAAATGTGTGGTTGACTGTAGTTGTGGCGGATGATCTAACCTCGATGATATCATGGATCAGAGCTTTCAGGCTTTATAAATAGCCATTATCTTTCTCAAAATTTGACTAAAAAGAAGATGAATGGGAAGTGAAAATCTAAGATTACATGTTTACTGAAAAGTGCGGTCATTACCCTCCTGTGTGGAGTCATAACACGCCCCGGCTCCACAGGAAGATGACATGAATTAGCAGATTACATCATGTGAATCTCCACAATACATGCCCACAGGTTGACTAGAAGAAAATATGATCTCTCAGAACCTCTTTTCAAACGCGCAGACTCTACAACATCATTCATTCATCATAAAAAAGGCTTGTGTTGAGTGAAGAGACAGACAAAGAGGCCGGGACTTTAAAGGCCTACAACAAAAAGAATGGAGAGGGTTGTGGGTAATGTGCAGGCGACTGGTGCCCTCTACAGGAAAGGGCTATGAGAGAATGAGTTGACATAGGGTCAAAAGTGTTAGAGTTTAAGGTATAGTCTATATTTAATGCTGTTTTTTGGTGCATCAGTAAAGTCATAGAAACTAAAAACTGCTACTTTGAATGGAAAGTAACCAAAAAAAAGTGAAGTTCAAATGGTATCAATCCCTGTCACATTCTCACATTGTACTTTTTTCACTTCCCATTCTGACCCAACTACTCATCCAAGAGTTTTTGAGATTCAGCGCGGTGGAAGAAGAAGTGTCATATCTCTGGTGTCTTCTCTGTCACAGCTGTCTTAATTATTGATGTCTGTCTGGGACACAGTTGTGTTTTCTTTAACAATTGGACTGTGAACATTGTGGGGTCACATTTACCCCTTACCACAACAGCATCAGTATTTGACATTTGTCTTTAAATCATGTCTAGTATTAATGAATTAAAACAATGGAGTATGGGTAATATTATTAGATAGCACTGAGCACACAGCTCAGTGTTAGCATTGTAATAGTTTGGTAATAACATATGAATAACTGGGTAATTATATAGTCTGGGATTAATTACTATGTATTCCTCAGCCCTACATGAGTACCTAGTGGTTACATGGTTATATCAAGCAAGAATTCTTTGAACATTACTTAATAAATAAACATAATAACTATGGTATAACATAATTACTCCACTATTACCATGATATTACTCAGCTGGAAAATAAAGTGCAACATAGTATTATTATTGTACTGTATATAGACTTGTTTAAATCTAAGCTAATAATGGTATGCTTAAACAGTTACATATTAAGTCTTTCTTGCTAGGTTTGGGAAGTTTTTCTTAAAGTGTGGGGCTTGTCAGGGACCTACAAATCTGTGAGATACTCCTTCAGACTGATTAAGACAGAAAGAAGAGAGAGCACCAGGAGTCTTGGGCAGCTGCTGCTGTCTGTGCCCCACAGCATCAGAGAGATGTGTCTCCAGGTTTGTCTTTGGTTTGGGGAGTGGGAGCAAACAACTTTGGCCACGTTCTACAGCAAAGTTGGGATTAATAAAAGTCCGACTGGACATAAAATTGTGCTTGGTCCTTACGCCAGCTCCGACTCATCGGTGAAATGGTGAATTTAAGCAGGTTTGACAAATGACTGTATGATGTGTGTGAATTAATTCACTCAGTATTTATGAAAGTAATGTATTTCACAGATTCAAGATATACAAATGCAAAGACTGTTATTTTGACACCATTATAATTTTGTGATGATTTGTTCCATTTGATTTAATTGCAAACTACAAAATGTTACACAATGCACCTTTAACTTTTTTATTTTGATTTCCACTTGCACAATACCTAACTCGTCCCTTGTCTAAAGCTTGAAGGAAAGTCAGAACAGTGTTTTTGTCATTTATCACGCTCAGACACCCAGGAAATTAAACCTCCACAGCCTCAGGTGGATGCTCTGTTGGGTTTAGAGCACTTTGCATTGCATTATACAACGGTTCTGCTCTGTTTATCCTTCGACTGCTACGGAAAATGGTTAATGTGCAGCTATATGTTTAGTTTATTTTATTCATTTGTTTATGTTTTTGACAGGGACAATGCCCAATACATATATTGCACAAACTAGAAATAGCTCAGAGATAAGTTTTATCAATTGTCCTTGGGCAACGGCAAAGTGACAGTGACGTTAGTATTAAAGTAGCGCAAAGTAGCCCTCATGAAAAAAAAATACAAATAAACAACGTATCAATCAGAGCAACATTTGTTTGCCAAGTTTCTATTTGTCCTAATGCCTACATTTTTGATTTTTGATCAGCCACTTTTTCACATTAAATCTAATCTAATCTAGTAAAGTGCTACATGCCTGAACAGTTGATGGTAACGAATCCCACATCAAAGCAGCTTCAAAGAAGCAGTTCTGCCCAAGAGCACTAGATCTAAAAGCAACAGAGCAGTCTCCTCTGGAGGAGGCTTGTGTTGATCTAAGGCCTGCCTCTTTAGTGAATTATTTTAGTGGATGTGGTGCCAATGTTATGAAAAAAACATTACCCATAAAAATAAGGTTTTCAAATGTTAGCAAATTGCATTTTTTATTATATTGCAATAATGGTAATAAACAGTTTTTTGACTAATATCTTGATTTCTTGTTTGTACAAACAAGAGGTTGTAATGCTGTTCTGCTGCACTCAGACCAGGTTGTGATACATTAAGTAGAAAAAAACATAGAATGCATGTAGCTTGGCTGCCTTTGTGTTCAGTTAATGTTGAAAGTATCTAAACTGTGCAAGACTAAATTTAATAGTTTCTGATATTTTTGAAATGTGTTTTTGAAGAAGTGTATTTTCCAGCACCACACCTAAATATTACTTACTACTACTTCTTGTTGGACCACCTCTCAAGAACAGGTCAGATTGTGAAGATTCAAAAAGAAGCTGTTTCTTCTAAGGCCAACATTTTCTCCTATGCTTGTTATATAGAGCATAGAGCAAGACTTTTTAGATTTATGCAAGTCTTAGTGATCAGTTTGTGCACAGTAGAGAAAGCTCCCACGCAAAGCACAGAGCTGTGCCCCTTCTTCTACCCAGAAATCAGCTTTATTCTCCTAATACATTATTGAAAGCTATTTTTGCAGCTGCTCCAGAGAACAAAAGGTATTGTGGTTGTCACTTTCAACTTCACAACCAGAATGGGGGGATATTTTTGGAAAAATTTCTTCTACTTCCTTTGCCCTGTAGCTCCACGAGGCCTGATTCCCCTCAAGTCATTTTTGTCTTCAGCATTTGCCAGCATCTAGTTATTAAACTGTACAAAAGGGCAGCAGTAGGCGTGAAATATTCCCATTACAATGCCCTTTCTGTGCTGAAGAAAATTAAATAATGGCAAGACTTACTGCAAAAACTGTGACAAAGGAAACACAAATCAGAGTACAATCTCTTCCTTAACTCTTCATTAATGATAGTTCTAGAACCTCCTTTCTACGATGTACGATTGCTCTGCAAGGACACGCTGTTTATGAGCAAAGAAAAAGCTCAAACAATGAATTCCCTTCTGAAAAATTAAATATCAATGAAATCCAAAAATATGAACGTTCTTCTCCTCCAGCAGTGCTCAGTCTGTCCTTTATCAGTAGTTGTAGTCAAACTTGCTTTCTATTGAGTTTTTAAAACCTACTGTCCTTTAATGCTGTAATGGATCCTGTACTAGTTTTATGAGACTGTCTTGAATTGCAGGGATTTTGTCAGGATAAGAAAAGTGTAATTTCATGTAACCTTATGTTGATTGTTTTACTTAATTATTGGAAGAACATGCAGGAGGGACGGAATATGTTTGATGGCCGGCCTGGGAAATGCCTTGAGATTTCAAAGGCTGGAGGTGTCTGGGGAGAGGACTCTGTGCCTGGACTTCTGCCCCCAGATGGACTTGCATTAGACTATACTGAAATATAAATGAATAACTGGAGTAAGGTATTGTCTCATATGCAATTCTATTTAGTAGAAAGTAAAGAACGAAGAATGTGGAGAGATGTTTTTAAAGCCCTATGTGAATTTAACATTCATATGTCCCTTTATGTTTCTCAATTTTCATCCCATTTTACTTGTCTTCTATGAACATATCAGTCTGTTAAGTCCAAACTGCATGGATACTGAATTATCACACTCTTTTCTCCCAAAACCAGTGCAGATTTCAGATGTCCTGCAGCGTCACTGAAATGTTACACTGTCAAAGTCTGAATCTGAGGTTACAAATCCTTTGAGCCTCGTGGACCGACAGAGCGACACCCGGGTCTCTGAGTCACCAGCTGCAGTGAGCATTTGTGAAGAGGACAAAAACAGTCTCACCCTACAGTAAAGCATCAATAGCCTTTCTACACCAGGCATAAACATCTCTCTAAATGAGGTGTGTGTGTTTTTTTAAGGCAGTAGTAATTACATTGTACCCAAAAGTGCACAAACCATTAACAATTATGTGTACCACAAAATTAGGGCTGTGCACATGAGCGAATATCTCTTTATTTTAGATGAGATTAAAAGCTGAATTTACAGTAAGAGCAACCTTAAAATGTTGGATGTTTTGCAGCATTATGTAAGCGTTAATATACAGTTTTACAAATATTGTATTGTGCTGGTAATGATGTAACGGTAAAATAAACACTAAAAACGACATAAGTATTTTATTTTGGGTACCTTGACAAGAGAGGTTTTTTCAAAGGGTAAGTTCTTTAAATGAATAACTGGCTGGTTTGATTTAACATTCATGCGTAGCCTAGTTTTATCCAATCAGAGCTGCTCAATGTTGTCTACGTTAGTAACAATAAAACAGTCGCTATATCTCTAAACCTAAAAAAAACGTCCGGAACTGTCATAGCTGGTAAAACCACCAAGAAGTTCAGACGCACATACTTTGCTTGGAGCTGTTCAAGATGGATTTTTGTAAACTTGTATCCAGCTGCAGCGTAATACTGCGAGTGTAAATAGTCAGGAAATAGAGTGTGACATAAGAAGTAACTTAATCAAAGTAATTTAACTTCATGTGGCTCAGGCTCTATCTGCAGGTCTAGATGGTTTGTAATGGGATAATAAAGGGCTACTTAAAGAATGAGAGAAGACTACATACCGTCACTGACCGCTGTTAAAATCTCCTTCCGAATGTGAAATCTTCTCTTTAACAGTTTCAAATAACTTTAATGGACATTTTTATTTCTAAATAATTAATCCTTATTCGCACGTTGATTGTTGTAATATACTTTTAATAAAGGTTGATTGATAAAAGCCTACAAGTCTACTTTATTTAAAAGGCTAAACGACTGCATCAGCCATTGGTACATTATGAAATACTCAAGCCACCATTGCTGCCACTAATATGTATTATTCACAGCAGCTACTCTTCTCCCACACTTTCAATGTTTAATACAGTTTAAATTGTTAATATTAAGATGGACTAAAAGTGTAGACTCACTGTGAAGATATGATTCAGCAGCTTGTCTGACACTTGTACTGTGAGTTATCGTGTCTTAATTGGATGGATTATTAGAGTTAATGATGAATGCTTAATGGGTCTTTCACCAAATTACTAACATCGAACTAAATCCTGACCAGGCTTGAGTCTCCAGATTTCAAGGTTCAATAGTTTAATCTTTTCACATCCAACCAAAAGCACACAGCCCATTAGTCTTTATAACTTTGAAGTAAGTACAAAAACAACAAGCTGGGGTACATTTAAATTCCTAAAGAACAGTGTGTCCTTGTGTAAGACTTCTGTGTGCTCCGAACCTGCCTGACCCGTGAACATCTGCCCAGGTGATTAAATTCATTACAAAAGTCTTAAGTTAAGATTTAAAAAGGTCACAGCCAGGACACATTAGAGCTCACTGAATGACCACTTCCTGACTTGAATTTCTTCCCTGCTTAAGAGAGTTTTGAATTTTCAAACATGTGCTGTGTATTCCCTAAACCCTTCCTGCAGCTGCTCATGCGGCACTTTGGGCTTTGCTTTATGTAATGACTGTGAGGAAATACACAAGTACACAAACACACACACACACTTCAACTTTTATTTTGCTTCAGCTGTATGACTGAAGCGAAATCAAGAGAAACACTTGCTCTAGATTTGGCCTAGAACTCAAAACGCAACTGTTTATTCATCCTGTAATGGGATAAGCTTTACTTAAGTGGAGTGTTTGATCACCTATGTGATCAAGAACAGTGTAAGCCTACTAATAACATCCACATTTGTCACAGACAATCATTTACAGTGAGTTAAACTGAGATCTGACAACATCAAAAGACAATATATGTATAGAAATAGGCCTTATTTTTTTTTTTTTTTAAAGCCATTGCCTGATTAACTACAATAAAAAGGTGAATAGTACAGAAACTTAGTATAAGAGGTAATTACTGTCATAGTTTTTTGTCTTTTGCTATGACAGAATATGTATGGCATACAAGAGTCACTAAGATTATACCATTTCTATGTCATAAAATAACTGTTCTTATAAAACGGGTGTCATTTTTAGAACCATTATCCAAAACAATCTGTATAGTGTATGAAATACAGAATTATGTGCATCATTTCCTACTTCTGATTTAGTCTAGACTCTAGATAAACAGTAAATTGAAACAGGGGTTGATCTGAGATTGTCTGAGGTCAAATATGTCGACATTTCTGTATTAGTCAACAGTACTAGTAGCCAGAGCTTTTCTGAAGTGTAAGGTTTTGAGAAGCAATGATGTCATCACTGAGACTTGTAGAGGACAACCAACGGGTTGAGGGTAATTTAAGGAAAGAAAAGCTTATTTTAAACAAATACCAACAATTGAAGTGAATCCAGTGTTGGTCCAATTTAGATGGACCCTCCACACAGTGAGACATTTTTTAACTTAACAAATCAAAACCATAAAAAACAGTACCACAAGTACCAATAATTACACAGTCAAATGTCTGTGTGTTTCACATAATAAACTTACAATGCGAAGTATAACAATATGTTCTGTAAATACTGCTTTTTCTGAGAACATAAGGGTTATCTGGTTTAGGCCATGACATTAATACTTACAGACAATAATATACAGTCTATGTTTGAAGCCTCTTGTGTGCACCGGACTTAGTGCATGTCTTAGATACCTTCCAAATGAGCACAGTACTTCAGAGGTAGAGCTGTAAAAAGAAAAGACCAATGTAAATGGTAAATTCTGGGAGCGATTGTTTTACAAGCGTTTTGTCATATACACATATTTAATAACCTGGGCAGAGGATTTTTGCTAGTGGTCCCTTCAGTTTCATGAGCTCTGGGTTTTCTCTGGCGTCTTGAGCGGCGTGGTATCGCGTGAAGTGAAGCGCAGGCCACCAGTCTCTTCTACCAGACATTACTTCAGAGACAACAGCCTCCCAGTTTTCTCTGTTTAAGGACAGACACAGCAAATGTCAACCAAAGCTAACCTACTAAAGCCTTTATGTCAGTAGGTTGTAAGAAATCCATTCAAAAACATAAAATATATATATATATTTTTGTTTTATAAATGTTGCGTCACAAGTTCATAAAAATAAAGATTTGTTGAAAACATACTCCTTCCTTAAGTTTTCAATAATGGTTTCTAAAGTCCTCCATACGTCTAGGTTGTTCCTCCAGCAGGCGTAGTCCAGCAGATTCACAACGACTTCCAAAGCCTTCTGAACATCACCATTTTTACCTTCAAACATTGAATTAACAACAATTAACCATTTCTGAAAATATATAACCTAATTTATGTATTATTCAAGCCCTCTTAGGGCTAGGCATTGTTACATTTTACTTGATTTTGTTCAGAACCCAGCCATACTAGTAAATTAACAAAGTATAATTGCTTATTATTGATAACCTTTTTTTTTACCATTTTAAAAATCAGTTCACTCTTTTTATGTAGGACTGACTGAACGTGATAGCTGATAATGACTTTCAATGCAGCTCCCGTAATAAGGGTTGGTCAACAGCACAGAAACAATCAAGAAGATGAAGTTGCATGGTGTAAAATATTGTAGTCTGGCTCTCTGTATTTGCCTATTGTCACGAGCTAGCTCAAGATTCGGACAAAGAGGAAGACCATATACAGTTTAAAAAGTTAAAACTAAATTATTTACTAAAGTAAACTAGATACTAAAGAGGATAATGTCTAAATTAGTGGTGTGGTCTCCCTTTTTGTCCGCACCCTGAGCCATTTCATGACAGACTGTATCCATAGAAACCAGGAGGTGGAGCCATTTTAGTTCCATTACTTCCTACTGTTTATAAGACAGTGCTGTAGGAGAAGCACAATCATGTTTCTTTTTGAGCACACATATTTGCAGAAAATTTATTAAAGTGAAGTTACCATCAAATCTATTTCAACTGACTTTGTTTACATGCTCTAAAAAGGAGGCGTGTGGATTGCAATCTGCACTTTTGACACTAAATTCCATCAGAAAGGCAAGACAAAATACACATCCCATCTTTACGTTTAGTTCCGAAAAAGTAGCACTGAACATGGATAGTTTAGTAAATTAACAAAAGATATGAACAATCATTGCAGCTTTTAAACACAATTTATCAAACATAAGCTTCCACAAAGCTCCCCTAATTCATAAAACCAAAACAATACCTGATTTAAGCCGAAGAGAGCAATACTCCAACATTAACTCATGACTTGGGACTAATGAGTGGAGGATCTACAATAAAATAAATTATGTTATTATTATGAATTGCGCATCAATAAACTGCATAAATAAACTGCATAAATAAACAAGTTAACACTGTAATACCTTTAACACATTGATTAATTTCTTCGATGGACTGTTGTGCCTCTTTAGGTACTGGTAAAGATAAACATGTGCATTGGGGTTGGGAGGGAAAGCACTGTCATAGGCGTAGTTATTTAGGACCCTTTCAGCCTCCTCGTGGTCTTCATAAAACTCCAACATCTGTAAAAAGGGTTTGTCCATTAATCCATAACATAATGGACTAATATAATAACATCTTTTATCAGTGTTTCCAATATTGTAAATACTCAAAGACACAAAAAACCTTTTCATATCTTCCCTTATGTGTTTATTACCAGAAACCTAGCATTTAACTGTGTGAAAAAATATTATAAAAACTGCTTGGCTCTTGCCAGAAACCCATGTTCTTACCTCCACATAACTCACTATGAAGGGATCCCAGACTCCAGGGTTTTTAAAAATCTCTTTCAAATTAACTGAAGCAAGTCTGAAGTAGTTATGCATTTCTTGGTTGTCATCTGTGTCTGAATAATCTGAAAAAAAAATAAAAATACAGAAATGGGATGTTTAGTCACACAAAATGAGGAGTATAGACCTAGTTAACATATTTGTATCTGCTATTACTTGACATTTCCTGCAGGCGGCGCTCTGACACAACATATTACCTCCAGCTTTACGCAAGAAAGGCAGTCACTCAAAAAGATGAACACAGTAACAAAGGTGGCAGGTAGAGGCACTAGAAGTTAATCTAGAAAACTACTCAAGTTTTTAAAGAGATTTACTATAACTTTACAGGAGGAAAATTAAAAAGGTGTTGTTTCTCAATGAACTATATAATGTAGCATCACAAGGTTTAATCCCCAGACTTGATAATAATTAATGGGAAAAAATAGAAATGGTATTAAAAAAAATACTAAAATTATTTGTTCAGTAAAATAGAAGTAACCCAGTACTTCAGGAATTCTTCAGTGGTTAAGTTATGTGTTTTTAATGTTAATGTTTTTATTTTAGCTTTTGATGACAAAATGAATGAATGAAATAATGTAATTTATCTTTAAACTTTTTTCCATAGTCTTTTCATTTCATAGTCTCCTGTTTCTTCAAATTGAGAATATTCTACATCAACAGTGTTATTATAGTAAAAAAAAAATCTGTTTATCTCTTTCCTAATGACCTTTATGTTTTATACAGGCTACATAAACAAGCACCTACAATCAAAATGCAGTTTACAGATAAAAAATATCTTCAATAGGTTTGGAGTTGGACATGTGTGCTTTGTCTAAATAATAGATTAAGATTTTTGCTGTGTATTGCCTTACTTTTGCTGGCGCTGGCAGCCTTCTTTTCACACCACATCACATAATCCAGCAGACTCCTGTAAGCCTGGATCAGTTGAGTCATCTGATACTGAGCGGACGACTCCTTTCCGTGTCTCCAGCTTTCAGCCACAGACAGTGTGCGCTTGGCCTCCTCAATGTGACCGCTGAGCAGCAGGTGGAAGGAGTGCTCCAGGCAAACCTAGTTACAAAGACTTCTATGACTTTTACAGCTGCAATAAATAACCCAGGAAAGTAAGAACTGTATTAAACATACCTGTAAGTACTTCTTCACTCCGGAGTGTTTAATTTGTTCATAAATGTTGTTGTAGTCCTCTAGTCTTGAGTTTGGCAGATGGTGAAGAAGCTCAATACTGATTCTAAAAATAAGCTAAAAAGGATTTCATCAAAAATATTATAAATATATATAATACTTATAAAGACAGGAAGGGCCAATTTCTTACATAACTTAACAAATTAAAAAATACATAGTGTGAGGGGAGCATATTTCACATGCTCCCCTCACACTTCAGATACATTTAGTAAAGAAATACTAATTTAATCTCTAATGCAATCTGTTTTATTGTTTAATGTTGTGTTAATGAATTGTCTTTTCATACACTAAGATTGCAAACAAATATGTTTTATATGATTTTATTTTATCAATATATCAAAATATATTTAGTGGATATGTGAACTATTAAATTAATTCATATTTATGTAAAGAATATCTAATTGTACATTATATGAGACATGATTATCACAATATTGTTAATTATTTTAATTTTAAAATTTGTTTGAAACTAAGTTCTAGAGCTGCACAGAAGGATATCAACTGATTATTTATTGAACATTTTACAACTATTAAACATGTATTCAACTTTTGGCCTTAAAATTGTTTATCTGTGACCTATATCAACCTAGACTTCATCATCTCGACCAGCCCCACGACTGTGAGCTCTACCTAAACCTACCTCTCGTTGCTGCACTTCTTTGCCACATGTTCTGTCTTCTATTATCTGGAAGTAATGGGTCATATACTCTGCAGCATCCTGCCATCTGTGGTGCAGCATTGCTTCTCTGATATGCTCCAGACACGTCCTTGTACTTTCATGAAACCCATTTTCCAGTCGTGTCTCTACAAATAAACAGCACAAAGGGAAATGCTTCATGACATGGAGACTTCTACCTTGTATATTGCATGGGCTCCAAGTTAATAGACGGAAGGTTTTGTAGATACTGAATGAATAAACAGTAAAACATAATGCAGCACATACTTTTGAGCAATGGAAGATGAGCTAGTGGCAGCCCTGACTTTTTTTCTGAAGCAGTGGAATCATCGTCAGAGTCATTGTCTGGATTGTCTTGGAATCCAAGCTCCTGTTCCAAGTCGTCCATAAACAGTAGCACCTCTCACATAAAATAGATTGTACAGCTGTTAAATTAATGCTTTATACCTACAGGAAGAATTATTTATGGTCAAAAAGAAGTTAAAGATGCATACAATTTTAAATTAAATTAAAAAATGTGTATATGAACTCAAACCTATAAGTAAAACTACAATAATTTAAAAATAACCCAATATTGTTCCAACTAATTTAACAACTAATGCAGGATATTTAAAATATAAATAAAGAAACTTGTTCACAAACACACTCAAGAAAAAATAGTCCAGATTTACAAGTTTTCAAGTGCAATTTCTGTGTACTTCAGGTTCAGTAACGTTTTGTGAAACGTCACTGAATTGTTAGTTTAACTTTTGTGTCCAGTGTTTATCGTCCTAAAGATTAGCTAGCTCATTGCTCAACAGTTTATTTAGAAAGTTACGCGGAACCACGGACGGAATATACTAGTTATTAAAATGAACAAAACAACTTAAAAATATGTACCTTATATTTGCTGCTTTGGAAAAACAATCAGCTTAATTAAAAGATATCTAATGTTCCAACGTTATTAATGTACTATATTTGGCCGAAAATACGTGCGTTATCTATAAAAAGGAAGTGAAAAGCGAGCTGCATTGTCATTGGTTGACTTAGACGGAAAAGGCGGGTCTTACATACATTTTCAGAATAAGAAGTTGTATCTGTAGTTTTTCCAATTACAGGATCAAATCTTACACAATAAAAATATTCATTCAACCCTCTTTAAATTATTGTTGTGGGGAAAAGGCAGGTTTTCCTAGCGTCTATGTAAAAGAACTGTAATATCAAATTTGAAAATGTGTTTACTATTGTGTTCAATCAATTTTGCGCTATAGAGACTATCATGGAGAGTTTATTTTTATGGGGTTTTCTTACCATTTCATTTTATCTTTTTAAATTTAACCTTTATTTGTTTCTCTTTTTATTAACAAATACTGTGATTTAAAGCAGACGTGTCAATCCAGAGTAAGTAAAAAGTAAGCTGAGTTTCAATTATCAAGCCAAGTGATGACAACAAAATAGGTTGACTATGACTCTTGATTTGTAAACCTTGATTTGTCTCATACTTGTTCATTGAAAAATGACAGAGACCAAAAATGTATAGATGAAATCATTCTGAAATTAAACCCTGCTTTGTCTGGTTGTGACAAATATAAGAAGTTGCTGTGCTTTGTGGAGCGTTGCTTTAAGGAGACATTAGACTACTATTGTTAAGTGATTTTATGCACATTATTTTGCATTATGTCTCATAACTACTTACGGAAGAAACTAAAATACTCAGAATGTGGTCATTAATAACATAGTACTTTGTAAAATACTATATAATGATTAGTGTTGAATGGAAATGTAAAATACATTTTATTTTGGGAGATGAATATCCCCAAACATTGTGTCAATGTGCAATAATTTTGGTCCTAGATAAGTATTCAATTAAGTATGTGGCCCTCTATAAAGTAGTGCGAGAATTAATAGGTAACATTAAGCAACAAAAATACATTTTGACATTAATTTGAGCAGTAGAATTTTCACTAAAGAGTGTTAACTTAACGACGTCCCCACTTAAATTCCCTCTGGTGATTTAGTTTTTACGTAAAAAGAGAAGTAACCCTACGCTAAAACATTGGTGAATACGGTGCGTGCTGACGTGTCTCCCTCCTGCTCTTCTCTACAGCTCTATCAAACACACACTAGTGCCAGCATGGCAGCAAAATACATCTACCGAAACGGATTTTTATTACTTTTATTTAATTTTATATCAACAGCGGCCTTGGAAAAGAGGTTTTCTGACTTGAAGCGATGCGCAGACGAGGAATGCAGCAGTAAGTTTTGTATTTAGTTTTGTCTAACACTAAAAAAGATGCACCCTCTCATCTCTTTTCTTCTTCCAGAGCTAACCATAAACTGCCTTATCTCTGACCTTTTGCCGGTCGATATTTATGTCCGGAATCACCCTTTGTGGTCGTAATGATGCTGGTTATCTCTGTGATGCTTAAATGGAAGCTGACATAATAAAGTTGGAACAAGTTTAATGGTTTGCAGACATTTTTAGACGCAGTTATGTTGGCCGGTTGCCTGGCATTTTCGGCCTGCCCTTAAGCTAATGCTAGCCGCTGTTGTTAGTTACTAACAAACCGGGCTTGACCAAATATTGTGCTAACCTGTTGTCCCCCCAACAAACAATACTTAACTTGAGCTTTTAGGTCATGCTGATTAGCCCCTTTTGTTTCCCATCATTGCGTGTTTATGGGTCTTACTATTCCAAGAGCTAATGTTTCTTTCCAGATTCCTAGCTTAGCATTGCACTGCTTTAAAAACTGGACTGAAAATCAACTGTCTATTCGATTAAGTTTGCATTGCTAGATTTTGGCAAACACAAAATAAACCAGAGTGAAGACTTTGGTTGTTGAAGTCAGTGTCTATTTCTGGTAAAAGATCACAGTAATGATGATAACAAACCAAACTGGCTTATAAAGCTGATAATAAATTACTGTAAGGGTAATATTTATGAGACATTAAGCCATAGAGATGACTTAAGTTTGCCTTTAAAACCCCTGTATTAACACAAACAGAAATAAATGTGCTGGGTTTCTTTTTGAAAGTGAGCAATATTGCAATATATGCTGAGCCATTTGTTGTTGTTTTTTTTTGGTTTGTTTTTTTACAGTGCTGTTGGTTCGTGGCAAAGCATTGGAGGATTTTCGAGGACCAGATTGTCGATTTCTTTCTTTCAAGAAATCAGAAACCATTTATGTTTACTACAAACTTTCTGGCAGAAGGACAGACATGTGGGCGGGAAGTGTAAGTATTCTGCTCAAATATAAATCTGTAATGGTTCACATATATGTAAGCCTACAGTATTTAAATGGAATGTGTTTTTCTTCATAGGTTGGAAGCCACTTTGGGTATTTTCCAAAAGACCTTCTTGCAGTAAACCACATTTATACAGAGAAAGAATATGAAGTTCCAGCTGAGGTATGAAACACCTTTTTGAATGAATTTATCACACAATCCCTATCATCTATTTGTGACATGTATTTTGCATTTTGGTGGCATATTGAGTTCCTCCCTTTGTATTTTCTATGCTATTTTATATTTACAAAGACTGCTGCTGATTTGTTGTTCAGTGTAACTGCTAATAGTGTTAATATGGGTCATCTGTGTCACTCCGCCTTAACTCATCTCATGCAAATACATTTACAAGCAGCATTTACTATAGAAAATATCTGTTTTCTTTCTCACGATGAATCCATCTCATCTATTATCCACTAGTTGAAAAGTGTATTATGAGAAAATACTTCATAGATAATGATAAAGATAGAGATACTGTAGATACAGCAAAGAAGTGTTTGTTTGCATAATGCTCGTATAAGCTTCTATTCAAACACATGAGCTTCTGGGTTTATGCTTAGACCAAGGTGCTGTTGTGTATTACTGTTTTTACATAACATTAAGAGAATTTAAAAGATTAGGTATTTAGGATAGTTTTCCTGTAATAATGGATTAAATGTATATTGCGAGGGACTCAAAGCTCTTTTAACTCAAAAGTTTTTTTCTTTGGCCGCCCAGCATCCACCTTAAGAAGGCAAAAAAAGAAAATAACAACTACTATTGATTGAAAGTAGTTCTCACAAATTTCACATCTTTAATCAATGGAATATAATGCAGTTATTTTCTTTTCTGTTTCAGGAAACAGATTTTGTCTGTTTTGAAACTGGATTTGATAAATTTCAAAGTTATGATATAGATCATCTAT
Source organism: Neodontobutis hainanensis (assembly GCA_024349245.1). Lineage (NCBI taxonomy): Eukaryota > Metazoa > Chordata > Actinopteri > Gobiiformes > Odontobutidae > Neodontobutis > Neodontobutis hainanensis. The sequence continues at coordinate 1,009,772 of JALDNG010000058.1, forward strand.
TAGGTCTTTCAAAGGAAGAGCATGACGATGTAAATAATGTTACATCAGAGCACATCACAGAGACAGTACAAACGCATACAAAGCCATTACCGGAGGAAGTTTCTGAGGAAAATAAGATGGTCCCAGACGATGAAAGTGCCTCCCTGCCTAACTTTGATATAGACACTGAACTAACTTCTACAGTGACAGACTCTGCAACTGAAGCACCACCTGACACTATGCAGGACCCTATTGTTGAAAATGTTATGGCAGAAGTCAATGAAACCAGAGAGGAGTCGGTAGAACATAAGGAACCTGTGCCTGAAGATGTGTCTGAACCACAGCCACATGTCTCGTTTTCTGAAAAAGCACAAATCCCCAACCTAAAAACAAGCTATGGGACAACATTTGATGCTGTTGTGACAGATGACGAGACCACTGTAAAAACTACTACTCATGAAGAAGAAAATGTAGAAGAAAAAGGAGAAGGGGAAGAATTAGAAACACAAGAAGATGAAACTGAGCCACAAAATGAGACTCCACTCTTGTCTTTTGTCGAAGACAAAACACAGTCGATGGATTCTGTTCCTGAACCGGAGCCTTCTTCAGAAAAACAAAATAACGAACCAGAGGAGAGCATGTGGACGTCTTTTGGCGATAAAGTGTTTTCAGTTGTCACAGGAGGAGAGAAATCTATGCATGAGGAAGATATCGGCTCAGACGATGAAGACGAAGACGACGATGAAGATATCATTCCACCACCTAAAACTTTTGAGGAGATAAAAGCCGATAAACAACCACTGGATGTAAAATATACACAGCCAGTAGAGCCTCCAAGTTTAAAATCTTCACCAGTAGATGATCCAAAACCAGTTAGTGACTCAGAGAAGCTTATATTTGATCAGGAGAGTGAAGAGGGTGTGGTTGAACCAGAGGATACCTCAGAAAATGTAGAAGCGCATAAAGCACAAGAGATGCAACAAAATGTAGCAGAACAGAGAGATGAACCAACACCACAAAAACCGATGGAGTTTGAACAAAATGAAGCAATGGTCTCCCAAGAAAATAACTCTCCGGGTCAATTGTTAGACATTAATACTGATGAACCCAACAATGACAAAGAGGAGATGCTCAGTCAATTGAAGGTCACTGATGAAAATGGTAATAAACATGAGCGAAGCGTTACATTTGAGCAAGAAGAGAAATTGGAAGACAATAGAACAGTCGATCCACAAATACCTGTTGATGAACAAAATGAGATTGAGAAAACACATTCACATGATGTAGAGCTAATAAATGAGGAGGAAATTATTGTGATAGAGAAGCCACTTGATCCAATTCTAGAGGGGTTGGATTTAGATTTAGAAGACAATACAGAGTCTGAGGATTTTACAAAAGAAGATGAAGTGAATATGGACTTTTCCAAGGAGAATGAGCAGCATTTACCCGAGGAAGTGGAGAAGGAGAAAGAGGAATTGCTTGAAGATGAAAATGCACTTTTTTTCTTACAATCAGACGCATCACAAGCTGACACTACTGAATTGCCGAGTGTGCCTGAAATCCCCACACCAGAGCCAGAGGAGAGTGAAAGCCCATTAACACCAACAGAGCCGGACAGTCTTTCACCAATAACGGAGCCTTCTGTGTCTACCCCGGAGCCCGAACCAATGTATAGTGACGATATATTGAGATTGTCCATTTTGAGAGATCATTTCCCGGAGGACAAAATGGCGCGCTTTCAAAAGTATTTAAGCCTCAAGAATCTCTTTAAGCTGGAGGCCATGTTGGTAGACTTGGAGACAGAGCTACAGTCCACACGTCAGTCACAGACAGGCAGTATTCAAGACATAGAAATGGCACTGGAGAGGATCCTGGAAGCCTCTGAAAATGCTATCATGGATGAAATTGAGGAAATATTGGATAGCCGTGAATCAAAATACAGTGACGACCAGCACACTGACACTAATGTAGATGAGGAAACAGAAATACTAGATGACTTTCAGGAGCTTGCCTTCAGCCTGCGACAAAAGTATTCAACGGTCAGCGACAGTACGCCTCTAGCAGAGGTGACACAGGATGATGACGAAGGTATGTTTTAAAAAGTGTTTGTGGTCTAGAATCTGTTGTTTTGCTTTTATATATTATGGAATTCAGAAACAATTCTGGAAGTTGTTGCAAGATTTCCCTTTTTCAGCTTCTTCTGAGCCAGATCACAGGGACTGCAGTTTAGCTACAAATAATTCATATGCTTTAGTGCAGTATTGTCCAGCCCTAGCCTTTGTCTTGCATTAGTTGTCAGTTATGTGTTTTTAGACCTATTTCTGTTTTTTAAGCAAAGTGGGAAAATGGCAGGTAAAACATTTTCCATTACCTAGAAAATGTAAACTTTTGTCTGGATATGAGCATTTTCACATTTAAAGTTCTTATGGTACATCACACCTGCAAGTTTAGTTTAATTACAGCTAATGCCCTTTGCACTTGTACACAAATCTTACAAGGAGCAATTGTAAAAAAAATAAATAAAATTAAAAATAACAAAATTTAAATTAAAAATAACAATTTTATTTTTTTGGCAATGGACGGTTCATTTCTCTGACAATATATGACGGCATTTATTTTTGAGTGTAAGATAATTTTGCAAAATGTTACTATGCACACAAATCTGTCATTTGAGATGTTTGACAAGATGGCACACTTGCTTTAACCATTCTGTAGTTTACAGTTAGCAATGTGTGATCTCTGTAGTGTGTGTGTGTGAATCTGGGAACTGTGCCTTTAAAAGTAAGGGATTCCTGTCGCCTTTGTTTCGAGTTTTGGAATTGAATACGTGTCAAAAGGAAGAGGGCGAGAGTGAAGCGGACACATACTTTATTACAGGATGTAACTCCGATTATTGTCCTTTGGCGTTGTCTGCTATGGCATAAAGCTGGCTGTGTTTGTTCAGAGAAATGAACCATAAAAAAAAACAGGATAACTTGGAGCTTTATGTGCAATGCTTTAACTATCATTATAAAATAGGGCTGTGTGTGCAGTGCTGTATGCATCATAAAATAAACAAGTCAGACATTCAAGTATATAATAAAAAAATTCTTGGAGCAAACTATAGGAAGAAAATTGCTGTTGAAGAATGTCACATGGGTTTATTACATTTTTTTAATGTATTAAGACTGTCCACTTGATGCATGTTGTAAATCCTTGTTTGGGCATCAACTCATTGACTGATTTTGTGGTTCTAGGTGAGCATGAACTGAATGTCAAAGATGTGCCTCTCGTTGAAGAAATAGAGGCCGACAATCACACCGAGACAGACGCCGATCACAACCTCACTGCAACACATCTGGAGGATGAGCCCGCTGACTTTCACAAAGAGAGGATTACTCTGGATCAAGTCCACACTGCGCCAGATGTCAGCATCGGGGAAGATAGTGGGCACTTTAATAAAAACAATGACAATCGACAGGGTTTTGGTGCAGCAGACGAAATGCCCAAAGTCCCACAAGCGACTCTGGAGAACCCACTCGACATGGGCCTTGGTGTGGAGGTGGAGAACTCACCCTCAGGTTAGTAAAGGAGTAGAAACATTGTCATAACCAAAATCAGTCCTTGCATTCGAAATACTTTTATGGTGGGTTTTCAATATACTCCATGTTATTTGTCTTGTAGGCACTTTGGAGTCAATGGAGCCCCCCTCTGAGTTTCATGAAGACGAAGTGGGATTATTCTCAACTGCACTTGTTTACCTGGACTGTACTATTTCAATCATCAAAAGAAAAAGTGCAGAGTGGGCCACTGCGGTGAGTTAAATGTACACACGATTTGTACATTGTCTTTCTTCCCCTCCACGTTTGCTTGTGTTTTTGGATTGGTGGAGAATAACCAGATTAATCTCAGGCCTCATGGTTATCATAACTGGGTTTGGTATATATTACATTGTATGGAGGAGCCATGCTCATAGTTTTAGTCCTGGGCTTCAGTTGTATGAAGTGGTCACTAAAAAGGTCATAACCAGTTTGATCCCTGTGCTGATTCTCTAAATTCTCAATCATCCAGGTTATGGCACACAGAATTCATATACCTAGGTAAGACATTTAATATAATTCACATTTATACTGGTCCAATATTTCACCATGAGGTAAAATAAATGTTACAGTAATGGTCATAACAACAAAAGAGATGACACTGAAACAATAGCTGCTGGAGGCAAATACAATGACAACTCTTTTGAAAGAGCATGACAGAGAGGTTGTGTAAGGTTTTGTGATGTTAATGGTTACAGGGTAGTCTCAGTGCTTCTCAATTCAACTTTATTAATCCACTTTAGCTAATTGAGTAAAAATTAAATATTTTATTTGAAATAGCTTATGTGATTTTTTTTTTTCTTTTATTAACAATATAAAAGTTGTCAAGAGTGCTTGAATTGTACTGAAGCTCTTTGGATGTAGATCTAAACCTCTTTGAGATAAAACTATCAAACAAACAAAAAAACAAATGCATAAGATTTGATCATTTTAGTACTTGATAATGTATTTATAGCATATTTAATTCACATTTTATAGTATATTTGTATTATCAACTGCAAATTGATCTTTGAAATTGTTGGTACCTTAATTTGTAAAACCATCAAAACACATGCTGCACTATCATTATAAAACAAGGGAATGTGAGAAGTCCCAATAATTTATTATAAAAAGCAGAATAACATCTCTCTTTCAGAAAACATTTGCAGAAAGGTATGTTTTGTTTCCTTTATTAGCTACGTTATGGTTCTCTCCACAACAGTACCTGTGTTTCCTAAACGCTTCATTGCTCTCCACATTGTCCCTGAACGCACCTCGTCTCTTGTTGACTGTCGCGGTGTAGGTTGAAGTTCAACTGAGCTGGCCACTACTACTAAACCGGCAGGCCGTATCCTGACAAAAATACTATAAATTATTACGAGAGAAACTTGAAAGATCGTGGAAATTATCCGGTGTCTTTTTGTTTTAATCTACACTGGCCGTTGTAGATTTGCGCTTTGCGGTTCTCGGTTTGTTGTAGTATTTTTACAGTCGCCCCGATTATTTAGCTTTATCCTCAATTACTGTCAACTGAACATTACTACCAAGTCTATATAAATTTCTAACTCGGCTTAAAAAATATCTCCAGTGACCAATTTTCTTGCTAAACGCTCACTGTCGGCATATAGCGGGTCAGCGTGTCAACACGCTAGTAGCATCTGTCAAAGAGAAGCTAACAACCCTGCGCTAAAGCTAATACAGTTTCGATCAAGTTTTGGAGGTTTGGCATGGAGAGTGATACAATATCCCGACCCGTTCTTGAACAGGATCATGTGTACGTGTTTTTCTTCAAGGAGCTGCAGCATGTAAGTAAAGAGTGTTGCTGCAACTCTCACTAAAAGTCTGCCACGGCTACAACATAGTCTGAAGCTTGCTACAGTGACATGATGACGTGTTAATCAAACCATTGTTTATTCACATTAACTGTTCTCAAGTTTATATCTGAAGTTTAATTTTTAGTAATTAATAACCGTTTGTTTGTTTGTAATTGTTTGGTGTATTGTTTGTCTTGAATGCATCTGTCCAAAACAAGCTCTGTACTCCTTCAGGCAATTGATAAAATCTAAAGGTTGCTGTTTTTCACAAGAACTAAAACGTGGAAGTCCTCTCTTTCCCTTTGATGATTATGTATGGTTTGAGTGAATACAAACATGCTCTTGAATTGCATTAGTAATACGATTTACTTAATGCATGTCATGGGGCAATTCTCTGTTTATTTTTGTGAATTGGAACATGTTGAAATTGATATTCTGGAATTTTCTTTATGGTTGTATGTAGTACTTGTATATATTGGTCATCTATTACAGGAAATGCACAGTAGTTTGGAGAACTAGCCAGTCTCTGAGAAAAGTGCAGCTGTTCACAGACTTGTCTGCAGTGCCATAGAAAAGTTTAAACGATAAAACACAGAATTTTCTGAACAAATGGTCTGTTGGAGACCATATATTTCACTTAACTCTCACTGCAGAAACCATTTATTGCTTTTTGACCGTTTCTGCCTTGATGCTATTTAAATACGTCAACAACATATTGCAGTAATATTTCCTGTTTAGTAGTGCTGCATGATTTTCTTAGGAAATAGTGTAACGGTTATGAGTGCAGTTTCTTAATTTTAAAACAATGCAATCTGTTGAAACTTGTTTTATTTACCCTGGGATTATACTCAGTGATGTAGCTTTTGAGGGTTGCTAAGAAGCTTTGTTCTCATTTACTGTTATTTAAAAACATCACAAAATGCTAATCACAGCAAACTATTTTTGGAGTCTGCAGTACACTGTCCTAATGTGAACACACTATAATCTTCCTGAGCCCCATCTGTCCTTTTTTGCTATTTCAAGTAGTGTATATAAAATCATTTATTGGTTTGTATCCTGTTTTTTTTAGCAGTTAATGGGAGCTATTCTTTATGCTGATGTCTGAACCCAGATTACAGGTCACCATTGATTTGTTAATCAGTGCTGCATATCACAAGAGTACAATAAATTACTAGCTGTTTAATGTTTGTTGGTAGGTTTTTATACCTGGTGTAGTCTGAAGGCATTTTTTTTTTATACATTGATCTCACACTTCTTTCATTAATGATTATGTTGTTGGGTATATGCTTCTCTTCAGATGATTTCGTTGCTGCCAGACGAATGGAGACCAGGGGAGACTTTGTTCGGCTGTCCTTGGCAAGCAGTGGCCGTGACTGCTTTGGTCGGAATCCTGACCTTTACATTTTTCTTTTGGAGGACCGTGTTAGCTGTAAGTGTTCTCTCTCAAACGTAGCCCATATGACAAAAAAAAACAAAAAAAAAACAAATTGCTAGACCACCTCTGTGCTAATGTCTTGTATGCCTTTTCTTCTAGGTAAAGAAAAGGGAATATCTTGGTGAGTTTTCTGCTTTACTATGCATATAAGTAGAAAATGAGTGTTGACACTAATCGTGCTAATTGTTTTATTTCTCTTGCATGGAAAAAGTGGATAGTAAAAAACTCATTGAAAATATTGAGTCGCTCAAAAAAGAAAAGAATGAGGCCCTCGTTAAAATATCTGAACTCCAGAAACGGGTATGACATGAGGTTAGCATGATTTAAAGAGCTCTGATGTTTGTACTTTTATTCCTAACTCCTGGTTTTGTCTTTTTCCTGCAGAGTGAACTTCTAAATGATAATCAAAAACAGTCTACGGAAACAGCCAATGCTACACTGAAAAAGATCCAAGCCTTAGAGGTAAGGGACTGTGTATTTAGTTTTGTTAGTGTATGGCGTGTAATAATGGTTTTGAGCTTAAACACACAAACCTAAAACAGAACTAACCAACTAAATGCTTCTTAATTAAGTGGTATTAACATTCATGACGTTCCCATAGACTAGAGTAACTGAGGCCAGAAGGCAGAATGAAGAGATGGCTCGGGAAAAGAGTAGATATATTGAGTTACTTGAAGAAGAAAGGGTTAACTCCCAGAAAAATGAGACACGGGTAAGTTATTTAAAATTGAGTGTTTTGTCTTAAAATGACTGCGCACACTATCAGATTATTTTGTTAATGGATAATTGCTGTAAACAGATTGAAAAACTAGAAAAGGCACATGAAAAGCTGCAGCTCAGCAGAAAAAAGACTCAGGAAGCACTCGCTAAGGTAAGTCTTGTACTAACTTTTTCACAATATAATAATTAAAAGCTTTTGTGTTAAGGTATTCATGTCTTGTTGTAGACTACTGTTCTCTTGGACGAGGCAAAGATTCGTGACGATGCCCGACGCATCCATCAGAAAAGTCTGGAGAAAGATTACGCTGTGCTTAAAGAAGAAAACAAATCGGTGAGACATTAATGTGGATCATTTATTTTTTTTTGTCTAGTGTTTCTACAAAGTTGCGGTCATTTTTGGTAGAAGTCTCTGTGGAAATATTTTGAATGTTGGCTTTATGTTCGAAAAAATTTATTTTCTTGCAAATAGGCCCAAAAGTGAGTTTAAATCGCTTTCCTTTTAAAGACGGCATAAATTATTTTAAAAAAAATAACCTTCAGAATCTCTTACTTGTATGTGGTATAATTCACTCAAACACCTCTGACTTTTGCAGCTTAAGGCCACTATTAAAAACTGGGAGGACAAACACAAGGAGCTGAGTGAGCAGATTAAAGTCTATCAGAAGTCCCAAAAGGAGCTTGAAGACTCTTTGGTGCTTAAAGACAACAACATAGAGGTTAGTCACTGGTCTTATGTGGTCACAGCTTTGCTTAGTTTTTCTCACAAAATTAGATTTGACCTTCAATGCCCTTTTGGCAGGTTCTGTCTGATCTTCTGTCAGACCTCGATGCATGTGATCTACAAAAAGGAGACGCCAAAGTTTGTGCCAATGGAGAACTGTCTATTGGTGAGTACCAAAAAATGTTTACCCGATATCAAGTCCCATGTTGTTGTTTTGATTTGTATAATAATTGTAATGCGTGTGTTTTATGCTCCTCTTTTTCCACAGACAAAACAACAGCCATAAAGAATAGGATCAGGCACATGTTGGATGTTTCGCGGGTGAGGCCTCAAATACAATAAGTTTGCTTTTTTTTAAATTTAATTTAATTTTTTTTATGGAAAAACAAATACAGACTTTTATCTATCACCATGGTAATAAAGACTGTTTACCACTAATGTATACGTAAAAGTTGACAGGCATAACAAAGTTTTTTTTGCAGCAAATGAGGTCAATTCATTATAATTATTGTTTCTTTAGTCCATTCGTCATTAGCCCTGCCTGATTTTTCTTAACCAGGTTTGCTTTAACAACCCTCTAATGTAGATATTACACTCAATATTAATCATCAGTAGTTTAGGTTTTATCAAAGACAAAAATACACAAAAAAAATACATGAGTTGGGGTTTGTAGCCTCTGTACCTCTGTAGCAGTAGCACAGTGACCATATTCTTGACTTATATTTGAATTGCTTTATCCACAGGTGCAGACCACTCTTACAGTAGTAGAAGATGAACGAGACCGCTTCATGACAAAACTGCTGAATGAAGAAAAGGCAAGAAAAGAACTGGAAGGTTTGTATTTTAAATTTCTATAATGGAATAGTACAAATAATTATGACTAGCTCAATAATGCGTTTTATTAGTAATACCTCTCTTAACAAATATAATGTGTCTACAACAGAACACCACCAGGAGCTGGAGCATGCCATTGCGACGCTCAAAAGTGAGAAGAGCCATGTTGAAAACCAGTTTAAGATCCTCAAACAGAAAAATGAAATCATAGTTGAAATGTACCAGCAGAAGGAGAGCGCTCTGCAGCAGTAAGTAACTCTGTGCAACAAATACAGTAGACATGTCTGTGATAAGGCTTTAAAAAAAGATATGCATTACATCTGGGTTTGATCAAAGGAGTGCGTTTCTGTTTCTGTACAACCTCACAGGAGACTAACGAAGGAGGAGATGGAGCGGCGCAGCAAAGAGAACATGCTGACGGAGGTGGGAGGGAAAGCCGTGGAGGCAGAGGAGCAGGTTAAAGTCCTTCGGCAGCGCATTAATGAGATGGAGGAGCAGATGAAGAAGACTGAGGAGGTCTACAAAGAGCAGGTAGAGTCTGCCTGTAATCAAGGTGCATTTTATTGAAAAAGTTAAGTATGAATGATTGATCCCAAGAATATTGCCTCTTTCTCTTCTAGATAAAAGAACAGGAAAACAAGACTCATTCAAACTGGGTATGTGCCATAATGTCAAACAGTTACTTTTTCTTTGAGCAACCTTTGATTACACGGAACAAATATTTTGACTTTTGTCTCAGATAAATGCACGAAATGCTGAGCGAGCGCTGAATCAGGAAAAAGTAGAAGCATCCAAGTTGCGCGAAAAGTAAGTGACCTTAACATATTACAGAAATAAACAAGAACCCGGAGAAATACAGGAGCCTATTGTCAAAGATGCTTTCTCTAACTATATTATTTTCTTCTCTTTAGATTGACTGTACTCACTTCTCAGCTGAATGAAAAGCGTGCGCCCCTCTTCAGACCAAACTCGGGGCAGTTTGCTGGTCCTCGTCAGGGTAAGCAGTCCACACTTCATTGCTGTCAACCACTTTTCCCTAACAGTATAGCTTTGTGAGAGTGCTGTGGTTGCATATTTGTCAGTGTTTATTTGTTAGAGAAGCCCAAATTGAGGACTGTGCTTTATCTTGTCCTTTTCCTTTCGGCTTTGCATAAATTGATTGGTTTGGATGTAGCAGGTGATTCCTATGGGGCCTCTCCAGTGAGTGGAGGAGCACCGTCTCCTCCGATAATGATAGAGGGACCCAGGCGCCCTCCCTCTGCCCCCGTGGGCCGAAAGATTGACCCGTATGGTGAGTTACAAAGGATGTACTCCTCAGTCCTAGCCTCCAGTTGGACATCTCCCTCCTGATGCAACTTCCTTTCACTCACTTCTCGTTTTCATTCCTGAATCCACTTCGTCCTTCCAGCACCATCAACCCTTTAAGTTCTGTCCCTTTTTTGTTGTGTGTACATCAAGACTTGCCTCTTGATACCCTTTTCTGTTTCTTTCCTATGTTGCTTTATCTTTGCTTCTCTATACAGTCACAGGACCCCTCCCTGCTGTGAACTCTCTCTTTGGTTCATAACAATGTCTTGTGTTCTCTTTAGGCCCGAGACCACCATCAGACCCACACGGCCGCTACGCTGAGAACAAACACATCTCTGGGATGGGTACGTCATTTACAGTTATAATTGACTTTGGTCAGATAACATCAGATCACACTAACTTGAATAAATGAATGACTGTTACCATCTGTATTGTGGACCTTGATCACACGTAAAAGGTTATAGAGCCTTTTCTGTCCAGATACATGTGAGAATGTGGACAGGCCGTCTGTGCTTTCAGCAAAAATACTACTTGAAGTAGATATAATACAATTCCAATTAGCAAGTGCATCAGTGACGAGACAGTGTTGGCCCATTGAGTGTGAACAGATTATTGCAGACGGTTGTTCCCAGAGAAAGTCTGTGTAGGTGACATGACCTGTGACTGTATGGGAGTGGTTGTATCAATATAAAATTGAATCTTGGTCAAACTGGTTCCACAACCTAAATCTAATCCTGTGCTTCTCCTCTTGCAGAAATGATGGGCCCTCGTAACTCGTCACCTTCAAACATGGATGCACCTGTAAGTCTTGTGGTCAGACAAATGAATGATCTCTATTCCCTACTTTATAAGGACCTATAGCTTCTCCTTCATATTTTTGTGTCTGTCCCTGCTGTGAAACAGACAAAAGCCATAGAGCCACAGATAAAAGCAGAAGCCCAGGCCTCTTCAGAGAGTCCAGAGCCTGTGAGTACTTTCAGGGGCTCAGTTTGAGGCTGTGTTCCAGGGGTCTTCAGCTAACATTACAAGATGATGAACATGGGTTAGACCTTAATTAAAATCTTAAATGCAGACAAAAGGTTGGACCTAGAATAGTGTTGTTGCTGGTTTAGTCTTGAGTTTATACCTGTTTCTTTCTTAGTTTAGTCATTTTATCATCCAACTAATTTCTGGTTTTAGTCCTCAAAACACATTGTTAAAGCCCCTAAATTAATAATATAGCTCCCTTGCTTTATTGATCTGACTGAATGTTACCTGTTGGAGATCCCTGGTGCACACAGTCTTTATCAAAAAATGGATCTGGGCTGAAACTGAATGCATCTTGCTTCATTCACTGGGTTTTTACTAAATGTATGGGCTGAGCTTGTGGTTTCACTGTTATCGCAGAACAAACGAGCAGTAATCCAGTCTAAGCTCACTGTACTTCCTCAAATAGTGACAAACCGCAGTTTATTGATAATTAACTTCTTTAAGTCTAGTTGATTTATCCCAAACCATAGATCAATTAGTCTCATTTTAAGAGCTACATTTTTCTCTGGTCATAGTCATGACCCATTTTAGTTTAATTAAACATAGCATGTATTTACCTTCCATTCTTAAAATATTACTTTAATAAAATAATGCAAATATGAATATTACAATCTATATGTAATAAAACCAAAAAGCAAAACTGCATTTTTACATGTTTTGTCCGTTTCTTGCACTCATTTTCAAAACGTTTGATTCTGTCTGTTTATATGGTTGCTTTTAATCCAATAAATTCATAGTAGTTGGTTAAACCTGTTTTTGACGAAGTACAGTATCTTGACACAACTGAACTGATTAAAATTGGATGTTGTTACAAACATATGCTGAAAATGTGCGGAATGGGTTTCAGATTTGTGAGAAATTGTGCAGTATGTCATAAATAATGTGCTTGTGTTTAGACCATGGCTAAAGGCAGTTTTCTCTGGGACTAAATTGTGTGGTTTGCCTTTTGCTGCGTGTTTCGAGACTTTCACACACACAGCAGCTGCTCTTCAGTTTTTTTGTTGTTTCTCATTTGTCTGTGTCCTCTTCAGGGCCCAGGCTCGTTTCTTGCTTCTCCAATCAGGGACTCCCCGGGCCCCAGTGTCCCAGGACCTCCACCTGGACCTGGACCCCATGACCCCCTACTGCCTCCTGGCCCGCACGGCCGCGTCCCTCCACCTGGTTCTTACAGACCCATGCGATCTGGGCCCTACCCGTACCCACCACCCGGGCCTGGACTCCCTCCTCCTCATCACGGGCTCCCGGCCAACGGACACCCGGGGATGCCCATGGGGGGAGAGTTTGGACCTCGCCCTAATGGACATGCTTTCCCCCCAAGGCCTGGCCCTGCTCCTATTGACATCCGGGGCCCAACGCCACCGTACTTTCGTCCCCCTCAGCCTCACATGGGGCCGATGCCTCCTCTACACTGTAAGTTTTTTATATTTATATACTAAGGATAGTGCTAAACACAAATGATATGATAAAATTACAAGACTTATTTATCTTAAAAGTATTAGCCGTATCTCATTTATGATATTTCTGTTCAGTTATTCGACCGTCTATGGGACCACATCTACCCATCCACCCTGACATGCGCTACCCAGGCCCACGAGAACACGCCAGCCCTCCAATGGAGCTTCCTCCAGGTGTCGCTCCTCCTGGTGCCCTGCCCCCTGGTGTCCCGTCTCATCCTGCACACAGAGGCCCTTATAGTCAGCCTCCTCCCGATTCCCTCCAAAACACACCCGCCGCTCACAGTAACCCAGGACCGGACGCCCCTCAGGACGCAGGGAGGCCAGCAGTGATAGACCCTTAAACATGCAGCCAGTATTGGCAGAGGACTTGATCACGCCTTGAGCCCAAAATTATATCGGCACATCTCCATTATATTCCTTAATGTCCGCTAGCGTCAAACGAAATCCTGACACAGTCTAGCACATGATAGTGAATATTTCTTTCAAGGTCATGTTTCATTACTTGGCCTTCATCAGACAAATTGTAAAGCTCTGGAGGGCTATCATTAAAAAGGGTCTGTAACACTGCAAAAAGAACTAAACGTATCTTAAATAAATCAGGCAGACTGTGATCAATGGTTTCTAAGTTTGACATTTATTGGGCTATTCTTCTTCAGACGCACCTGTCTCAACAAACGTTCAAAAGGTTTTAATTTTCAAATAAAGATTTAATTACGATTATCTCAAACATGTTCCTTAATTTTAACAGAATGAAGTCTAAAATTTGTATTGGAACGGTTGCCACTTGTCTAAAAGACTTCATGTGCAATAACTAGTCATTATACACATTTTCATTTGTTTATCTTTTAAAATGTATATTATAAGGTTTTTTTTTGTTTGTTTGTTTGTTTTAAAAAGGGGCAGTTTTTAAATGTCATTTCCTGTGGAAATTATTTTTTAAAGAGGACATTTTGCTTTGAGCATTTCAGGAAAACCGTAATTTCCCAAAAGGTGTTGCTTAAGAATGGACTAATATGTAACCTGATGGCCAGATGTATAACTTATTTTACTATGTTGGTAGAGCTTTTAATAATAAAGAATGTAAAAGCCTCTGTTCTGTCCTGTCACAAATTTCTGTATTGCTCAGTGTTAAAGCTAAATTGAGAAACGGCAAAGAAATTGATCACAGAAGTAAATAAGAGTGCATCAGGTGGAAACAATGAGACTTGAGCATCTGGGGTTAGCACACGCAGCCATCATCAACACTTGACCAGGAAGTCTCAGCATCAAGTGGGTTGCATTGAGTACATTTAATTATCTACACAGTGCAAAATATCATGAATAAAAAAATTAGCACAAATATAAATTGTTGCATTTAAAATTTATTAGAAATTCTCATTGTAAATGTTAAATGAAATGCAATAATTCAACAAAAAAACTCATCAGTCCTGTAATAGTACTTTATACATTTACTGTTTAATCAATTTGTGTAATTAAATTATGACAAATAATATAAATATTAGTTAAGATGATTTTGTTATATCAGAATGCAAACAAAGGCAGCATGCAGCCAGATGTTAAAGCCCTTGATAACACGATGACATTTCAAAATATAGGTACTGGGCTTTGATAAGTGACAGTTTTGCTACACACTTTTCACGTAAGTACTGATCAAAGACAATATATCTGATCAAATACAGCGAGATTAAAATAAATGCAAAGATAACATTTAAAATACTTTCCGTCAATGTTTAAGGTGCTGTGGAATGAACAAAGCGTTAAGCCCCGCCCTTTAATCGCCATTAACCAATTACATCTCTCACAGCTACTGAACTGTTCTAGAAGATCTCCATAGAAACGCACGGTGTTGATGAGTTTTTATTAAGTTTTATATCATCTTAACTTGAATAAATGTTCAGCACACAATTTTCTCAAACAATGTAAGGATGTTTGTAGGATATTTTTCAAAATATCTTAAAGTTAAATCAGCACCAAAAATGCAAATGTTACTATTTTAAATGTTTTAGAGCTCAAATACGCTGTCTGTGAGTTTAGGGTTTAAAACAGTGAAAACTAGTAAAAAGTGAGCTGCATTTGACTCAGTTGGTTAGATTTATTGTCAGTTTACTGTTTGAGGTAAATAAATAAACCCCTATTTCAGCTTTGGTTAATAGTGAAATACAATATTCACTTACATTTCCTTTTAAAAATCATAGGTGCTCATTTACAAATGCAGTGTTGGCCTCTTTATGTGTTAGTTGTTTAATTATTTAGGATATATTTCTGCGCCCCTACGTGTCCCTACATGACTTGTCAACTAAAAAGTTCAGCTGAATTTAACATGAAAGTCCAAACAACACAGAATAAGCCAAGACCCTGGCTTACGTTAAGCACCTGCAGTGGCTCATCACGTTGAGCTGAGGAAGACTATGTGATGAGGCAAATGTTTAAAACCCTTCTTGCAACAGAAGGGGTGTATGATAATGCTAAATCACTCGACAAATACAAAAGTGTTTGGTTGAGAGGACTAGAGCTCGTCTTGGTTCCCCTTTTTTTTCAAAGATTTGCTAAAATGACTGTAGTGTTGATTTAGTATTGCTGGATGTGATGAGGTGTAACTCCACATTTTGCGGTAGATGTAGTAGAAAGGAAGCTTTGGAGTTGAACCTAGCTGTCCTTGTGCAACGTTTGATGAAGATGGAGATAGAGTGGTTTCTTTGTTAAAAGCTGGAGTTTCTTCCTCTTGAAGTCTGTGGGCTTCTTGTACCTGAAATGAAACATAATGGTACATATTTATCACTCAGCACAAAGAACAAGCTCCCTGTAAACACGGAAGAAGATGCTGTTAACTCACAGTTCAATTACAATAGGACCTGGTTTAATCTCATCCATTTCCATGAAGGCAAAACACTTTGTGCTGGTGAACCTCTTTTTAGGTTTGTAATGCTTGAATTCAAAGAAGAGCGCTGCACCTGTGAACAAAATGCAAGCTTATATTATTGGACAGACTCAAGTTTAAAAAGTTAAGCTGACAAATACAATATATTTTCAAAAGGAGAAATTAACCACTAAATCAAAAAGGCAATTTCTCCATAAACAGGATAATTTGGGCAAATGGTAAGCGACTGTGACATGTGTGTGCTGTTACTGGGTGGGTAGAGTGCATTGGCGAGTAGACCTACTTATGCAAATATTTAGACTTCAGGTAAAGGCTACTAGTCACTGGACCTCGCCCTCTCTGAATAAAATGGAAATGCCTCTGCTTTTGCTGCTGAGATGGGTGATCAACTGGATAGCGTTGTTTTTAAAAGGGTTTACGATGAGCACAAATAGTGCATCATACAGACAGTTGGACACTCTTTGATGGCCTTGTTTTTCACCTTTTGGTAACTTCTCCACATGTCTCTGGATCTCCACGTCCACATTGAAGTGAATGTACGTGTCTTCTTTTCTGGTGGCGACAGGAGTGTCCTGTGCTGGGTTCAAATCAACACCATTCATGTCTGCAGGGAGAAAACAAAAGTGGCCATTGTCAAAACTAGAAGGCGTTTTTTTAAAAACATACAGGAAGAGTCTGTATGTGTACAATCTGGATCAATACCTTTAACACTTATCGTCATGTAAGGATCAATACACTGGCCCGCATCCTTTAGGCCAATTTTCTCAATCTTTAAAGTAAGTAGTGTCATCCCGGGCTCTGATGGTAACCGTGGCAACAAGGTACCTGTAAAGAACAAAGGGTAGAGACATTAATATTCGAGCAGGTGTCGTCAGCAGCCAAAACAGAAGCACGCAATCTTTGTTGGTACAGCTCGGCAATCTTAAATTTATTATCACAATACTTTTTTCTGAATCATAATTTCAGTCAGATCCACAACATACATAAGTTCAGTAGTTACATGTTTCCCACTCTTTTTAAGAAAACATTTCAGAACAGAGTCAAGACAACATGCAGCTCCCGATAGAATAAGCATAAAATCATGTTCTAGATGATTTTAGGTTGGCATTAGTAATTGTTTAGAATCTACAATGCTTTAATTACAATGCATTATTTTATGATACAAGATTGTCACTGTACCAAGTTTGATTAAACATTATCCAATTCATCAGGGTTCATGTTTAACCATCACCTGAAGTTATTCTTCCTCTAGATTTTGGATTTAAACTCTACTAAACTCGCAAAGATACAAATCTTTTCAAAAAATTTCAGTTTTTTTTCAATTTTCAATGTGTGGAAACCCTGGATTAGATTTATATTTTATTTTTTATTGTGCTACAATAATTTATTACAACCATTACCACTGTTTGTGTTCCAAAAGACACATCTGCACTAGGGCATCTCCTAATTAATTCAGTTCCAATTAAGGGCAACTAATCTTAAATTTTAAAAAAACACTTGCCAAGTGTCAGAATTCTGTATTTTAAAACCACATAAAGGTTTTACACCAGTGACACAATCTGAGAACTTCTCTATCAAAGTTGTTCATATGTCCAATCGGGATAGATGTGAGTGTGATGCTGCCGAGCTATAGTTTGAGGGTTTTTTTTAAAGATTAAAACCTATGTACATTTATTATTTTATAGATTGTTTGTTGGTCTGCTACAGACAATGAATATAAGGGAAAAAACATATGTCATGCACTGGTAACTTGTGAAAGAGCCATACCTTTCGAAACTGCAAATGAAGCAGGCAGGAAGAGAATGAAGAAGCCATGCATAGCACCAACAGAAAGACAGTCAGTCAAACAACATGCCTTTACAGGACACACCAATATGACACAGCTAGTCAAACATCACTGAGGGGCCTCGCAGTGGTCTCAAAGCTGTTTACATTTACCAGGAGCTCGGGGAGAGAAGGCATCGGTGGAGCCATGTCCTGCTGCAGCATCTTCCTCCCCTTCCAGCTCCAGGTTCTCCTCTTCACCGGGAGCAAGGATTTTCCTGGCACAAAAACACAAAAATATACATAGTCATGTTTGTTCAGCTTATTTTAAAATAACAGAAAACATCCCCAGTGAAGTAGTCTTTTATGACATCCAAGACCATTTGTTATAATGGACTGTCTACAGATGTCCCAAGCAGCTTTATTTTATGTGGTACCAACAGGGGCAGTTTTTAAAACAGGGGGTCTTCAATTTTTATTCTGCCTTTGATACAAAACATGCTAAAAAACGTAAGGTGTAAGAAGATCCTCAAACAGCCCAGCCACCCCAGAAACTCTGCTACATACTGAATCAAATGAATAGTGTTTTGATTTCATAACGACATGGATAACTATACTGCTCTGATTTTTTCCCCTGCATTTAGTGGCTAGTGGTTTATTACTTTATCCTTTGTGATATAAACTGAATAAAGCAGAACTACAGTCACATTTTTGCAGATTAAATGAAATTTTATCTGACTTCCCTTCCACTTTTCTGTGCTTACAGGCTCTTATTGCTGTGTGTATACTCCCTCTGTTGGCAGCTGAATGCAATCGAGTTATGTTGCCTAATATATAAATATTGTAGGTAGAAATAGAAGAAAAAGGAGATATATATTTACCGCGATGGCACTGGCTTAACATCAAAAGGAAACGCTTTGTTGTAGGTCAAAACATTTGTAATAACTGAAAAAAAAAATGATTGCACGTTAGTGAGAAAGACCATGTCATGTGGATTTATCAAATCAATTTATCAAACAAAGTCTGCATACTTACCATTTTCCAATTTCTTCAGGTCTTCCAACTTAAACTCCTCCTTTGACTGCGTACTACACTACAAGAGACCAGACAGATTACACTTTGTCACACTTCCTGCCTTTTTTTTTACACACATCGATTTTGCCATTGTTGTATTTTGAGTAAAAGTTAAGAGAGGGAGGTCATGATGAGGTCAAATGTGAAAAGTCAAGCCCAAAAGTGGACATGGTGTTTACTTGATTACAGTTACACAATGTTTTCTTTGGACCAATGTGCACCCTATTACTTTTGACTTTAATACTCTTCCTGCTCTACCTGTTTGACCAGGAAGAAGGGATTTTTCAGAGTCTACCATTGCGTTTTCTTGGTTGTTTATTGACTTTACGTTTATTTTTTATTTTTTTTCAGGAAGTTCCTCTTAAGTTAATAAGAGATGCTACATTTCAGCAGTTTCTCAGAAAGAGGTGTGTTTCCTTAATGTGGGGACTCCAGGTTAAATATAATAATCCTAAACTAAAACAGCACTGAACCTAGAAATAGAACCAAACTAACATTAAACCAGAACTAAACCAGGACTAAACCCAGGATTTAATCATTAAACCAGGAACAAGAACAAAACTAGGTTCATATTTTGGACAAAAACAGGCTCAAACTAAGACTAAACCAAGATTCAAACCAAAACCAAACCAAGGTTAAAACTACAACCACACCCAGAGCTAAAAATTAGTCTAAAGATTAAAACTTTTTAAGACTTTTGTAGTTTACATCGACCCCTGATACAGAAAAGAAAACAATGAAAGGACAAGACTCCCAACAAAGTATATACATTTTACTGTCGAAATGATTAAATGAAATTACTAATTGATTTAATTAGCTGTGCCAACATAAAAAAAACATTGCAATCTTTTGACACACAATACAAACCTGTAAACTGGCACTTCTCATCTCCAAACATGTTGCAATTTTCCCCAGAGTTTTCTAAAAAAGACAAAAACCCCCCACAGATTTAAGTTAAGTAAGCCACTGGACTACACGATAGAAGGAGGGTATAGTGTACTGTACTATTGTCTTGTGTTTCAGTGTGTAGCGTATTTATTTTAATATGTTGCTCTATTATCAAATACAAGTGTCATAGAATAGAAAAAAATAGATTGTATAAAACAACTCTTAAACTCTTGTACACTGGCTTACCTTCTGCTCCTCAGTAAAGTCTGTTGAATTTGTTGCTTGGACCTCTTTCTGCAGTTGTCTTGCCAGGCTACAAAACAACAAATATATTCATAGTAAGAAAATTATAGAGGCATGATTAAAAAAACTGATCAGTTATAACATTTTAAGTACGTGCCCCCCCTTGTGTCCAAAGACAGTATGACCGCAGATGACTTTGAATATTTACAGTGATATATTCATATGATATATATATAAACACGCATAACTCCGTTAAGTATATAATAGTTTAAAACAATAGTAAAGAGTGTGGTCTAGTGTCAAAGCCGCCTTTTTCGCTTAACAGCTAAAAACTCATCCATAACAACAGAAGGGTGTGGCTGACTATTTCTCAATACTCTGAGGAATATTTATTCATTTCTGCGCTGCATGATACACATTGTAACACATTACATATACAGTCACGGAGGGTTTCTCATTAGAAGCCCCAAATCCCGTGAAAAGAGTCTAAAAGAAGAGACTGCTGGAGTTGAATGGGGATGGGATGCAGCGCTTGGTACACACGCTCCCCTTTGCTGCGGCCACTGCCACATCACGTCATGGATGCGCAGGGCTTATTTACTGACACACACTTCAGAAGCCAACTTGTGATGTGGAAACATGCACATCATCTCCTAAATGCCTTGCAGAGAAGAGTTAGTGCAGAAAAGAAGCAGTGCTGAGGGCGAGGCAGCTGTGCGTAAAGGCACGACACATGTTGAATGTCACTTACATTTGATACTCATCTATTGCCTCCACTAATTGTCCCCATGAGTCAAAGTCTGTGGCTTTTCTGAAACTGGCGTGCCATTTCTGGACAGTCTTGTTGACATCAGACATTTTGGCGGGCAGCAGCACGCGGGGCTCGCGGGGCAGCAGCTTGCGGCGCTCTCAGGGCATCGCCACGTTCATAGACAGCGGGCTCAAGGCGCAGAGTCAGCGGCGGGGGGCCAGGTATCCGCGGTCCAGAGGCGCACACACAGACAGCCCGGTGACACCCAGACCAAGCCCTACTGCCTCTGCACCGAAGGACGCATCCGCAAAAAAAAAAGAAAAAAAAAGAAAAAGGAAGTCCCGCCTGGAGCTCGAGGTGCGCGCGTTTCAGGACCTGGCGTCGCCCGTAAACACTGCAACAGGAGGATGTGTAGAGGTTGAAGAGAGAGCAGCTGCTGCAGCTAAGAGAGGCAGGAGAATATTTTCATCTGGGAAAAAGACTTTTACCAATGTCTATCCCCTTTGTACAATAAGCAGCTTTACGCCTAATCACTATCAAAACATCACCAAACATGACATCCTATTTAAAAATAAGTATTTTATTTTTAAGCTCTGTTCCTTCTCATACAGAAATTGTTTCCTAGTCCTAGACAAAATAAAAAGAAGTTTGATTCAATTATTTTTTTATTTAATTTAAATGTGTGTGTATTTTTTTATTTTTTTATTGTTTTTGTTTTTTATATATTCTTTGTAATTATTTCATATTAGTATCTTTACGAATGTATTTTTTTTACATATTTATTGAATTGTTTATGATTATTTATCAAAACCTTTATCTAAATCATTTATTTTTATTATTATTATCGGGGCTTGCTTTTTTATTTCTTTTTTTTTTTTTTACCAACTTTACCTTTTAAGCCCGGAAGTCATATTTTGAATACTTCCGGTTACTTCTCGCTGCTCTATCTGTACATGGAGCGGGATTAAACAATACAAAAGTTAATGTTTTATGTAGTTATAATCACAATGTTGGTCACAAATATGAGATAAAAAATGGATAATGTGACGACAGAGTCTGCTGCGGTGGAAGAGGACGACTCAGACGTTTTATGTTTGATGAGAGTCGGCAAAGATTCTGGTTGGCTTCGCTTGGTGGAAAACACAGAGGTGCAATATGCTAAAGTTAGCTAATTAATAGCGCAACTAATCTCACAAAACAGCTAAAGTATTTATTATGTCTATTGTCGCTAATTATAGTATCTTGAAACTATGTTGTAAAACAGGTAAAGATAGAGTCACTCCGTAGTATGCCATTATCAGGGGAGAAGTTAACAGTAATGTGTATGTTTCTTTTTTACTGTTCAGGTCACCATTGGACGTGGCGAAGATGTTACCTACCAGGTGTTATCTCCTAGTTGCCCTTTGATGATCTCCAGACTGCATTGTACTCTTAAACAGAGGGAAGACGGACAGTGGACGTTGACAGACAACAAGGTTATTCTTGAATTTTCTTGGTTATGTGTGTTCTGTGCCTATAATTTTGTAATCCAGCATTTAGGTAACGTTGATAACATATTCATATTTACAATGGAATCTTTATAAGCTGTGACAGATTTTTTTTTTTTGCAGCTAGTTGTATGTGTGTTGTATTTTTCCATATTCTTGTTATAACAGCTGTTTAAGATGTCAATGTGAAAGCCAAGGTTGTATTTACAAGCATGAACAAATGATCAGTTAACTAGAGAACAGATTAATAAAGAGTAGAGCTAGATGATAATTTTGTAATTGTTTAAGAATTGGTTAAAAACTATTTGTCACTTACGCACATTAACACATCTAAGTAACTTTGCCAACAATGCAATAATTAAATGCAAAATTATTATGTTTTTGCTCTCTTACCTTAAGATATCTGACTTTTTTTCCCCCTCAGAGTCTGAACGGAGTTTGGGTGAACAATAACCGCATACCTGCTGAAAAAGCCCACCTGGTACGGCCTGGAGACTCGATCCGACTCGGCGTTCCTTTAAACGGGACCTTTGTAGAGTTTGATTACATTTTGGTTCAAAGGCCACTCAGTGACATTAAACAGTGTCTGACAAAGCCTCACAAAGATGGAGCTACACCACCCCAGACATTTAAGAAGCCTAAGAGAAAGATTATTACAGAGGAAGTGGAGCCCTCGACATCTTCAAAGCCTAAACGCTACCGCTGCTCTGTGAAGGATAAATCTTTTGCACAGCCCTGTCCATTACCTCTAGCCAAGCCCCAGCAACGGGACAGACAGACTCTGAAGCAAAGTGACACAAGCACAGACGTCAAGGAAGATGAGACCTTGTGCGACATGGACAACTTACAAATGTATATCTAACGTTTTATTACAAACTCAGGGCAATTTTTTGCATCTTCTTTGCATCCAAGGCAAAGCATGAATGGAAATTGTGTTCATATTGAGTAATTTAATAATTGCTCACCACACCTGGGGCATTAATTATTTAATCAAACACTTTTGAATGTCCGTGCAGGTACAGCCAGAACATCCTGATGCTGAGAGAGCAGGTGGACAGCACTGAAAGGCAGGTGGCTTCACTGGAAGGGCAGCCCATACCTAGTGACCCTGTCAGGGAGGAGCAGGTCAAGGAGCTGCAGAGTCAGCTGGAGACGCTCAGAGCCAAGATGGAGAAAATGAAGACACTAGAGAAGTCTTTTAATGATGCTAAAAGACAGTTAGAGGTAGGATGTTCATTGTATTGTCACCTATACTTGTCTACCTTGTATATTTATAAAAAGTATACTAGCCAAAAGAGAGCAATTGTCTGACCCACAAAAAACTTATGAACAGATATCTCTCATGTTATTCAGTTTATTTAGTTGTAAACAGTTAATTGAAATGTATTTATTATGCATTTAAATGTTTTCTTTTTGTTCTCTAGAAAGACAACAATATAAACATTTTTCAATTTTACTTTTATTTTTAAATTTTGCTTCTGTTTTTTTATGTTAAGGAGCAAAAAACACAGCAACAGGAAGAGAATCTGAAAAAACAGCTAGAAGAGGCATTACAGGAGGTATGTGCTAAAATACATCATACTTTGAAACTTAAGTGCTTTATAATGTATAGTTAATGAAATATTAATTTGTGTTCAATGTGTTTGTTTTTTTATGTTTTTAGCAAAAAAAAGTAATAGATGAACTTTCTCTTTCACGAAAAGGCTTTGAGGAGATGCTTTTTGCCAAAAATAAAGAACTGGAAGAAACAAAGGTGTGATATTTTGCCCAGAAAGTAAAGGTCTTACATCAGTATGGTTTTCTCATTATAAAGAAAAGGTTAAAGCAAAAGCATCTGGGCTCAGTTTTTAAGGTGAAGACGTTTCTTCTCTAACTCCAAGAGACTTTATCTATTCGGACCAGACGTGGTAAAAGTCTCTTGGAATTAGAGAAGAAATGTCTTTACCTTTGAAAACTGAGTCCAGATGCTTTTGCTTTAACTTTTTCTTCAAGATGACCTGGATGACTGAGAACCTTCACAGACTTTTCTCGTTATATATTTTTTTCTACAGGAGGAGAAAGAAAAGGCGCGAGCCCAAAAGGAGGAGGTAGTTACACAAGTGACTGAAGTCCTGGAGAATGAGCTGCAGTGCATCATATGTTCAGAGCTCTTCATAGAGGTGATGTTATGTATTAATGCATGTTATAAATGATAAAGACAGACCATAAAAACTTACTTTGGTGTTGTTGTTGGTTCTGTGTCCAGGCGGTCATCCTGAACTGTGCCCATGGCTTCTGCCGTCACTGCATCCAACTGTGGCGCAAGAAGAAAGATGAGTGTCCCATTTGCAGACAGGCCATTAAGTCACAGACCCGCTGTCTGGCCCTGGACAACTGCATCGACCGCATGGTGGAAAACCTGAGCCTTGAGATGAAAACCAGGCGGCAGGATCTCATCAATGAAAGGAAAGGTGAGAGGTGCGTGGTCAGCTGTGTTTTTACATTAACATGCTCTTTTGTTTTATGAACGTTTATTGCTGTCTGACATAACTGTAATAAGGTCAACACACGTCACCAAAACATTGTTATTACTTTTATATATTATACAGGACTATAGATGGACTACAGCGAACTATACTGGATTATAGCGAGACTATAAAGGACTATTGAGGGACTATAGAGGATTATAGGGACTCTACAGAGGGATTGTAGCAGGGCTGCACAGGACTATGGGGACTATATAGAACTATATAGGGGCTATAGAGGTACTATACAGGACTATAGATGGACTATACATGACCGTAGAGGGACCATACAGGATTCTAGAAGGATTATATGGGGACTATCTGTTTGTTTAATTGGTTCAAAATTGGTAAATTGGTCTCTTCCTTTGCTGGCACCATTTTACATTTAGCATCCATTAATCCATTTGCTCTCACAAACACACTCATTCATCACTGTCACATAAACAATGGCTAGTATAAATGTGTATCCATCAACAAAACATAATGTTACTGTCATTTCATTTTGCGTAAATCTTGTTTATCGTAGAGGGTATAAATTAAGTGAAACCCTCACCTGCTTACAAAAGAACATGGTGGTTTGCTTGTACTTAGTCATGGACATGTTTTTATTTCGAAGTATCTACTACCTTACCTACAGGGTGTATTTGACATTAACCCATTTGTTAATTTATTCAATGTGAATGATTTATGCAGTGTCACGAACAACCCTAGAGCATTAATATCCTACTGACAGCAAAGGGTACTCCCAGTGCTGTGTAATGCCACATTCATCAAATCAAATGTCTGCACGGCCTTGACTTGTTGGATGGAGCTCAGTGACTAATGGTCCTCCATCTGCAGTGACCACTGTTGATCAGCATTCTCTGGTTTGGCTACTGTGGTGAAGATCTTTAAACCTTTGAGGCTGTGTAGTTGTTGTTGTAGAAAATATACAATAAATATATTTTTGTCCACTTGGGGGCTGCAGAAACAACCAAACTGCCTTTCAGGGCTTTTAAACAGGAGAGGACAGATGAATCCATCCAATATGACCTGATTTCTGAGGTTAATATGTAATTACACGCACAACAATAATTCACTGAGCCATTTCAGTTTGATCTAAAGTCTTTACAAAGAAAAGATTTTTTATTTTTTATGATTTTTCTTCCAGGAGCTACCCAGGTGGAGGTGATGGTAATCCCAGATGAAGACAGCAGTGGGAGCAGTGATAGTGATGGTGCAGTGTTCATAGAGAGCAGCCCCAGCTCTGTGTTCTCTGTGGACTCAGACACAGATCTCGAGTGTAGTTCATTGGTAATAGTTTACTCTGATGAAAGTGAGTCAGACGATTAGCTCTGGTTTTCAAAGACTTTATGCAATGAAAATGTGACGCCAAAGGCTCATGGCCATTGTGCCTCTCTGTTTCAGAGCTTTACATTGGTCTTATCATGAGCCCAGAACCATATTTGCTAATTTTGCTTTAAGTAATAAAGTTTTTTTCCCCGATGTGCATATACATCTATTTACTGCCTGCTTTTTTAATGTTATTGAGAAGTGACTGAATGTGAATATTTTTTTAAGTCACATTCTCATTATCGAGTTTTATTTATGTTTGGTCTTGCCTCAGTTTCAGACTTGGAGTTATGTTTATAGAAATCTTTAAATACAAATAACATGGCCTATTTTTGCTTGGTTTATTTATTTATTTTATTTACTGATAAATATTAAAAAAAAAAATTTAAAAAATAAAAAAGCACTAACATTTTGATTTTGTTGCTCTGTTAGTGTAGTTTTAACTACGGCACTAGGGTCAGCAAGCTCTCCCATCAACCCTCATGTGACAACATATAGAAGCGCACATTTTAAACATACCTCTGCCTTATACAAAAGTGCCTCCCTAACCATTGTTTAGTGCAGGGTTACCTAAAGCTGTGTTTCCTCTCACACTTCCTTCTGTGCTGTTGAAGCCTCATGCGATGCCAGTCCATTGAATCTAGAATACGAGGCAAGCGTGTGTCTGTCAGGGCGGAATACAAGAGGATGACAGTGATGCACCGCCTTGGGCCTACAGACTCTCTTTCTACTGTTCAACTCTTCATCTTTTAACAACCTTGCATGTGCCTGCTCTCATGTGCAGCCAAGTGGAAATGTTGCACAGGTTATTTAATAATTCATAAAAGAAGCAGGAGCTGCTCCACTGCTTTCTGCTATTTGAATTTGTGTTTTGCTACTAGTTTGTTAATCTCACCTGCACTGTAGCTCTGCACCTTTTTTGTATTGTTTTACTAAAGATGGATCCCTTCCAACCTACTCTCTAGCAGGTCTGGTGGTCATATCCGTAGTCCATCTGCCAGCTTTGAAAATCCAAATGTTGTTCACAGCATGATCAGGCTCAACACTGGAGCAGCTCCATCCTCTTGTATTATCAGTGTCACAAAGTTTATTAACACACCTAACATGTCTTATTTCCATTGCAAGTATACGTTTAGTATTTGTTTTTGCAATAGTGAAGCTACTGACTAGTATAAATGTTGCCTTTTTTAAATTGGATATTTTGTATTGTAAACCGTTTAAACCTTGTTAAAGACGTGTTCTTCTAATCAGTATCACAATTGTGTTCACAAACTATAATGTATATTCTAGATCTGGTTAAAGCACTACAGATATCAGATAACATGTGCAAATTTCGCATTTTTTCCTTAACTAAACCATTGCTACCTCTTGACAGCACTTTCATTTCAGACGTCCGCGCGTTCTGTGAAGTATACGTGTACGGTTTCCATGGAGACACGTTTAAACAAATGAAGCGTGATTCGGATGAAGTTGGCAAACTTTATTGAACTTCAAGTGGCAGTTCAGAGGTAAAACCAAAAGAAAAGTCAATCTTAAAAACGTCTATTAAGTTTACGTTTAAACAAATGAAGCGTGATTCGGATGAAGTTGGCAAACTTTATTGAACTTCAAGTGGCAGTTCAGAGGTAAAACCAAAAGAAAAGTCATTCTTAAAAACGTCTATTAAGTTTACGTTCACTAACGGCTATATGAAGCTAGCTGACTCAATGCAATTGTGTTTAGCCGTAGCATTAGCAACACTATAATTAGTTAACGCTTCTACTGGTACCGTTTCTATAGTAACAAAAATGGACTCGTCAAAAGGAATAATCTAGGCTAAAATTACCCAAAATACTGAAAAAAAAATATGTCGCGTTACTAAACAAGTTTTAAAGAAGTTATTTGTTGTTAAACCTTCTTTTAAACAGTGAAGTTGCCAAGGTTTTCTCAAAAATGCTACTATACAGGCGCTGAAATGGCCGAGTCCTCCCGAACGTCGGACCCCGAGCTCCACGCTTCAGCAGGCGGTAAACACGTCAGGAGAATCATCGCTGAAGACCGAGACTGGACCTTGGCTCAAGTGCCTTCTTTAGCCAAGCTCTGTCTGGAAAGTATAATAAAAAACTTTGAAGGTATGCTCCCCTACCTTGTTACAAGCAGAATGGAAAGGTAGAGAAAAGTAATTCTTCAATAACATTACAAGACAGTCTTTGCAATTGGACTATTATTGATGTTAATATTGTAATGGTTTTTGCTTTCTGGTATATTGTGTGTAAGCCCTATTTTGAACTCATATTTATGTCAAATATGTTTTACAGTGAAGCCCATATATAATGAACTGAGTGCCTCTGATAAAAACTATGTGGAAGAGAAGCTGCCTCTCTCCGTGCCTCTGACAGTCACAGCCAACTTGATCAGTGATGGTGTCTATTGGCAGCGCCGTTGTAAGCAGCTATGGGACATTTGTGATGTGTCTGATTATGGAAACAGCTGGAAAAGAATGTTTTTTGAAAGGTACATGGAGGGTTTGATTGAGCTTTTCGTTCCAAGAGTGACTGCGCCCAATAGCATTCTTGAAATGGTCCCTCTTTGTAAGAACTATGTGAAGAGGCTGCAAATAACCCAGCTACTGCCGCCCATTGAGCAACCTCAGAAAGAGGAGGATGAGAAATGGTTAGACTTGAGCAGCAACGAGGGCAACCGTACACCCTCTCTGGACCATTTTAACTTTAACATCCTGCTAGAGAAACTGACCTGCCTAGAAGAGCTCCATCTGGCGTACAGGCTCAAACAGTGTGGCATGAACTTTGAATGGAACATGTTTCAGATGACAAAAGAAGATTGTAATACACTTGCTATGGCACTAAAATCCTGCAAGACTCTTAAGGTGAAAATATCTATCCCTCAGCCACTCTCTTGCCACTGCCAAATATGTTCTCACATTAAAGTAAAATAGACTAGAAGTAAGCTAATTGGATGCCTGTCTTCTCTCTGCAGGTTCTGTGGCTTCGTCAAAGCTTAGTAGACGACGACCAATGCAGACTTCTGGTAAAAGAGCTTTTGGACCACCCATCACTAACTGAGCTGAACTTCCCTTACAACAACATTGGAGACAGAGGTGCAAGAGCCATCGGCAAACTGCTCAACAGGAGTAAACTACAAACCCTTAACCTCTTTTGCAATACCATTAGC
This sequence comes from Neodontobutis hainanensis, assembly GCA_024349245.1. Lineage (NCBI taxonomy): Eukaryota > Metazoa > Chordata > Actinopteri > Gobiiformes > Odontobutidae > Neodontobutis > Neodontobutis hainanensis. The sequence continues at coordinate 1,038,718 of JALDNG010000058.1, forward strand.
GACCAGGGAGCAAAGGCTATAGCTCATGCCCTGTCCACAAACTCCACCCTGCTGTCCCTGAACCTACAGTTAAACTTGGTGAGCGATGAGGGTGGTCAAGCCATTGCACATGCCCTGCTTGAGAACAGCACCCTACAGCATTTGCACTTGGGAGCCAATAAACTGACCGCACAGACGGCCGTTTCTCTCTCTGATGTGTTCGTTCAGAATAACACCTTGAAGAGCATCAATTTAGTCTGTAACAAGCTGGGAGTGGTGAGTAGTTCTGAAGAATGAAGTAAGTCTGCAGCTATAGTAAAATGAAGGAGGTTGGTCCAAGACAGCTTTCGGCAACTTTTAAACATCTAGTAAAGCCTTAGGCAATTTCAAAATGATAAAATATGGGTGAAAAAAAAGCTGTGTAAAGAGCTGTGACAGTAAAGATGTTACAGATGGTATATGTAGTTTAAAAATAAGACCTAATTAGAGCCTACCTTTAGTTTAGACCAACATGTTCAATTAAGTCAAGCTAGACTTATTATACTTATATACAACTTCATTTTAGATTTGCAAAACCATACCAACTTTTACCAACTAATTATTTTTACTATCTTTACCTCAGATGCAGTATCTCAGGACATACAGTTGTGCTCATAAGTTTATACAATATTTTGGCCATTTTTAGAAAATATGAATGATAACACAAAAACAGTTCTTGCAGTCTCATAGTTAGTGGTTGGGTGAAGCCATTTATTGTCAAACAATTGTGTTTACTCTTTTAAAATTATAATGACAAAAGGAATTACCCAAATGATCCTGATCAAAAGTTTAAATACCCTGGTGATTTTGGCCTGATAACATACACAGAAGTTAATAAAAATGGGTTTAAATGGCTATTAAAGGTAACCATTCTCACCTGTGATCTGTTTGCATGTAATCAGTGTGTGTATTGTCTGTATTCTGAGTCATCTGAAAAAGCAAAAGAATTCTCAAAGGATCTGCGGGAAAAGTTAATTGAACTGTATTAAACAGGAAAGGGATATAAAAAAAAAGATAGCCAAGGAACTGAGAATGCTAATCAGCAGTGTTCAAACTCTAAGTAAGCAAAAATTTCAGCCACAACTGCCAGGAAAATAGGCAGTGGTAGAGTGGTCGTCCTTCTGGTTGCCTCCAGTGGCTGTAACACTGGTAATTTGTAGCCCCCAATGTAAGTCACTTTGGATAAAAGTGTCTGCTGAATAAATAAATGTAAATGTAAAAAAAAATACAAAAAATACCTTCTGCTGAATATACAGGACTCTCTTAAAAAAGTGGTGTGGCTGTTTTAAGATGCACAATAAGGAGGCTCTTGAAGAAAAATGGGCTGCATGGTGGAGAAAGCCATTACTCCACAAATGCCACACAGCATCCTGCTTATAATACGCCAGACATGGACGCAACATGGAGATAGATGGCTGATGTTTTGGGGATGTGAGAGCTACAATGGCACAGTAAACATGGTCAAAATTGATGGCAAGATAAATGCAGCATGTCCTTAGAAAATACTGGGAAAAAATTGCATTCATCAGCCCTAAAGCTGCGCATGGGATGCGCTTGGACATTCTAACATCACAACGATCCAAAGCACAAGGCCAAGTCGACCTGTCATTGGCTACAGCAGCATAAAGTGAAGGTTCTGGACTGATCTCAGTCTCCTGACCTCAATATCATTGAGCCACTCTGGAGAGATCTCAAATGTGCAGTTTATGCAAAACACCCCAAAAATTTACAGGAACTGGAGGCTTTTTGCCAAAAAGAATGGGCAGCTTCACCATTCAAGCTGTCATTAATGGTAAAGATGGCAATACACGGTATTTGTAACTTTGGCATGTAAACGTTTGATCAGGGTAATTTGGGTAGTTTTGGTTCTCATGATTTAAACAGAGTAAACACAATTGTTTGACAATAAATGTAATCACATAACCACTAACTATGAGTAAAAATTCTTTGAAAATTCACAAATAAAAATTGCAGCTGTATTGAGAGCATTCAATACTATTGGCTCTAAGGCTAGTTAAAAATGGATGCAATTCCAAAGCCAGTAAAGGGGACCTTATAAATTTTATTACCCACCAAAAAGAAAATAACAGAAGGAAAGGTCGGCAAGCAGGAGCTAAGTATAAAATGCACATAAATCCTAGATTGTATAATATACCTGCTTATCCTCTAAGTGTCAATTGGGAAACTGACAAAACTATGAATCAGTTTGTCTTTAAAGGCTCAACTCATTGTTATTACATCAAGTCAATGATTTTAATGTTGTAAAAAAAAAGGAACAGAATAAAACGAGATGTATGTTAAACCAAACAACACACACTTGTACTGTAGTTTTAGAAGCCTTCATAGCTGGAAATTGTCTCATTAGCAGCCTTTTTTTTTTTACAAAATATCGGACTATACAAAAACAGGATTTCATCCCTATATCCAAGCATAGTAAATGTACCAAGCATTAAAAATGCTTAACAAAGTAAGGACGCAACGCACTCAAGTAAACAGACTATTTTAGTTATTTATAGGCGTGTGTAGAAAAATGTGCCAGAACAGAAAGCTTTGTGTTGTTATTTAAAAAGAAATAGAGAGGTATATTTAAGATGCTCTAGTGCTTTGTTTTTGGATCTAATGCTCTGAGTCTGACCAAAGTGAAGATCAAAAATCAGCCACACATCAGAACTATCCCATACTGTCCCTGACATTGACACAAATTCACATTTATTTGACATATAACATTTATTAGATAAAACACCAGTGTCACCTACAGTTGTCAAGTTGCTGTTCAGTTTAGGGCAACGGCAGCTGCAGAGAGTTGGTCGGTTAGAGTTATCTCTACTGTCCTCGGACCTTTTAGAAGCAGTGTTCTATCAGTGGCAATTGGACATGGAGAACTTATTGAATCCAGTTGTGTCACACTCAATTTCCCACGAGGGTCCACAGAGAATTATACCATGACAAACTTTATAGGAAAACAAGCCCTTATAAAACTTTATTACGTTCCCCCTCACTAATTTATGTGGTTCAGAATTTAGCTAATTAGAAAAAGTCTCAAAATAATTTGTTTTGTGTTATATTTTGTTGTCTTCTGACCATCTAACCATTAAGAAACTACTGCTTTCCTATCTATTTTTTTACACACACTATTCTTGGCCTATTTTAGAACTTCACCTAATATAATAGAACCAGAATCTTTTTGCAAGTTGACTAAACATTTCTCTCTCTGTTTTGCAGGACGGAGGTAAGGCTCTGAAAGAGGCCATATCAAAACACAGCAGTCTGACCGAGTGCGATCTCCGAGGGACAGATGTGGACAATAAAGACCATGACTTCATAAATCAGGTGGTGTGGTCCAACCAGGAACAGGCTCAACAGAGGACAACCAAGTAGACGCTCCTAGAAAAAAACTCCAGAAGTCAAATGGGCAATAAAATATAAAAATACTGAAAAGAAAAAAGAGAAACAATACAGTGAGCAATTGAGTTTATTGAGCCTCTTATGTCATTGTATTCGATCTTTTACATATTTTACACCAAGGCATCGTTGTGTTGGTCCTTTTTTGTTTGTTTTTTTGTTTTTTATCTAAACCTACTGCTTAATCAAGTAACAAAAATAAATTTAGTAATTTACCTTTTTTTTTTTTTGGCAGCTCACTAAAATAATCTAAACAGCAAGTGCTTGTCACTACAGCAATATACAGTTTTTAAACAAAATACTGACTTTTTTTAACATCTGTAATCACTACCAAAAAACTTGCATATTATTCTTTACTGATTAAGTGTTAATTATTATAAGTTATAATCAGAGGGGTTTATGGGACACAGTCATATGAGCTCTGTCTGATTGTGTACAAAACTACACTAATACCTACTGCCATTAACTTACATTTCTGTCTCTTGTTTCTAGTACAAATCCATTCTGTGCTACCGTCTAAAAAGCCACAGTTCATTTCAATATAAAGGACTGACCCTTTAGTCCAAAAGTACATGCCATTAAAACAGAAAACATGTGAGTAGATTGTATAAAACCCTTTATGAATATAGCTGACTACAGCTACAGCATAAACGCCATGTCTGTGCTGAGTAAACATTCATCTGGGTGTATCTGCTCTTCCTAATAACTTTTAACTATCCCAAACAAATGTCAAGTTTCATTGAAATGTAAATTTAAATTAGATTTTAAAAAGATTATTTCAATCTCCTGCAAGTAATTGTAGGTTGCTGTCCTGAGTTTTAGTGGTTTTCTAAAATAACCTGATGAAACCAGATAAAATAAAGTTCGTTATGTTAAACCTAATGCTATAATGGTATTAAATGTTGTTATAGTTACATTTATGTATTTCTCTTATAAGATCATTATTAACTCCAGTGACCACTGAAAGAAGAATGTAATGAGTTGAAGCCAAATGGTTATGATTTATTTTCTCAACTCATTGAATAACAGCTGTAACAGGAACAAACACAGACTGTGACTTTAGCCGAGCTTCAGATATTTACTATTCTTAGAAATGCAATGGGTTTGAATTCAGCCAGTGTTAAATTGTAGAAAACATATCTGCTAATGATCCATGCCAGTGTAAGTTTCACTGGAGCCCTCAGGAAATGAAGGCTGCTGTGCACTTAGTGCAGGACAGTGGTAAAAGACCATGCAAAAGTAAACAGAATACAAACATCAAGCACCGTTTGAACTGATTTTACAGTGATATTCTGGTTAGTCTTTTCTGTATTCTTTAGATTATTGTTTTTGCGTGACATGCCTCTAAAACAATCCTCACTATGAGTAGATACTGCATGCTCTCAGCTTTATTTAGCGAATTTAAAGTAACCCTGTCATATTATGTGACACTATCAGTAGTGAATCCAGGCCTCTTCCTATTTTAGGCGTCTTTGATGGTCTGTCTCTCTGATATGCATCAGCAGCGGCACAGAGCCGGCTAAAAGAGTTAGAAAATGAGGAACAGTCAGCTGAAAAACATTTAGGCCCTGATATTAGGACAGTCAGAAACACTGGATACATGAACAGTATATGTCTTTTTGCATGATTTTCATTGTATTACAAGAGCTTTTTAGTGTAAATTTTTAATGCAAAATGCTAGAATCAGATGACATTTAGTCCAGAAAGGCACTTAAATAAAGAGGTAGACTGAATAAAACATATTGGCAAATAACAAACAGAGAATACTTAAAAACTAAATTAAAATATAGCTTTTTTTAATGTAATTGTATTAGTTTGCAAAAGGGTTGTAGGTTTATTTTGAAGTTTGCGTTTCCTTTTACCCACTCAATTATTCATCACTTCAGCATCTATATTTAGAAAGCCGGGAAGTATAATGTCATCGCAGTTGAGGTGCTACATCACATATCACATTTATTTTGATCTAAATTTGTTCCTTTCTGAGGGAGTTACCACGATCGGGCTGCTTCAGAGTAATTTACAAACAAGTTTGATTAGGACAGGCATGTTCTTTTACTTTATGGAGCAAAATGAACAGTTATTTTAGGTTTAGTAGTTTTGCTTAAATAATCATGTTAACTTTTCAGTACTTTCCCTCATGATCCACACCCATGAGTGAGTCAATGAGAATGTGTCAACCTCAGAAGAATACAGACTCTTCTTTTTCTTGGCTTTTGATCAGGCCACAATCAAATGTTTTACATTTTAACATCCTAATATAGCATTTACAATAGTACATAATACCATTGGTATTACACGGTTTATAATAAGGCTTTGAATTTGCTGCAGAGCTCGTATTGACTTTGGTAATTTGTTTTTAAAGCAACATTAACCACAGTCTTATCAAGAGCCTTAGTGTTTTTGGCTAATAGGCTGATCCAGAGATGGTCCCAAACATATTTCCCTTCATATTTGAGGTACAGGTACAAATCCAGTTAAAGTGAAGCTATACCTTCATGACTGTCAAACCCTTATGGGTGTTAAGCATTGTCCCTGTTCAGGTCATGTTTTGGCAGCCCTGGGTCATAGAGACGTCTCAACACAGGAGCCGTTTCTGTGCAGTGAGCGGTGGTCGTGGTTGAGGCAGCCTTCGTTGCGGTGGACAATGAGCACCGGGAAGTAGAGAGCATCCTGATAGGCCGGAGGGTTCTCCTCGCTGGGCTGTGTCCCTGACAGACAGCGCGTGCTCTCTGTGGGGCAGGGCTCATTCAGGCTCCTGCTGCTCCTCCACAGGCAGCTCCTCCTGGAGCCATAGAGTTGGCTCAAGGATAGGCGGCTGGAGCTGAACGGGAGGCGGGGGCTGGCCGTGTTGCAGATACTCAGGGCGCTGCGAGAAAAGATAGACTGGCTGCTCATGGCGCGGTGGCAGCGCTCACAGTTTTGTCTGTAGCCACCACAAACAGAGTAGCTATTGCTGCTCCCTGAGAGTTGAGCCAAGTCCATGAGGACAGCCTCAGAGTAACTGGGCACCAGCTGTTGGTTGGAGCGAATGTGCCACTCCAGCTCTGTGCTGTCGATGGTGTTGACCCGTGGAATTTGCCGACAATATGGCCGCTCTTCTGATGGTGTGGTGGCAACGTAGTCAAAGCCAAAGAGCTTCTCCACGTGATAATGGATACAGGCCGTACGGTACTCCATCAGCACTCGGAGAGGCCACGACATGGTGAAAGCTGCCGCCACCCAAAAAGTTGAGTTAGTGGCATACCAGGGAAGGTGGTTGGGGTCTGAAAAGGCAATCATATACTCCCTAAAGTCTACATTCTTCAGGTGCATCCCCTCGCGCGCCTCCATGTAGTCGTCCAAGCCCTCATTCTCCGTAAAGAATCTGGCCCTCTGAGTCAGGTACGAGTTCTCAGACTCCACATTGGCAAAGCTGAAGCACTTAGTGAACCTCAGTCTGGTGATAGGGAAGTGCTCCAGCTCCAGCAGATGCTTGGAGATGTCTTTAACCCCACAGTTACCGTAGTCAAACTCGGCTTCTGCCACATGGGTGTTGACCCGCTCGTGGTAGACCTGAGTGGTGGTGTAGGCATCCCCGTTACGGTAGCGCGTCACCTGACGAGTCCTCCTCACATAGTGGTAACTGATGGCCTTCCACCAGATGCAGGGAGTGGCCTGCTGCATTCGCTGGATGCGCTCGGCCACATTGTCCACGTCAACCTTGTACTGCAGCTCGTTGTGGGCGTGGCAGTGCCAGCACTCCACCAGGTAAACCACGTAGAGCATGACCAGAAAGGCCAGAGGGATATAGATGTAGCCGTTGGAGCACGGGCTGTCGTGGTACGTCATTGACTTTCCTTTGAAGGCGCTGTCAAAGGTGAGCCGTGTGACCGTTGTCATCTGGCACCAGGCCATGGCCCCGACACATCCATACATCAGCAGAGACAGCAGCAGGCATTTCCAATGAGTCTCCTGACACAGTGACTTGGAGAGGGACTGCTTTACCGGCCGCTGCTGCAAAACACAAGAGAAAAACACTCACTGAGTCAAGGGAACAGACTGTTAATCAAACACATTGCTTTAACACCTTCAAGCGAGAAAGAACATCAACAACAACAGTGTTATTTATTAACTTGAGAACAACCAAATACCTCAGGGATAAAGTTAGAAACAGTTCAAAAGCAATGGGTTATGCATATAAAATATTTACAGAAATATTCTGCGTTTTAGAAGCTTTAATTTTTAATGCATGAGATTAGAACCCTTAGATCTGTAGAGTCTCATTCTCCAACTGTGATAATGTTAAGAAAAAAGCACACATCCCATTTAAGAATTAGTCTATTACATGTCAAATGTGTAATGGTTTAAACACATTTATCTTTAAAAAGTGTGAGTGGGCACATATTTGGTCAAAACAGTTCTTTTACTTCTTTTTGCATCTTAAGAAAGTCTGTGTTTTTTTGTCTTTAATCATGCATACATACAAATAACAGTAAAAACCAAATTAAGCCAGCCAAAAAATGCATTTGTTTCCCAGTGGCAGCATGAAGCATAAAGCTGGTGCCATCCTTTCTCACCTCGGGGCAGAGTAAGCCCCAGTGCATGAATCAAAGCACGTCACGCCTTTTAGGAGCGCTGCCATAAGTCTGGCAGGGATTCAAAAGCCCCAGGAAGAAAGCATTAATGCAAAACTCATTCCAAAAAATCCTCAGCATGACACAAAGACGATCTAAGCACTGTAACGTTCATCTGGTTGAATTCATGTAACAAAGGATCGTCGTAGATTACCTACTGCTTTTGTACATGACCACAACTGTAACACCAAGCACCCTCACCTTACATTCAACTGCTCTGTGTGTACTCCAAGGGACAGAGCAGCATCAATAATAAATGCTTTCTCCCTAATTACCTTCCCCACCTCAGTCACATGGCACTGGTTTCTTACCAACCAAAGGCTACACCCCACAGCGCGAGCGGGATTAACAGTGAAATTCCCCATTGAGACAAACCTGCTGCAGGAAAGAGTGCACTTTCTCACTGGCCTCGGCTTTACCATCAATACAACAACACGTATTGTATGTCATAAAGATGTCATATTTACTTTACTGTCTGTTAAAGCAGCAGGCACAGACTGTAGATGAGCAGAAACAGCATTTTGACATCATTCTTTCAACAAATTATGTCTAATATATTCATGCTGGCCTCGCATCAATCACCAGAAATAGCTGAATCTTTTTCCCTCAATTCTAGTTAATGATTATTACATTTTTAGCTTTATTCATGGCCATTTTATATTGAAATAGTGCAGATTTTTTGCTGAATTGCTCAATGTTTACTATATGCAACAATATGAAAACATTTTAAACTATGGCTTAAAGACACAGATACTTTATATATTTTGACTTTTAATATGCCGATTAAAAGTCCCCTTTATAGGCTGTTTAGGCCAAAAGTATAAGAGAAATAGAGCACTAACTTGACACAGAAACAAAACTCAATAGTGCTCAAAAATATGTTGCACCATAAATCATTTCTTTTACACTTTAGTTTGTGCACATGAGCCCTTAATTCATTACCAAACCGCTGTAGAAGTCAACATTTACACAAGCGCTGTAAATGCCTTCTTACCCTCTTAAACAACTTTAAACTATTAAAATTCAAGCATTTTCAGGGATTTCAAGCACCATAGGAACCCTCCTTCTACAGCCAATTCCCAGTAAGTGTGCCCTGGACATTACAATCACACTACAGGCTATAAATACGCTCCAGAATATGTAACTGTCTAAATTTGGCGCAGACTTCCTTAAACATACAATAAATAATAAACAAGTTTCTTACACAATAGAGTTTTATGTTACGCAGCTGGTCTCATATGTTTAAGTGTCAGTGTAGTTTGTGGAGGCTTTTAGGATCCAGAGCTCTCGTGAATTGTAAAACTGAAGAGTCATAGAGTTTATATGAACCAATGCAAAAGACAATGTCAATTTAAATGCTAAGCTTAAAAATTGTAAGGAGTAAATATGCATAAAGCCAGTTGTTATACCAACTTTATTTTAGATGTGAAAGGGACAGACTTTCTTTGGGACCCTTTGTAAATTTGCCAGGACCCACAAAAGATTCCCGAGCCTTGTTTTGGAAAGCTTTGGTTTAGATGAAAATAAACTGCAGCAGCTTTTGAGTTCAGACCCGTGTAATAAACTGCTCCTTAGCTTTAAACAAGTCTGTCCCACTTCATCCGTGCAAATCTAATTATGGGAGCGCGGTTTTTGGGGGGATGTCCTGTATCTGATTTAGTAAAGGGTGCCATGCTCTCACCTCCTCCCGGGGGCTGTCTGCCTCTTCTCCGGACACAGTGGCGGTGCTGCTCTCACTGGCTGTGGCCGCCGAAGCTGGGGACATTATTATTACAACGCTTCAAAACCCGGGGCATGGATCTCCTTTTCGGATGGGGGGTTTCCTTATACAACACAAGGATCCCTTTACGCCATCATCCAACTGAACCCGGACAGAGAGGCTGAAAGGGTGCATATTCCCGGTGGATGCTGCAGAGGTGCTACCGCCTACGGGAATCCACACATTGTGTCTCCCAAGACGCACAGGAAAGGCTGAGACAGACGCCTCCTCGGTGCAGAACGACTGGATGCTGCGGTGTTAGTAAATGGCAAAGGCGGCAGTCAGCACAGCTCTCCCCCCTGAAGGCAGTGGGCACAGGAGCCAGTGGAGCTGTGAAGCAGGACAAAGGCGAACACGCGTTCACAGCACATGTAAATAAAACACACACATCCCTGTCGGAGCAAATCACAACAGCGCAGGAGCGCAGGAGGCGGCGCTGCGCAGGAGCCCTTCCCCCCGTCACAGAGTTCCCCTCCAGCTTCGTGACCTTGTCTCCAGAGAGTTTTAATCATTTAATAACAAAGATTTTTTTTTATAACCATAAGAATTCATAATAATGCTAGGACCATTTTCTGAGGTTGTATGATAGCAGACACAAGTTAGGTGCTGATTTAAAATCTATTTAGACATAGACCTGGGTAATGTACAGCCCTGGGTCCAAATGCGGCCCTCCTTGTCCGGCCACTTAAGGTTAACTAGAGTCATAGTTGAATCAAAGTTGAAATACCACTGTTTTGCTTTTATGTTTGTGGATCTATACATATGTACTTTTAATGGCTTCAATAAACATAGATTACAAACATTACATTAAATTACAAGATTTCTAAGTTAGAGTCAGAGAGTTAGAGTCCAGCACAATCAGTCTAAAGCTTTATCTGTAAGATTTGGATCACTATTTAAAGACTTAATTAGAGAAGCATAAACTATAAAACACTACTGTTAACAATTTCCTCTCAGCTCTGTAATCTGGAGACATACCGGCTATTTTTTTGCAATCTTGTTGCAATTTGTGTGCGTTTTGTTCACCACCATTGTTCTAGCATGTAGCATTACGTAACTTAATAATACAAAAATATACATTTTTGTATTGATTAAATGGTTCTTAGACATGCAATTGGTGTTCATCATGCCTTTTTCCCTGACACAGGAGCCTACCGTCCCTCAACTGGACAGAAAACTTCTATATAAATTATTTATGATCCCAGACAATCTGTAACCATTGCAACCAGAGCAACCATTATGCCACATGGGGGCATCACAATATATGAGACTGTTTTATTAGCATTGTGGTGACTGCAGTAAACAGTATTTCATTACTAACTCATACCACTTATGCCTTACAGTGTATATATAAGCAGCCTTTTTTTTTTAATTAATTTCAACGTGTCCACAGTGGATATTGTGAATAAAAGGTTGTTGGTGACTGAAAGTTTACTGGAAGCCTTGACTGTACGATCTTGGCCCATGGGTCGTGTTTATCGAGGCCCTTGACTGCACATTAGACTGCGCTGTTGGCACAGAAGCATAGAAGTAAACACAAGAGTACGACATGAAAACAGATGGCGGTTCCTGGCAGTATTTTATAGGTCTTTGGTTTTGACTGCCTCTGCCAGCGACTGCTCCTCTGTACACTTTGCATTTATGAAGAATGTGAAGAGCATGAAAACTGTAGCTGTGTGAGTGAGCCCTCTAAAGGCCAGACCACAACAAGCTTTTCAAACTGGTAGAAGGAAACAAGAGGCGATAGATAGATTATTTTTGAAGCGTTGAGAGGCCAGGAATTATAAGTTGGTTTTGTAGAGTGTGCTTTCATTGACTCAGGGAGAACATGGTAAAATAGCAACAATAGAAAACACTTAAGACTTATTATGCCAGAGCTGAAATGCAATATCTAACAGACAGTAAGAAATTGTTATTAGCCAAAAGAAAATAACTGTTGAGCTGCTTTAATCCAAAATGTTTCCTGAATTGTAGCCCCTTTTTTATGTTGTTTTAACCTTTAACCAACTGTTATCTGCTAAAACCAATGTGTTATTTATCTATGAAAAAAGGAGAAGGCAAATGATAATGTGCAAGGAATCAATGGCATACCTCAGTATTAAATTTACTTTTGGTTTCTGGTTTGTGATTTACCAGAGAAGAAGCTTTGCGTTATGAGGCCGAAATTTAAGAGGGAAATATCCATTGACTGACAAAGTTTGTGTAATTTACAAGCAGTGTAGGAGTCATCAGAGGAAAGGAGGTTTATTCCAGTAAAAAAAAAAAAGTATGGTTTCAAAGATTTCAAAACAACCTGTTTTGACAACCATCAGATTACACAATGACAAGTGTCAGCACGAATGTACTGCCCTAATGCATATTTCTATATTGATGGCATGGCATTGGGTTTCAGGAGAAATTCTATTGCATATATTTTAGAACTTTAAAAAATATATATTTAATTGAGTATAACATATATACGTCCAAACTTTTTTGCACAAACGGTTATGGCAAATTTGATGAAAGCAAAATTTCCAAGGTTGGCCCTTGGAAATTTTCTCTCTTCTGATTTGATTCTTATTGCACAAAAATGGTTTTAGTTGGATTTTAACCAGTTTTAGTTGGATTTGAACAGGTTTTATTTCTTTCTTCTTTTTTTTTTTTTTAACAAAACAGAACATAATGTTATTCAATAAAAGAAAAACAACAAAATTTTAATCAACAAAATGTATACTTTTTGAGTTTGGATCTTAACAAGTATTTGTTAAATCTGAACAGGTTTCACTTGAATTTGATAAGGTTTTATTTGGATTTGTACAGGTTTCAGTTAGATCCTGACAGGGTTTTGATGTATCTGAACAGATCTTAGTTGGATTTGAACAGGTTTTTTTAAAGCTGTTGGGGCCATAAACAAAACTTTTATCATCAGTTATACCGTCACAACACCTGTAACAGTCTCAGTTTTCAGCAGCACTGAGTCTTATCATGAGCGCACGTCCTACACATTTACATAGTGTCGCTTTAAAACAACTGTGCAATGCAAAACACTGATCAGGAAACAGCACTGTTCCCATTAGAGATCAAAGCCACAGCTCCAAAGAGCTTTGAGAAACTTGCTGTTTGACTCTGAGGTGTAACGGCCGTCTTGTATGCAAATTTTAAGTTGTGTGCGAGTTTTGCAATAAAATGAAAAATATGGGTAGTTCCTCAGGAATCCACGAGGGAGGGGTTCAGCGTTCAGATTTATCAGTAGGTCACCCAACACATCTACATCTACATTTACACTTCATCTCAAATTTTAGTTATAAAGATCATGTATTCCTTCATGTTTACCCATAAAATGTAGGCCTACAGCTGCAACGTGTTCCCAGAAGTCGGTCTGAAAGCTTCATCATGTGGAATCTAGGAAGAAACTTTAAAAAAACAAATGATAAAGAAGTTGTGAACAGAGCAAAAACTTGGAGAAAAATAGCTTAAGTTGACTTAGTTTTCAAAGCTTAGGGCGGCAGTAGCTCAATGGGCGGTTTGATCCCCGCTCGAAACATCCCAAAACATCATAACATTCCGCTCTCCCCCACAGTTCATTCTGTCGTTGTGTCCTTGGGCAAGGCACTTAACCCACCTTGCCTCCAGCGGTGTTCCAGCTGTAACACTGTTAGAGAGCTTTGAGTGCCTACTAAGTGAAGAAGCGCTATATAAATAACCAAAAAAAAAAAAAGGTGAAGATGTTTTGTCTTTAATTCCAAGAGACTTTATCAATTCTGAGTTCAACTGTAAGAGAGCTAAGCTTATATCTCTAAAGGGAGGAGTTTCCTCTGAAACCAAACCTGATGGACCAGGTTGTTCTGTTCTCACAGTCGTTGGTCACAAAAGGGAAGTGTGACTCCTGATGTGGGAGTCGTTACGGCTCAGGAGAGTCGTTAGTGACACTGCTCCATTCAGGTGCTGTGTTTGTTGTTCTAGGTTGACGCTCTTTTGATTTAGGTTTCAAAACACTGTTATAAATACTAGGCACTAGACTCGAGGGCTTTTCCATTTTCACAAAATGGCTTCCTTCACCCCTCTCTCAAACCATCTGGCCTCTCTGGCTCTCTTACCACTTGATCTCAGAATTGATAAAGTTGCAATTAGAGCCGAAACGTCTTCACCTTAAAAACTGAGTCCAGATGCTTTTACTTAAATTTTTTTTTAAGATTTCCTGGATGACTGAGAACCTTCACAGACAAAAGCTTGGAGAATACTTTCTAAGGTCATTTTGCATTTTTTGAATGTTTTTGTTCTTTCTTGGATATTTATTTTATCATCCTCTTGCAGAAACCTAGTCTTCTATATATTATATGTGAATATGTATATTGTAAAAACGTTTGTAACAAAAAGAATTTCCCCTTGGGGATGAATAAAAGTAATTCTGATTCTGATTTAACATCAAATGGGGTTGGAGTCATTAAGCTTGAGCTATGATTTGCATAAGAGCAATGTCTAACTCATTCATATCTGCTTGTTTTTTTTTGCCACAACCATGTCTCCAGAGGATCATAAAGGATATGCTTATAATTCATGCTTTTATTTTGAAATGACGCTGTCTTTTGGCCTTGACGTTTGTCCAATTTAAACGGTGGGTGTGTGCGTGCGTTCACGCGCACTGGGGATTCCCCCGCGTGACAAAAACAGCCTTGCCTTTCACATGTCAGCTCTTATCGCCTTTCATTGCTCATATGCGCTGTGCCCGGAGCGCACTGCAGACACCGGATATCCACACGATTCGACTCATTTTGCGCGTTTTTAACCATTTTTTGCTCAAAAAGGAATTAACATTTTTTCGTTTTGAGACTTTTAAACGCCTTGCCACTGCGGATAGTTAGTTATTTGGGGGTATTTTTTGGAGGTGATTGGCATGAAAGGCTGCGTTAAGTTTCACAAAGGAGAACCGAGCGGCCACGACCCCCGCAGCCGCCTGTAAGTCCTCGGGGACGGGGTAAGGAGCACCATGACGAGCTGCGGTAAAGATGACCTGCAGGAGGAGAGCCGCACAGACTCGGGCATCGACTCGTTCCGCTCCATCTTAAAGTCTAGCTGCGACTTAAGCGGCCCCAGAGACAAGTTTTCGGCCGTGGAGGATCGCCTGGACTCGGCGTACGGTTCGTCGTCGCTCACCGTGGAGAGTCTGTCCGAGATTGTGGAGGACTGCACGCTTTCCAGCACCAACCGGGAAACAGTACAGGGCTCCGAGGTGCCTGAAGAGGAGGAGAACCCGCTCACAACCATCACTGAAGATGGAGACACGTAGGTTCACCACCACTTACTTTTATGCTAATCTTAAATTATGCTAATCTCTACTTTTCTTGCATTTACTTCAGCGGTTCATGGGTTTCAGTGCAAACTCAATGCATTTAATGAACAAACTAAAGCTATTACCATGTCCTTTTTCTTAGATTTCTGTCTTTTTGTCATTTGGACATTTATAACAATTCTTAACATAGTTTTGGATTTGGATAAATAAAAGCCACACTTCATTAAATACCATATTATTTGCCCTTTTTGGCCATGTTTGACCCTAAAATACAGCCTGTTGTTATCTCTTTTACAACTGAATTTTCTACATTTTAACAAAAATAAATGGTCCAGTTGTTAATCTTGTTCAACTAAAGCCACAACATTTTCACATAGTTCCCTTTTAGTCCTACACTGGATGACCATGACCTCTGGACTCTTGAATTAAACTGGCTGTTTTATGTCGCTGAGCTGGTTTTCAAGGGGATTTCAAAGCGATGTGATACTGCAAGGTTTATATAATGAACTTTGCTCCATGCCATGAATGTGGACGCACCGCTTTTAGGCAAGAAAACAGAAGTGAAAGAGACTCAGAAGCTCGGACTTCCCCATGCACTCTACAGACAAAGCACATGCTGCACTGTGGCTGGCTCACTAAGAAACTTGTTGATCAGGACAGGACAGTGTGAGGAGATGTTATTTTATAAGTTTGACATAATCTTTAACTGAACCCTTTTCACACTACACCCAGAACATAGTATTGCAACTCAATGGAAGCTGGTTGCTTTGTTTATTGAAAGGAAAACACTGCCGTTTTGGGCTTTAATTTACTCTCAGTAGCTGCATCTGTTATCAGTTGATGCATTGATAATCAGCTATAAACTTATCAATTTGCTTTATAACACTTACAAAGTACCTCACGCCACTGAACAAGACCAACATAACCGTAGAAGTAAGCATTGAAATGTACACCCACGACATTATTTAATCCAATACAATCTATTTTATCCGATTTTTTTATGTTTGACTGGTTTGTTTCACCCACATTCACAAATAATAACTACATTAACTTTTCTCAAGAACATAAAGTAAGAAAGAATCCATATGAGCAAGTTTATGTTGGAAAAATTCTGTTATGGGAATTAGATTTATTAGATTAGATTAATAAATGACAAGCTGCTGGTTTAAAATAATGACCAGCAACAAAATTACAGTAAAAAGTAGGTTTGTACAGATGCAGATACTCAATGGTGTTAGAGCTTTTTCTCCTGAACCTCTTCAAATCCTGAAGTACGTAGTCATTACTGTGTGAGCCTTTTGTTCTCCCTTTTTCCTCTGTTTGGCATTTGACATTTGGCGTAGTATAAACTGCAAATTGTGCTCTGTTAAAGTGTCAAAAGGAACAAAACTATTCCTTTTTATAAAACATCTGAAAATTCACCTCAATGAAATCTGAGTGTCTAGACCACGAGTGTCAAGTACTTTATGTCACTGAGTACTCATACTCGTACTGGAAAATGTGGTACTGGGACATCCCTACTTAAAGGGTACATAAGCGCCAATACAAAGAAGAAAAAGCCACAAATACACTGAAAGGAATATTGATTGTGATTCAGTGTTGTTTGTTTTTTTTTACATTTTTATTTTTTTTTTATTAATTGCGTAGTCCTGACTAAATCCAAACCCCTCAGACTCAGCCACACTGTGAACCACACACACACAACGCTGCAGTGTCATCTGTGTTTTGACGTTAAAGCCGTTCTGCGAATGACTCCGGCAGACTCTGATGTGAGTGTCTAAAGTGTTGTTGTGCGTTTCAGATGTGTGTGACCTCCTTTTGTTTCCGCTCCACGATTTTCAGGGCTATCTTTCTCACAGCCTAACTATAGATACCTGTGGAGAATGAAAATAAAAATAAAAATGACACCTGAAACAGATTACAGCTCTGTGTTATAATTTGAGGGATTTTTTTTTTTTAACCCTTAGTCATTCAAACCAGGAAGTTACTTTAATGATCACTTTGCTGCATAGCAGCTCCAACCAAGGATAAATTTGTGTCTAGTCAATTCAATATTATTCTAGAAGGCTGCTTTGCTATTCATAGACTCATCAGGGTTCACATGATTTATGCTTATTATAAAGGAAATACTCTGAAGAATGGAGTTATACCCTTCTCCTTGCAGTAACTTATCTCTCTATGGGCTGCAAAACATTACAAAGAAAATTAAAATTACATACTATTTTACTATGAAATAAAACCTAGGAGTGTCCCAATAGCCTTTTCTCAGTTCAGATGTTTTATGAGTATCTTGTTATAAAGGAGTCTGTTTTGTTCTTGGTACTTTAACAGAGCATCACTTACCTTTACAGAAAAATATGTCCAATCTGCACTATATAGAGAAAGAAGTACTCCCACTGCACTGAGTAAAATACTTGTATGGCAGGTATTTTCAACCGGTGGGCTGAGGACCCGTAAGTGGGTCACAGACCGTTTTTTTTGGGTCACGGAAAAAAATAAATCTGAAAAACATATTGTCTAAATGTTCAGTTATATATATTTTTTTTATTCAATATGCACCTGTAAAATGCAGATTACCGGCTATTACTGCGGTAACAGCAGCAAATAAAAGGGAACCGTTTATGTTGCTGAAATGGTTGAGCATAAATCAGTTTCATCAGTGGTGATGAGACTCAATCAAAAGTTTGGATCAGTGAAAATTCCGTGAGCAAAGAAGTGACCAGTTGAGAAAAAACACTGATCTAAATTAAAACAAGAGGCTCTGATTGGAAACAACTGCATTTTCACTTTGAATTTATTTACATTTTTTGTATATCTTCCATTGTTTAAGAGATGGTAAAATAATATCTATGGAAGATGAAAATATTTAACATTGATAAGCTGGAGATTTGAATGTACAGTAGTGAGTGGTACACACCCAAAAACTGCCTGCTCTGCTGCGGAAGTGGTCTCAAAGCTGTGCACTATTCAAGTTTTGTGGGAAAGGTGAAATCCCACGCTGTCTGTCTGTTTTGTCTGTTAGACTGTGATGATTCTTATCAATTGACGTAAGATAAGACCCTACTGAGAAACTTGCAGAGACACCTTTTCAGACTGCTTTACGTCAGTCTAAATTAAGCTCCAAGCTCAGGCAACATTTCCTGCTTTGTGCACATGTTTGTTTGCTACGACCTCCCACTCATGTTTTTTTAGGTTGGTGTTGTTTTTGACAATCTATAGGTCAAAGCTTAAATTAATGTTGTGGCTCAAATGCACTTTTCATCTGCCCCCCACTCTTCAAAATTTGACTGCATTGCTCAATATCTCAACCACTCAGCCTTGTCCTTTAGACAACATTGTGTTACATTTCTAGATAAAGGAAAATTGATGAGGCAATATTTTCTGTTAACTTTTGAAATGTGGTCTTTTTTTTTATTGCTCAATATAAGAAAGATAAAGTCAGGCTTTGTGGGGTTTTGCAAACTTAACACATACTGTATTCCTCTTTCTGCAGAATCTTGCACTTAGCCATCATCCACGAAGACAAACACTTTGCTCAGCAGCTGATAGAGATCTTTCCCAAAGAAGTCCTGGACATCCAAAACAACTTGTACCAGGTGAGCACATGCGTAGATCCCAGTAGAAGGAAGGTTTCTTTGGAAGCCTAGAGTGGGCAAACTGAGCACTGTTTCTGTTTCTTTCTAGATAACACAATTGTCTTATCTGTAGAAATCCAGTCTGCTCTGGTTTGTAATATGACATCACAGTTGGCCGTTTTGTTTTCCTTTCCATCTGACATTAAAAACATTCAAGTGTCCCTTTTTTAATGTATTTTTTTGCATCAAAGCTTATGGCAATTTCTAAATTCCAAACATTTTTGCATACACAATAATAGCAAGTATCTGCAGGGCTACCGTTAGCATGTTGCTCTTTACACTGTGTACTCATCAGCCATTTTGCTTTGAAGCTTCCCATTTGGGAACCCAAAGGGCACACCAAACAAACAGCTTGTACCTCACTGACCCTATATCTTGTACAATATTTTTCACATTTTACATCCCACCTTCACATAGAAGCCTTTTGTTTTTTGTCCTATTATGTAAAGTCTTGCTGTGGTTTGCATATTATATACCTCACTTTCTCTGGAAACTAGTCCATTCCATAGAAGCTCACAATGTATCACCTTTTTGTTCTTTCTTTTCCTCGAACCACTGAAGAAAGAACCATATTCACATTTACATTTACACTGTGAACAGCCATTATATTTGATCTGCGCCATTAGTGGAAGAGCGGTCGTTCGTATAACTTGGCGGTATAAGGTTGGCGGTTCAATTCCCGCTCTCCCCACAGTTCATACTATTTAACGCACCTTGCCTACAGTGGTGTTCCAGCTGTTACACTGGTGAATGGGAGCTTAATGTAAGTCTCTTTGGATAAAAGCATCAGATAAATGACTAAATGTAAATGTATTAGTGGCTATTTGACATTGGCTCTGTTACATTTAACCCACTGTTCTGTTTTTACTGCCAAAAACTGTGAGAAAAGCTTAATTTTGAAGCACATAATACTGTTATTGACATGAAACAAAACAAAAATCCTCATTATTTTATGCACTGAGAGATGGGGCCTTCTTGTTTTTGGGGTGATTTTAACACACTATAGGCACTGTACCCCTACTACTGACAACTGGAGTTGAAACTTCAGTTTTCTGCACAAACACACACAGCTTTTCAGTGCATTACTTCCCCAAAATGCATCCCTCGATGGTGGAAACAGAGGCAGTATTTTTATCACTATACTTCCAGAGAACTGTTGTTCCTCTTTACTCTTAGTGCGTCCTCTTTGGGCCACCTCTGTGGGTGGCTCCAGCCTTTTTTTTTTTCTTTCCTCTAAATGGGACGGTCCGTGGAAACTCCCCTGCTTTACTTTACCTCCAGTCGAAATAGCAGTGGAGCCGTGAAGTGTGTCCTGGTGTGAATGTGGGCGGTTATTCCTGTCCTTCGAGATGACAGACGAGTACAGAAGGCAAAGGGCAGGATATATCAAACTAAAAGCCAACCAAGAAAGTCCATAAGAAAACACCTTAAGCAATGACTCGGTTAATGCTATGCTTACTTCCTGTGCAGTCGTTTTAAAGCAGCAAGGAACATATGAACAGAAGTTTCAGCTGAAAAGCATTTGCATGTGGCCAGTGATGCATTGTTGTCTTTTTCCTGATTCCCTTAAATGATATGAAAGGCTCAAAATAGCAACAACCAACAGATATGAAAAACTTCATCATCTATTACCTCTGTATCTAACTAGCATAACTGATCCAAATTGGGGAATAATAATTTACCTGTATACTACTAAAATTTACCCAATGCCCCTTTAAAGTAGAACATCTATATAACTCTCACCTATATTTGTTACAAAACGGTCTCTTCCAGGTTATATTTAGTAAGTATTTTCTTCTTTCCCAGAGTGCATTGCACCTGGCCACCTACCTGAACCTGACAGAGGTGGTTAAAAGCCTGGTGGAGAAAGGAGCCAGTCTGGAGCTGCAGGACAGAGACGGAAACACAGCGCTGCATGTGGCCTGTCAACACGGCCAGATGGAGTGCGTCAGTCACATGACCCAAGAGGTTTCCCCGAGTAAACTGGCGCCAGTGCTCGAAACGCAGAACTGGAGAGGTAATTTAAAGTCTGTAAAGAATAAAGTGTAAAAGAGCACTCTTATTTTTAATGCTAATAGACTTTTTATTTATTAAACGTAAATTTCCATTCACTTAGTATTCTTGTTTTACGCTCTGTTCTTGTAGGTCTCGCCTGTCTACATTTGGCTGCACTGCACGGACATTATGAGATCATGAAGCTCCTGAGGAAAAAGGGCATCGAGCTGAATATCCAGGTTAGTCAACTTTTGAAAACCTGTTCAGACTTGAACTTGAACACATGAATTTCAGTGTGGCATGCCTCTGAACCCACATGCCCCCAATAAAACAGTAAAGACCCCTTTTTCTGTTTAGAACATTAGCGAGTGGCTCAATATTTAGCTCTTTTCTTAATATAAGCATTTAAGCTACACACCAGGTAAAGGCTAAAATCTACAAGTCACTGAATGCTAAGGACTGTATTATTCTGGACTTGTACTGAATGTCAAATAACTCCACGTGGAAGACCCAGACTTACACATGAATAATTGTGGGACAAAAAAGACTGTTAAACAAAAAAACTTCCTGATGACATAAGCCTATAGGAATGCATATTATTAGAAGATAACTATTTGGAAAAACAGTTTTTTGAACAAGAAATATTGCAGCTTTTTTTTACCATGCATGTAGCTTTATGATGATGTTGCTTGTAAAAGATCTATAACATTTAGCTTAATAACTATGCCACCCAGATCTGTCAAAAGAGGATTACCTTTTCATTTTTTTCACGTTTCTTTGCAGTTTATTCCTTAAGATCCTGTAACCAGCCAGTTATTTGTCATTTTAACGTCTTGTTTACTGCTGTTGGCTTTACTTTGTGTTCTTGTCCATAAATCGGGTGCACCTGTGCCCCGCTGATAGTGATATAGCGACATGAGCCGAGCGTGGGGCTTCCTGCAGCATTCATGGAGACATAATTAGATATGAGATATGATTAGTCGGGCCAGACACTCTTTAACTTTCTATTGATGGAAGGGAACACGGCAGTCCCCAAAGTACCCCAGACATTCCTCCCCGTTTGAGTCAGTGACCAAAGATAACACGGCCCCACTTTCAAGGCTTTCACTGTCAATATTATGTTTAGGAATTGTTCTAAGTTGCTTGTTTTCGGTTTATATGTAAAAAAAAATAGGTAGATCCCAAAGCTGTTTAAAAACTGAAAGTCCAATCAGAGAGCTCATATCTCCAGAAAAAATCCCCTTTTGTCAAAGTAGACTTCCTTTAGTAAACATGTTTCCAACTTAATCGGGCCTGACTCGTTTAGAAACTGATGTAACTGTTTAGAAACAGATTCATGTTCTGCCAATGAAAACCACACACAACGACAAAGACACAAAACACAGGCAAAATACCTCAAAAACATTACAGCCACAACATTACCACACAAAGAGAAGACTTTACAGAGACCTTTAGTGTCCGTGGTCCCAATGTGAAACTGTCGAGCAAAAACTGTGCATTTTTTCATTATCCTGATGTGATAAGAACACTCATTCCAGAATTTGGTTTATGTGTGGAAAATAGACATTTGACCATTATTGTTTGGGCAAAGCCATCATAGCTCTACCTTAAACGCTTTTGGTATATTGTTGAGCGTGTACTCAAAGGGTCAATACGATGTCTGTCCCGTCTGGGAGATAATCAGATAATCGTATTGACCCTTTGTTGACTCGCGTCTCTTGTGTCTGTCCTCTGTCGCAGGAGGGAACCAGTGGAAGGACCCCTCTTCATTTTGCCGTGGAGCTTCATGACGTGCCGTCGGTGAAGCTGCTGCTGAGCTGGGGAGCCAACGTGGACGCCGCCATGTTTAACGGCTGCACCCCGCTGCACCTCGCCGTGGGGAGACAGGACGCCACCATCGCTAACCTGCTCTGTCAGTCGGGCGCCGACAAAATGCTGCGGAACATGGAGGACGAGACGGCGCTGGATCTGGCCGATGGCAACGATGATGTAAGTATATATGGGTTTTTACAAGCGGACATGTGTTATTTAGATCTTTACAAGACAATTGTTGAGTTTCTATTAAAAGATTTTGTCCTGATTTAGAAGTTTTGGAGTCAAATAGATGACAATAAGCTAAAACTATTCCTCTGACAAATATGAGACATATGTATAAGGTAAAACTTTAGAAATCCTACAGTAGGGATCATTATGGCTGCTCTCGTGTAAAGTGTAAAAGAGTGTTAGAACGTGGAGGAAAAACAAGTGTGCATGTGATGAAAAAGAAAAATGCAATCTAAAAATATTTGCAAATATAGTATTGTAAATGTATTAAAAGATATATTAACAGCACAACACAAAACAAACTATACAGATTTTCATAGCAGTAGAAAAAAGAGGGACTGATGCTGGTAATGCGACAAAAGAAATAGCAGTCTTTTTAAACAGATGTTTAAAAAGACATAATTTGTATTTTTCTTTTGGTCATATTTGAACATTTTTATTTTAAATTCCGTGGAAACACAACTTATCTTTTTAATGACTTTTAATGATTAGTATCCTAAATTGTGTCCTTTTTCAGATTCTGGCTTTGTTCCCGTTTGACGACATCCAAATCTCTGGGAGGTCTGTGGTTGGTGTGAACTTTTGAACTTTGGGAAATGTGGCTGGATTGTAGCTTCACTGTTTTGTAACATCGCATAGAGCTGTGGTTTTCCATTAAAATAGTGTTTATATTTGTAGCACATATGAATTTATCCGTATTTATCTCTTGAGACAAAAATGCAAAAACTGAAGTCTTAGGTAAACATTCAACATTATCTTTTGTTTCTTCACATATTTCACTGAAGAACTACTATGTATTAATGAGCTGATTATTTTCTGATTAAAAGACTGTTTAATAAGTGTCCGCAGAGTGCGTCTTCTAGGTTTGCTGCTTTGCATTGTGAAACATTTTCCTATTTATCTTATTCAGTGCCTGGACATTGTTGTGGTTCTTTGGTGTGTATTTACACTGGCGACTTGTCTAGTTAATATGAGCAGTTTATGGTCATTTATTTTTTAATAAAAAAACTTTAACATTTGAGTTGTTTGATGTCCTTTCTTTGTGGGGGATCCCCTCCGGTTATCATTCCCGGTGTGTTCTCAGAAGTCTAGGTTTTAAGGTGGGAATTTTATATATTTACACAAAAAAAAGAGGGAGAGTTTAACAAATGTCACTTGAAACAATAGATGGTCTTTTGATGGGCTTGGCTTTCTTATATAAGAATTTCCTCTTTAATATTGATCTACAGTATGTCTTCCTTACAACACAGTCTTACAGAACCAGTGTTCCAAGAGCCCCGCGTAACTTATAGCCCAGAATAAAAGATTATTAAAGTTACGTAGTGCCTGTTTAAAGCCAAAAACATGCATAAACCTGAGTCTTTAATTGGTCTTGTATATTCCTGCCTCTCCTGTTTTTTTGTAAATGTAAGTGTTCTATTTCAAGAATTAGAGGTCCTCGTGTGGTAAACAAAGCATTATGTCAAAAATAGCTCAACCTTTAGCCATTTTGTGAGGAATGATCCCGTTTTTTCCCTGCTACATAAGGTGCAGTGGGTTCGATTCCTGCTCTCCCCACAATTCATTCTGTCGTTGTGTCCTTGGGCAAGACACTTAACCCACCTTGCCTCATATGAATGTGAATGTATGTGGTGATGGTCGGAGAGGCCGTAGGTGCAAAATGGCTGCCACGTCTCTGTCAGTCTGGGCATCTGTGGCTACAGTTGTAGCTTCCCACCACCAGTGTGTGACTGTGTATGAATGAATAATGGACGACCTGTGTGCGCTTTGAGTCCCTTGGTCCCTCGAGAGAAAAGCGCAATATAAATCCAATCCATTATTATTATTAACTAATGGATCCTTCCACTGGTTTATAATTTGGAGCTTTGAAACAGTTTCTTACATAGTGCACCTTTTAACATCATGACCAGTTGGATATCCGCGCTTCTTTTCGGCTTTGGACTCTAATTTCCTCAGACCAAACCACTCAAAAGTGAACAGGTGTTTCTTCTTTTTGCACAGACCCTGATAATGTCCATAGTAATTATAATAAACTTCTAAACTTCTGGTAGTTCCTGTTGAGGAAGAAAGGGTGATGCCTGTCTATCCAGTTTTTAAAGGAGTTAGGAGTCAGACCAATGAAAGATCACATGCTTTTCCATTTTTGCAGATAGCAACAGTTAAAAAAAAAAAAAAAAGCCCCAGTTATATTTTATTTCCTGTACAATTAGTTTTTGTGTGTAAGCAGGTTCTTCTTCCTTTTGGCTCGAATAAAAGCTGGGAAATTCCACTCAGACTTTATTCTTCCTTTAGACAGACATTCTAATTGATAAGTGCTGTTTAAATAAGGACATTGGCAAAGATTATCCCTCACCTGAACCTCACCATATTTAATTTATGTATTTTACTTTCCTTTGGGTCAACAAAGGCTTGACATTTTAATTTATGTTGCTGTTAGCAGTGACAGCTCAAAAAAAAAAAAAAAACTTATGACCTCTTTGGTCGACAGTGAAAACGTAGCATTCAGAGGCTGCCGCTACTTCCCTATTCACCCTGTGGGCTGGGAAACTCTGCAGATATTTGTGCCATAAGAAAAAAATACCAGATAGGTTGTGGTGCTGTTGCCATGGGCGACTTTCACAACAAGGACGTACTGTAGAGAAAAAGCTCCAGGCTGTTAAATGTATCACAAAGTCTAATCCATCACATATTTTTCCCGGGTGATTCCCATGCTTTTTTTTTTTTGGTGCACACAATAAAAAATGCTAAATAAATTCCCCATGAACCAACAAATTATTTTTTACACAAATAAAATAAAATACAATAAAGATTTTGTGGTTTTTCAACATTCAACTTTGGATTTCATTTATAATTAAAACCTTGGTGTTGAAATAAAGTGAATTGCTGCAGTATGAGTGAAAATAGTGCCGCACATGGAGATCGAGATTATGACAAAAACATGTTCTGCCTAATATTTATGTGTATTTTATGATCATGTATTATTGGAGGGAGTTTGCAAATATAAACCTAGGATATTGGCTGGGACAAGCCTGATAGGTGGTTAAGGTCTGAAGAAAATACTTTAAGCTAACTTGAATTTGGATCAGAAACCCCTTTTAGCATGTAATACATTTTTTAAATTATTTTATATAGCGCTTTTCCACCTAGTCTCAAAGCGATTTCTATACATGGACATAAATCTTGTTAAACACGTCTACACATATGTCAATTGGAAGCTGGTTTGGATTTTTTAACCAAATCAATTTATGTAGTAAATCATTATAGCCTCTGTCCAGGTAATTCAAATAAAGATATATGAAATTTTAAGACTTTAACAAATGTGTTTATATAACTAGTTTAGGCTCTTAACCAAGAATGACTTCTAGTCAAAGTAAAGGGTTAGTACAAGTTTTGGTGGTTGGGGCCCAATGTCAGACCTTTTTATGGGGCCCAAAATTCCTGGCAGCATCCCAGGCTTTACATAACATTACACACCTAAGTACAAAATGTAATACTGTCTGTTTTTACAATAACATTTTTACAATAGATACTTTATTATTCTACTATAAACTAATTTAAACAGTTTTACCCATAAAAACGTTAGGTTGGCTAAATGTAGCTAAAATGGACTTCAGTATTTTACCGCTATAGTTACAGTAAGTTAGTATAGTTCCAGGTCATTTTCAAGAAAAGGTTAAGGCAAAAGCATCTGGACACGGGTTTTAAGGTGAACACATTTTCTCTCTAATTCCAAGAGACTTTGGAATTGATTAAGTTTCTTGGAATTAGAGACAAAACGTCTTTACCTTGAGTCCAGATGCTTTTGCTTTAATCCTTTCTTCAGTAAACAGGATTAGATATTGTTTACTGTCAAGTGTCTGTCCTTGTTATTGTTCTGTTGCAGTTCCACCTCCAGACCTTTAGAGGACGCGGTGCAGTCTGAGCGGCGCTGTCTGTGTCAGGTGTACTTCCGCTGTGAGTGAAGCGGAGGGGGCCTGTGTTTCCGATGCACACCGAACACATCGACTTTTGAGGAGAAGTTCAAGACGTTTCAGCTGGGAGCGGCTTTACCCCAAAAGACGACATTTTTACTGAATAATTTAAGTCCCTTCGCCCGCTGGATTTGGGCGGCTTCATGCACGGTTACAGCGGAGAAATCTGAGTCTGTCGGCGGGTGTGCACAGCCAGGTGTTGGGCCACAGTTTATGGGAAAATGCCATCGTTTTCATGGAGGTAATGTACAAAAAAATGAATATTTTTATCTCAGCCGAATATAGATTCCTCATCACCATGGCGACAGGATGTAACTACGTTCTTCGCCCGTCAACGTCTGAATACCGTCTCCTAAAACGTGATTTCAGAGTGACCCTATTTGTAAACCTCTAAAATGGGACATCCAAACGTGTGTGTACAATGTAATAATAACAATAGTAAAGACAAAACAATAACTGCACTGGTGTAATGTCACTTACTAATTAACTAAAAGGCTTCAGGACTCGTTGACACATTGGGCAAATCATTGTTTTGTACAGACTTTTTTTGTCTATGGTGCAATCAATTTTATTGTTGGTTCCAACTGCAGCTTACATGTCCATTAAATTGAGTTGGATATAAATTTATTCATAAAAATGTGTTGAAGCTTGCTGTATTACTTCATTTAAGACTTGGGCCAGACCTTTTTAAAATGAGACAAACGGTATATGGTCAGGGTACTCGCCAATTAGAAACTAGTACTTCCACCCAAACATAACCTAAACTCAACTTTACTTCAATATTTTAACAAGAATAATCTTGTTGTGACCTGTCAATACTGTTGTGCATTATACAGTAAAGCAACACTAGCCCTGTCAGAGTATATATTATATGTATATATCTGTGAGAATATTGAAATGCTTTTAGACAGTTCCCTTTTATTTGCTTTGGAACTTTGCATAAAACCAAATTAGCCTGAAAACACTTGCAGACTCCTCACAGAAAGCCTGGAATTGTTTGAGTCGGCCAGGGTTTGAACTCATAACCCTCTTGCTGTGAGGCAGGAGCATTAACCACTCTGCCACAGTGCCTGCCTCTATAATACTTTCCTGTAAACGGGACACTAGGCTCATCCCCAGAGTTTCTCATCAGATAAACTTGTGAGACCTGTGCATTCCTCCATGTAACAGCCTGCATCTTGTTGTGAGTGCCCAGTGAGTCCCACAGTCAGACGGCAGTGCAGTCCTGCACAAAGAGGGCTCTGTATGAGGGGAAAAAGCCCACAGGCCCCCTGGGAGGAGGCCCTGAAAACTCTGAATAGGACAAATATTCTATGCCACGACGGCAAGAAACACACCTTTTCACAAATTTCTCAGATTTCTCCTCGGATGGAGTTGTCTACATAAAGTCTGTGAAAAAACGTGATAAACAGGCTGTCTGAGGAGATGTAAAAAATGTTTGTTGTCTTTGTGCCTTCCAACAACCACAGATTGACCAAGGTGCACAAGAATGTCCTAGATTTATATATGGAGTAAATAGCAGTTTTATATTTGATAATATAACTTCATAGTCACTGATCTGAATATGCAGTCTGAAGAAATGAAGATGAACTTTAAGTGCACTCAGCATTTATTTTATTATAAAGCATGAAATGAACAAGAACTGATGGGAAACATTATCAGTGGATCTGCTTCTAATATATTCACACACAAAGCCCAGATCAGGGTTGTTATTGTAAGTGTGAACAGGTTTAAATTGAGTGAACAAACCAGAATTCATGGGACTACATAGGCAAACATAGTTCACATTTCTCTCATAAATAAATAAAATCACTCTTATTACTTGATGACCTCTTAAGACTCTTTATTTAAAAAGGTCCAACAGTAACCTAATACAATTTAATGAAGCTCAGTAAAGGTTAGAGCAGTGTTGTCTATGCAACGTGCTATTGCTTCAGTACTCTGGTCCAGCGACTCATGATCTAATTTAATAAATGTACAAACATCTGTGCCACTTTTTTCACTTCAGTCTGAACGTAGCTCATTTATTTTGTCATCTACCTTATTTAATCTTGTAGTATTTGGCCCGCACTGGTGTTGCAGCTTTTTCCATCCAGTGTGGCCTCACAAGAACAGTCACTGGTGCCTCTGGGATGGCACGACTTCTGGCTCTTCCGCTTTCTGGTAAACATACTGGGCTACTCCTCTATCATCATCCCCGGCTACCTGCTCATTAAATACTTCAAACGCTCCAATTATTTAGAAACAGGTAAAATAAATAGATACTTGTTCATTTTCAATGTTTTATTAACCCTCATATCATTTACTGATTATTTTCTTTGTTCTTTTAGGCAGTGGACTTTGCTTTCCTGTCATAAAGACCTGTGTTTTTGGCAGCGAGTCCAAGACAAGTCTTTTAGATGATATTTCAGTCACGTCGAAAAATGAGGGCGACTCGGGCACCTCCTTCCGACAGATCGTTAAGCTTCTCGTGTGTGCAGCCGGTCTCCAGGTGAGGATCCTCCCAGAATACACACACAGTTTTCCTTATGCCATGTTTGTAGAGCAGCAGAAGTAAATCCAAAATGAATTCAAGTGTAATTACTGTGTTTAGGCATGAGACACTGGGCCTAGCCATGGGTTTGCTGCTGTGTACAAGAGGCTTAATTTACGTTTGTCTGGATTCTGAATGTCATTACTGGATGATATAATGTAGTTCAAAAGGCATTTCACAGAACATACTGTATCTGATAATACTTAATCAGTTGCTTATCATTTTCTGTAAATAAGTAAAAACTTTAGTTCGGAGACTTGTAAATGAACATTTTACAGTATCTTTGTACTGTGAGTAGTCTAAGTCTCACCTGCAAAAGTGTTTTATCAGGGCCTTTTGTGTCTCTAATCCTTGTGATGCAAATTAGAGGAAGATAAGCCTTTTATGGGGGATAAGATAACAGATGCATCCTTTATCTCACAAGAAGGAAATTTAACAATCCGGAAAGGCAAGTACATAAGCAAAACATTTCTACCTCTGTTTTATAAATGTAAGAGCTTACTCGTGTGTAGCAAGGTGTGTGCTACATTAAACAACATGGACCATCGGGACGTAAGCAGGGAAGAGCTCTTGGTGGCGATTTCCTGAGATTAATACGGTTCAGGACAGAGTAATCCTCTGTCATAAGGCTGGGCAACACCCATGACAACTGATCAATAAAATAATAAATGATTAATAATTACATTTACAACTTTGTACTCAAGGTTTGAAATGTTTTTAAAATGTAGTTTCATGTATTATGTTGAACTTGTGATACGTTCTCTCTTAACACAAAATCCATTCGATACTATAACTTTTATTCTCTCAAATAATACATCACACTGAGGTGAAATTTGGAGGTCCTTAATTTGGCTTACCATCTTAACTGCGAGAAACGCTGTATGTGTTGGGGAATATTTTAGCTTTACAGTATCCTTGACCTCAATTTGGGTTTATCTATTTAGTTGACATGCAAACATGTTACTTATTTTCCCTTTGTTAGGACAATTCATTCAGGTCAGAACACCCTGTGAGAGATAGAGAGAGCCTTCCTTCAGCACCAAGGCTGTAGCAGTCTTTACTGATCATTTGCAGACATCTGTTGGCCACTGTCCAGGGTCTGCCTAAGGCCTAAGGTTGCTGGGAAGGGGTCCAAGCAGAAGAAAATGAATGAATGAGTGTATATAAACCACTAGCTTTTTAACATAGCTTTTTTTCTCATCCTCAGGTCTCATACCTGACCTGGGGAGTCCTTCAGGAGAGAGTCATGACGCGTTCGTACGGAGCTGTGACGCCCGAAGACGAGGGAGAGAAATTCAAAGACTCCCAGTTCCTGGTCTTCATGAACCGCATCTTGGCTCTGACCGTGTCCGGTTTGTGGTGCGTCCTGTTCAAACAGCCGCGTCACGGAGCTCCCATGTACAAATACTCTTTTGCCTCTTTGTCTAACATCATGAGCAGCTGGTGTCAGTACGAAGCCCTCAAGTACATCAGCTTCCCCACACAGGTCCTGGCCAAAGCCTCCAAAGTCATCCCCGTCATGCTCATGGGGAAGATAGTCTCCAGGAAAAGCTATGAATACTGGGAGTACCTCACTGCGGTGCTGATCTCGCTCGGCGTCAGCATGTTCCTGATTTCGAGTACGGCCAGTAAACACCCGTCCACGGTCACCACCTTCAGCGGGGTCATCATTTTGGCCGGTTACATCGCATTCGACAGCTTCACCTCAAACTGGCAGGACAACCTTTTCAAATACAAGATGTCTTCGGTACAAATGATGTTCGGGGTTAATCTTTTCTCCTGTCTCTTCACTATCGGCTCTTTACTCGAACAGGGAGCCTTTTTTGACTCGCTGGCTTTCATGACGCGACACTCCGAGTTTGCTTTACACGCCGTATTACTCTCCGTCTGCTCAGCATTTGGTCAGCTCTTCATTTTCTACACCATTAACCAGTTTGGAGCGGCCGTCTTCACCATCATCATGACCCTGCGGCAGGCCATCGCCATCCTGCTCTCCTGTTTCCTCTACGGTCACTCCGTCTCTCTGGTCGGCGGGTTTGGCGTCTTTATAGTGTTCTTGGCACTTTTCTTGAGAGTGTACGCTCGCAGTCGCATGAAGTCTGGCCGACGGTTAGTGCAGCCCATGGCACAGAAGGTGTAGCGCAGACTTGGGCATGAAACAAACTGAGGCCACGTTTTCTGTGGTGCTTTTTCTCTTTGTGTGCTTTTATTTTTAACTCTGGTACGGGAAGGGATTTTGCAGTTTCTGACTAAAGATGTCAACATAAGGTCAATGTGCTTTTGTAAGAGGAGTATTGAGTGCCTCTAAAGATGGTCCCATTATTCCCATTATTCAAAAAAACTACAGACAACCATTTAGAGTGACTCTGTATTTCAATTTAAAGATCTAATTTCTACAATAGCTTTTATTTATTTCATCACAAATGGCCAATCATCTTCCCAAGCATTACACTGTTTTACGTAAATATTTTACTAAAGTGGTTTGGAGCTGGGCCTTTGGACATAACAACATTTTAAAGCAAAGGTTTTAGGAGGACTTGCTGTAAAGTAACAGACACATCTTTATTAGTTTACACAACGATAGTGAGCAAACGGTGGAAAAATCAAACATTGCAACTTCTCTTTGCCTCAGTACAGCATCAGTTTTTCTAGGTTCCAGACATTTAAAGTAACCACAGACCCTTTTGCTTTTTGCCAAAGTACAAATTGTTGACGTGTTTGAAGAAAAAAAGCTCAGCGTCAAAGAAAAAAAGCTAGGAGAAACTACAAATAAATACAAAGATCTATGGCTGCAATGACATGAAGTAGATGTTAGGGGTTTGACAAAGTCGAGTCAAACATTCTTGGCCAAATCTGGTCTTTCTGTGAGGAGTCTGCATGTCCTCCGCGTGTTACCGTGGGTTCTCTCCGGGTACTCCGGCTTCCCACCGTCCAAAGACATGCATGTGTAGGTTAATTGGCAATTCTAAAGTGTCCCTAGTGAATGAAAGTGAGAGAGAATGTTTGTCTGTCAATGTTTGTCTCTAAATCTCAGCCCTGCGACTAACTGCCACTGTCCAGGGTGTACCCCGCCTCAGGCCCAAAGCTGCTGGGATAGGCTCCAGTCACCCGTGACCCCTAACGGGACAAAGCGGTAGAAAATGAATGAATGAATGCCATTATTAACCATACATAACTATTAATACATTTTCTTTAATTATAACCCCTAAAATGGCAGTTTAGTGATTAAACATACATTTGTTTTCCCATCCCATATTTGCAAAATGGAATTTTTGGGGAGTTATATTCTGAGCCCGGGAGTATCAAAAAAAAAAAACATTGATTAAAATGAAAGGGTCAAATGAAGGTACACAACAACAATTCAGAGACTTAAGTTTTTTCTTCTTTATGCTGAAGATGGTTCCAAATGACTATTATACTCGGGTCACTTTTGAAAGCATTCTTACTTTACTTCACACCTTCCTAAAACCTTTCCATGGTACTCAAGATCTATGTTCTAGACCACTTTAGTATTCTCTCCGACCTACACAACATGATCTTTTTGACTACTTTTGATGTCCACAAGAGTCAGAAAGTATCTTTGTCAAAGCCAGGGGCCTTTTACTCGTCTTAACCTGAGCTTTATCTCGTAAAGCTGTAAACAAAGCCTGGAAATATGGTGCATATATTTACAGCTGCGTCTTAGGGCCACAGAAAGAAAAGGATTTTGAATATTGTCATATATTATTACTTTTTTTTTTTTACAGTAGTCCATCTTTTAAACTGTGGCTGGAGTAGTTTATGTAGTAACTGTATCAGAAACATGCTGCTGTGGGTTCATTTAATTATTTTAACGGATTTTACTCAATGCTTTACACTTAAACTAAACTCATGTAAATATAACTTTTTTATGTTTGGTACTTTTTGTTATAAACACTCCATGTCTGCACCTTTTCATGTGAATGTCAAAGAACAAGACCAAGGATGAAAAACAGTGCATTAAAATTAAATATAATTCAGTCTGGAAAGTTCTTTTATCACTTTAATATTTTGTCTGGGTTATAATAAAACGCAATGACTTAACTTAAACCATGATGTGAGGAGTTTTATTGAAATACCTGCGAAATGGAAACAAAGAATTATCTTTGCTTTTAATTTATTTGCAGTATTTTCTGGGTCCATCATCAAACCAAGTGAGTCCTATCAATGTTCTTTTTTCCGGTTTTGCTGGATATGTTTAAACTCTAGCCAGACTAAACAACATGCTTGATAACTAGACCGAAACAGTATTGGAGTCAGTTTCAGATTATTATTATTATTATTTAAAACCTTTTGGATAAATCTAATAATATTGCAGATACAACTACAAAACATCCCACTTAATCTTCTCTTAAACCACACCTCTTTCACAGAGGGTTATAACTTCATTGTTGTAATCGTATGACACAGTTTCCGTTATTACTGTAAATTCAACTATCATGTGATTTGATTCATTGGGTATTTCTATTGTTAAACAGAAGCGGTTTCAGAAATGTGCCATTCAATACTTCCTCGTCTCATCTGATCGTATTACAAAAAGTGTAGACTTTCTATCAGCTTCAACTAGGCCAGACTTCAAGGCTTTTTTTTAATTTCTTTTATAGACACATTATGAACCTGGAAGCTTAAATGAAGAGACCAGTTTGTTATTTATTTTATTTGAATTGATGAGCAGCTAGAACGGGTGTCAGTGGGTTGACTTTGCTGAAAGTTTGACGTAACTTGACGTAGGGCTAACACAAGGTTGTAACTATAGCTCACACTTGAGGCAAACTACGGCCCCTGGGCTAACACATGGGCTGTTCAATCTGGCCCTTAGAAAATGGAAAGTTACATTTAAGTCTTGATATAATGTCTTATTTGCTTATAAAGAATACAATAATAGCTGCCATTTTCAAACAAGTTAAACAGTAGGGAAAGTTGGAAGCAGATGAGCACATATTTTATTCTGACACATTACCTTTCAGGAGTTAAAGAGCAAAGCACGTTATTGGCTGTCACACAATATCAATATCACAGAGGTAATAAATGCATACATGTTTTCTTTGTTAACACTGGACACGAGTGACAACATTAAAAATACTGCATAGCTTGCTTTTACATGTATTATTTTATAGTTTATTATATTTTTTTGAATAGTGCAATAGACGGCCCAGACTTTCAAACTGGGACACTTTCAAAAACCCCACTGGTTGATTAAAAAATAAAAACAAATCCAAAAAGGCAACATAACCTAAATACTCTTAAGAAGGTCGAATGTACTTGTTGTTCAAAAATCGGAAATTTAATTCAGTATCAAAAGTCTGTGAATAATTACTTGTGTTTTTACAGATATTTGGGACATGGGATGACACATGTTCACCCTACCCTTGAGCCACAAAGTTCACCAGACCCTGCTGTAGCCGTAAGCCTGAGTCTTTAAAAATAGGTAACTCCTGCAATCAATGAAGATCCACCAAACATTACTGCTGATTTAGATGTATATAAGAAAGTGGACTAATATTATTATAATTCAAGTGGAGGACTAAGCAGATTTTGTATAAAAAGTATTGTGCTAGTCCGCCTAAAACTGGGCAATGGATCCTGGTGGATTTTCTTTAGACTTCAAACACCTCATTATATTGTGGAGTCCATTCCACTGAAGGTAAAGATCAATGGTCCTTTCATATTGTTTATACCATCATTGTAAGATTAAATGCATGTATTTTGATTCAATAACCCTTGCTTTCTTGTTTTCTGAGTACAGCCTTGATCTGGACATCACTTTCTGTATCTAAAAGTATTAAGAAAATATTCTGTGAGGTCAGTACAGTGGGCCTGAATGTAGCCAATCTATCAAAGTGGCCAAATAAGTCTAGAATATGCCTTTACAGTTTGTTTTAGTGTTCATTTCTAGTCTGACTCTGGGAGCACACAAACGAATCTCTGTGTGTGTGTATATATCTTGTTTATCACCACAGCTGCTTTTTGTCAATGGGGATTTCCCTGCTTCTTTCACATCACAGTGTCTTAATTTGTTTCAGAGGAGTGCGTCAGTCTCTCCAGTCTTCTTTTTAATGATGTAAATGACAAAGTAAGAGAGGGGTGAAAAAAAAAGGGGTTTCGGGCCCTTTTTCAGACTTGTCATTTCTCACTCTGACTGAGGTCTGTGCCCGTTTTTTTGCAGCGTCCTGCGTCACATCCAGAAAGAGTCATCTGTGAAAACGGTGTGACCGATGGTTCAGGGTCTGACAGCAGCAGCCACACGACCACACGCTCTTTTTACTGTACGAGTGGAAGAGTTGACAGGTGTGTAAATCTCTCAGATTTTGTTTTCGGTGTGTGTCTGTAGTGCTTGGTGTGACCTTTAGCCTCTTTTCTTTTGTCACACAATTCCTAAGAGATGACAAATATGAGACATTTTAAAAGACTGATAAAGGTGCATTGGGTAAAAATGCCAATTTAGTCATTTGGCAGGCACTTTTATCCAAAGCGACTTACATTAAGCTTCTGTTCAACAGTGTTACAGCTGGAACACCACTGGAGGCAAAGGCGGATTAAGTGTTAACGATTGTATGGACAGCGGGAATAAAACCGCCAACCTTGCGGACAACAGCTCTACCACTGAGCTACTTTGCCTAAGTTATGGTTCCAATAGTGTATAATTGCTTTTTCTATAAAGAGAAACATAAAGCAGAGTAAATACAGTAAGGCATGAGATTCTGATGATAACATTGAGAGAAATATCAAGGGGTCTCAGTATTTTCTGAGCTTTATCGTTTGGCCATATCCACAAATAAGCAGTAATAGCTACCTTTCGTTTCGTTTTAATACACAGCACAGCCTTATCTGGCTTCTCCCAGATTTGTTTTGGGTTAGGCTTTTATTTCATCAGCTAATACCACAAGAACATCATTTAACGTTTTAATGTGGTAGTTATTGTCTTGGTTAACTGTATAAAATCCATTCATGTAGAACTTAGATGTGTTCATTCTGAATGTTCTCCAGAAGTTTGCCAGCTCTGGGCACTTGTAGAAACAAGAAGTAAATGTTTTTTTTTTTTTTTTAACTAAATGTTTTTCTTTTTCAAGATTGACACATGCAAAGTGTTATTTTTAGGAAATTTTATACTCTGTGACTAAACATATTTGTGAATAATGTCCACTATTCTGTTCAACTACATATATAATAATGTACATAATGCCCTTTTTATTAAGTTCAAATATATTTATTTGTGTAAAAAGCAAGAAAGGCTGACCAAAGGATGTCTAAGTAGCACAGTAGCTTGTTTATTTACTTTGGCTGTACAAAACCACAGTCTAATTAGAATTCATAACTTCCCCTTCTAGTTTAAACCATTATTTTTGACTCATTCAAACTAATTTGATCACAGAGGGGGAAATCTGAACACCTAAAATACATTAAGTTAAAGTACCTTGGTTAAGATTAATATTTTGTGGCATGGCATTTCAACTTAAAATGGAAAGAAAGTATATATTTTTTGTAGTTTTACATCTTCTACATATGTCCTATATAAAGACGTTTCTGAGAGCTGTAATGAAAAAAGCGACACAGTAGTCATTGTCGGAGCACTTGTAAATCTTTACTTTCAGCCTTCCTAAGGTTTTGATGACCTGAAATGATCTGCTGATAAAAGGCCACACAGCCCTCGGTCCAGCACTGATTTCACATATTTCCTTCTCAAGAAAAACACGCAAACCTTGATTCAGCAATGCCACCCTTCAAAGGTCACAATCCACACTCAGATAAAGACTTTTAAATGAATGCACTGTAGCCCACCGAAATACCAAACAGGAACGGACCCCACGTAATGCATTCACTGTTGCTTCACCCAAAAATAAGTCAAACGTTTCCACAGGAAGCCTTTGTTCACACAGGAATCAGCCTTGACTTTTGATGAACTGAACCAAGAAAGTTTCCACTACCTGAACCACACACACACACACTTCTATTCTTGTACACTTTACTATAAGCATCAAGACATTGCTTCCATTATTGTGCAATTTTAGAGCTGACAGTCTCATTTTAAATGACCTTTGTACAAATGGTTGGTTGAAGCTTCCATGTGCTTAGATCTTGTGTCTAATGGATAATGTGTCATCTAAAAACACATTTACCCCAAATTTTCATGAAAGTCCAATAGTTAGTTCATGGAGGTCTATGGTTAATGTATTCCCAACAATAGAAGTAGAAATGAACATATTAACAGGTTGTGCGTCGTAAATGGCTGCTACTATGGGCATATAAAATTTTAAAAATGATTAGTGTGCATTTTCTTTGACTTCTCGTGTATACAACCCCAAAGCTTAGCACAAACACCTAAAAGTGGATGTCTGAGCCAAACTGTCTATCAGCAGATGTTATCTAACGACTACACATTCAAGTCAAATCTGTGGCCCCGATTTTATATGCACTTGTGACAAAAACAGATACAAGTAATCAAGTGGGAGAAATTTGTTTAAGTTGAAATGTTCACACGTTTAATTATAAGAAATCTGTGGTTTCCAGTAAGAAAAGGTTGTGTAATCTCATGTGACTGACTCAAGCTGGTGGGAGGTAAGACACTGACACCCACAGCTTTACTGACAAGAAAGTGACAGCCATTTTACAGGAACTCAGGCTCCAAAGCTAATGAAGACTGCAGTACCAGCAAAGCAAACGTTAAAATACAGGATATTGCAGACTAAACTCGTATTTTTGCACAATTGCTCAGGCAATATTACTACGGCTGACCAAATACTGGTACGTTTACCTTCTGGTATCACTTCGCTTGTTTGACTTTACTGCAGCATGGGTTTTGTTTCCCTTTCTTTAAATAGCTCTGTACATATAACTGTAAAGCCAAAAATAAAAACCCTCCCTAGATCATGACGTGTCACAAAGTAGACACGTGTCAATATCTAGATTTAATTTAGTTTTCAGGCAAGGTTCCTGTGAGCGCGCATTTTTCTTTAGCACAACGCCATCTAGTGGCCGTCTGAAAGAATGTTACTTAATTTTCAGTCCCAAATAAATAAATGTCAAAATAAGGGTATTACATCTTTTAATTTTTTTTTTGCAAAACAAAGACTTTAATACAGACAAGCCTGGACTCAGGCAAATGAATCTTACAGTCCTCGCCATGCAGCGTGCAGTGTTGCACATGAGCAGACCCCCACCTCAGACCTGACCTGGAATGTACCATTCCCATGTTCATACAACACCGCTCAAATTAAAACTCAGTGCAACAGGGTTCTCTATAAAACAAATGTGCTGTCAACACGAACTATACAGCGAAAACAAACTGCTTTAAGGTCTGGCAGAGAAATGCTCTGAACACAAGAGCAACACTGGTCCACCACACAACATGAATGACTCGTTTTAATTACTGCAGTTTTAAAGGATGAACATTGGAAAACCGGTGAACTTTTTAAAGTGTTAGAAATCTAGTTGTAGTTTAATCTACTTCTTCCATGCGAGAAGCGTCGTCTTCACCATCGCCCTCCAGAGGTGGGATCTCATCTGGGACGGCTGTGGCGGCAGGCTCTTCTGTGGGAATGTCGTCATCGTCGATACCTGCAGAGAGCATCAGTGTTAGACCAGAGATCATGTCAGAGACAGGAGGTTTAATAAAGGCTTATGTCCTCACCCAGGCCGAGTTTGATCATTCTGTAGATGCGGTTGGAGTGCGTCTGTGGGTCGTCCAGAGAGAAGCCTGAGGACAGCAGAGCGGTCTCAAACAACAGGATCACCAGGTCTTTCACCGCTTTGTCGTTCTTATCAGCGTCAGCCTTCTGCCGGAGCGTCTCCATGATGGGGTGGTCGGGGTTAATCTCCAGGTGCTTCTTGGCCATCATGTAGCCCATGGTGGAGTTGTCCCTGAGAGCCTGGGCTTTCATGATGCGCTCCATGTTGGCTGTCCATCCGTACGTGCTGGTCACAATGCAGCAGGGTGATGACACCAGTCGGTTTGACACCGTCACCTGAAGGACAAAGTAAAAGCACATAAACATCAAAAGACTGGTCTGAAGAGCTAGCCCAGCCATCAGAGTGCCATGTTAAAGCATGCAGCACAGACATGTTAGACAAGTCTTAGCATGGCCAATAAGGTTTAAAAAAAAATTTCATAAATGCAACCTTCTCATACACTACTAAAACATACAATACAGTAAATAAAGACAGGCTTTTTAACATTAGATTGGTCACACAAGTCTCAAAACTGCATTTCTGTTAATGTAGTCACTCATGTTTGATGCTTCCTTTAAACTCACCAGAATAAACCTAGGATCAAACCTGTTGCCAAACAAAACATAATTTGAAACTACTGCAATTGAAGAACCTTAAAATCTATAGTAAATAAAATGAAGCTGTGAGATAACCTTCTCCACTTTCTTGTCCAGGATCTCCTTCATGAGTTTACAGAGGCTTTCAAACTTGGCCTTGTCCTCTTCCATCTTTTTCTTCTCCTCCTCGTCCTCTGGCAGCTCCAGACCCTCTTTGGTGACAGATACCAGGTTCTTGCCATCGAACTCCTTCAGTTGCTGGACGCAATACTCGTCAATGGGCTCTGTCATGTATAGGACCTCGAAGCCACGTTTACGAACACGCTCCACGAAGGCGGAGTTGGCCACCTGGTCCTTGCTCTCACCTGAATGTAAACACAAGTCGTCAAGTCATCTTAAAATTGTTGTAAGTATGAGCTAAAAGCAACACCTGCTGATACTGACCAGTGATGTAGTAGATGGACTTCTGGTTCTCCTTCATGCGGGTGAGGTACTCAGTGAGGGACGTCATCTCGTCTCCAGACTGGGAGCTGTGGTAAC
Organism: Neodontobutis hainanensis; assembly: GCA_024349245.1. NCBI lineage: Eukaryota > Metazoa > Chordata > Actinopteri > Gobiiformes > Odontobutidae > Neodontobutis > Neodontobutis hainanensis. The sequence goes on from JALDNG010000058.1 coordinate 1,078,776, forward strand.
GCAGCAGTTCTGACAGCTTCTTGCGGTTTTGAGAGTCCTCGTGGATACCAAGCTGCAGGAGGAACAAAAGTTAGTGAGGAGCTATTCCAGTGTTGAAACGTTATAATGGGTCTCGTTTAATGGTGTAGGCCTCCCCGGAAACACGACGGCAATGCTGCAACACGAGTACCAAGTAGTTTCATCTCATTTGGAATGTCTATAAACAGCTTATTGACTGCACAAACTAAATATATTTCTGCTAAATAGCCAGTCTATGACTAGTTCCAAATGGGGGAGGAAAAAAAAAAAAAAAAAAAAAGTTTTTTTTTTTTAATAAAATAAAGTATATCATTTAAAGCACTAAATTTGAATTGAACATTTGCATTATACCTTCATGTTCTTTGAGAAGGCTTCATAAAACTTCTTGTAGTTTTCCTTGTCCTCTGCGAGTTCAGCGAAGAGCTCAAGGCACTTCTTGACAATGTTCTTGCGGATGACTTTAAGGATCTTGCTCTGCTGCAGCATTTCTCTGGAGATATTCAGGGGCAGATCCTCGGAGTCTACTACACCACGGACGAAGTCTGGAGATGGACAAGTGTGTCAAGTTTCCAATGGGCAATGACAACAGTTTGAGCTTAAAAACAAAGCAACGTTAGAGCCACTCACTGAGGTACTCTGGGATGAGCTCCTCGCAGTTGTCCATGATGAAGACTCTCCTGACGTACAGCTTGATGTTATTCTTCTTTTTCTTGTTCTCAAACAGGTCGAAAGGTGCACGGCGGGGAATAAAAAGCAGAGCACGGAACTCCAGCTGACCCTCCACAGAGAAGTGCTGTAAAACACAACATAAAATAAAAATAAACTAATGTTGGCAGAGTAAAAAACAGCTGTAGTTGCAGATCAAGCAGTAAATTATTCATGTCAGTCAAAACATTTTAAATTACAGCCCAATGCAGGCCTTTTCTATTAGAAAAAAATAAAAAGACATGCACTTATGGACATAATAACTCCACCGTTATTCTCGGCTGAGGTCTCAGTGATCCTTGTGCTCACCTTGACAGCCAGATGGTCCTCCCAGTCGTTGGTGAGGCTCTTGTAAAACTCTCCGTACTCCTCGTTGGTGATGTCGTCAGGGTTACGGGTCCAGATGGGCTTGGTCTTGTTGAGCTCTTCCTGGTCAATGTACTTCTCCTTGATCTTCTTTTTCTTTTTCTTGTCCTTGTCCTTGGAGTCCTCGTCATCATCCGAGCCTACATCCTCAATCTTTGGCTTGTCCTCGGCTTCCTCCTTCTCCTCCTCTTTTTCTTCTTTCTCTGCCTTCTCCTCCTCAGCCTCGTCGTCGCTGATTTCCTTCTCGCGCTCCTTCTCCACCTACAAAAACAAAGCCCAGTTAGCTTTTGTGTCACCATGATCATGTTTCAAATGCAATAAAACTTAAGCATCTACAGCAGTGCTAAAGTTTTCCCCTTGCAGGACAATACTATTCAAGCCTAGTAAACTCCAAAGACTTACATAGAGGGTGATGGGATATCCGATGAACTGGGAGTGCTTCTTTACGATCTCCTTGACCCTCTTCTCCTCAATGTACTCCGTCTGGTCCTCCTTCAGATACAGAACAATCCTTGTTCCGCGGCCAATGGGCTCTCCTGTTTTCAAAAAAAAAAAAAAAATAACCGAGTAAAGGCTGCCCAGTAACAACCATTTCTAGAAGTAGTAAGTGTAAAAACGTCTATACAGCAGCCCTTTCTAAAACTGATTATAGAAGTTCTTTTGAATAAGTAAAATGTGACAGCTAAATGCCCTTCTTTGTATAGTAAAGCATTCAGATGCAATACTAGTTTCCACTGGCCACTCTTGCCATAAACAATCCTTTAGATTTAGTTTTAAAAATAAAAAATGATTGTGCAACCATACAAAAGAGGACACCACCCCTTTAACGATCAAGTTTCATTTTCAGTTAGCATTAGTTATCAGGTTAGCACAGTAATTGCTCCCCCCAGTGTTCAACCACAATTCACTTAAGGCAGCCAAACACTGTCAAATGATAAGCCTGTGCTCTGACAATACTTGGGACACTTGTAAACCCAGTATGAGGAGGTTGTTTATGGCATCAGGATACGTACCACTGTCGACCTTGACTGTGAAGGAACCTCCAGCTGAGGACTCCCAGGCATACTGCTCATCGTCGTTGTGTTTGGTCACAACAACCACGCGCTCAGCAACGAGGTAGGCAGAGTAGAAACCCACACCAAACTGTCCAATCATGGAGATGTCTGCACCAGCCTGAAAGACACAGGGCACCAGGGTTTAGAGATCAGCGAGTCAACCTTCCTCCTCATTTTAACCTTAACGGTGGCAATACCTGCAGGGCCTCCATAAAGGCCTTGGTGCCAGATTTGGCGATGGTACCCAGGTTGTTGATGAGGTCAGCTTTGGTCATGCCAATCCCAGTGTCTGTGATTGTGAGGGTGCGGTCTGCTTTGTTGGGGACAATGTCAATTTTCAGATCCTTGCCACTGTCCAGCTTTGTGGGGTCTGTCAAGCTTTCGTAACGGATTTTGTCCAAGGCCTAAAAAAATAAAAATAAATTTTCACCTATTGTCAAAGAGTACATTGAAACTATTGACTATGGTAGACTTACATCAGAAGCATTAGAAATCAACTCCCTAAGGAATATTTCTTTGTTGGAATAAAAGGTGTTAATAATCAGGGACATGAGCTGAGCAATCTCTGCCTGGAAGGCAAAGGTCTCAGCCTCCTCCTCTTGGTGCATTCCTTCAGGCATCTGCAGAGAAAAAAAATAAACCAACACAGGTCAGAATGCGAGGTCATAGTGATAAACGTATTCATAATTGGTAATATATTGGCCTATTCAGCAATAATAGGACAAGTAAAACTCAACTACAAACAAGGAATCAACCACAAAAACAATTTTAAGCCATTGCGCCTCATTATTGAAAGCCCCCTTATTTTTTTCTTTGTTTGACATTGCTTCTATAATACGTGTAGTAAAGGCTGTCAAATTGCATTTTTAGTGCCAATATTCAGTTTCTTTTTCCATAAAATAGTTCGGTTGATCCATGATCCGGTTTCATAATTTGGACGAGTCATTTTGGCGGAAGTAGCCCGCATCCAACATGGCGACAGACAATGGACTAGGCTGCACGTGTTTTAGAACCAGAAATGGGATAAAAACGCCGGTACTCGCACGGAAACCGCTGAAATGAGTGTCCCTTATGCCAAATAGAGAAGCCATGCGATAATTTACAATGTCCAACACCCATTTAGATCGAAAAATAGCAACACCGCATTAAAAAAGTCACCCACGAGGGATAGCAGAATCACGAGGTTGCGTAACTGACGTGAGACACCGTAATAATGCAAAATTAAGGACGTTACGGTATGTTGTATGTTGTTGTAATGACGGTAATGTTTTAAAATACCCATTAAAATAACTTGCATCTTAAAAAGCTATATTACATGTTATAATTCTACACAACATTTATTGTTTTAAACACCTTGATGGGCAATAATGAATGCCCCCAATGTAAAGAGCCAACCCTATCGTCAAATAAAATAAATTAAGATGCTTCGATTACGGTTTAGAAGTCTCTTTGAAAGCCTCTTAATTATTTTTTTAATAGGTTAGGCCATTTTGTTCGAGGTAGTTTGTACATTGTGGCCATTCATTATAGCAGGTAACACGAACGCGTCGATCAACAGATATTTTTTTATTTAACTGTTGTCATCTTCATTAGCCTACACCCGAATTGGTGCAAGCCTTGCCTGGCCACAGATCTGCAGAGTGCCGCATCCCAAGCTCCCTGTAATGTTACGGTTATATTATGGGCCATTAGCACCTCGTAAGCACGTATTACTAGCATGTAAGAACAAATCGTTGCTGGTTTTAATAAGAGGTAAAAATGCACCTGACAGTAACATTAGGTGTGCTGATCTCTCCGACTAGTGAGCTCTCGTTGAGGCTACATTACATTTAACTGCTGAGTTATTGAATAGATTTCTAACTTCAAGAAGATAATATAGCTTAGCATCACAAACTAAGCAAAAGCATCTACGTACCTTGCTTATTCAATGGATTTTTCTTGAATAAAATGCGACCAAAGTGCTATCCCTTCTGCTCTCTGACGCAGGGAAATTGAAAGAGACTTCCGTTAAATAGACCGGAATCTTTATACACATGGCTTTCAGTGGGCCGGTATATCCCTCCGCGGAACATCGCCACCCATTGATTGCAGGCTAGAGAAAGAACTAGAAAGAGCAACACAGAAAGTTAAATTTTATTATTAAATGCCACGTAAACACTCACTCGAGCTATTTAAAAAAAACATTTTAGTTATTAAGTATAGTATATCTGTTTAGCTTAACGCGTTTTCTTACAGGTGAAAAATTATAAGAATGCTCAAAATTAAGTAAAATCATGTTTTAATGTAAATTAAATTTATCCGTTGGGTATTTTCAAAGCCATTTCTTAACACGCAAAGTATTCAGTAAAATACTTTCATATTCCTATGGGGATCTTAGTAATGTGGCGGAAGAATTTCTGAAACTCCGTGGCCGTAATTCGTTTGTTCTAGTGCCTTCCATGAAAAAAAAAAAACCGCCTTAGCGTGACGTCAGGAAAATGTCAGATTGCAGGCGTCGCGCAGCTGCTGCATAAGAACCTAGCAACAAGCTTAGCAACCACAATGTTATTATACTTGTACATAAATGATCACTTAACTTATGTTAGGTGTTAATAATATAACATTTTAAGAATTTTCTGAAGGTACTTACTTATTGTGTTACTTTTTATTATTGTGTTTTTTTTATATACAATTTTTTTGTCAGTTGCCACACCACAAATCAACACTGACAAGAGAACACATATTCAAACAAATACAGCAACATATGAAATATGCAGTGAACGTAGTTACTATATTTCTAGTATCTCAGAGTTCTAAATTGTCACAGTAAAAAATAATTTTCCTGTCCAAAACATAACACAACAAATATGTTTTACAAGTAAATATAGCAAAACACACACAAAAAAATAAACGCACAGTAAGCTAGCTAACACAATTGCAATGCAACAGTTAATACTCCAAGTTGAAACCGCTACGTTCTATTGACTTTAATTTTCCGGACTGTAGCCGTTTGGGAAAACAAGCGCGCCTCGGGTCTGTGCGTACAGCGCCTGCGTCATGTTTTTGTAGGCCTGTGACTAGCCACCGTGCTAATTCAACATCCAAGACATTTAAAAGATTTTGATATTTTACCATCATTGCTTTGTGGTTGTTATCCCTCTAAATACCGTCCGGTACTGGGTATGTATACGTAAACCCACACAGGAATTTTCAGAATATTAGACTACTGCTTTTAATTCGGTTTAATGTGTTAGGTAACAACAGCATTAGCTTAGCCGCGTTTAACTCTGCCGGGCGACAGCATCGTGCTTTGTGGTTTCTGATCAAACTTTGATTTTAAGGTTTGGTTAATAGAAGACAAACGTTTTTAAGCCTGTCGTTGTACTTAAATAACACACTTCTGTTATGCCGCAAGCTATAAATCTGTATTTTCACTATTCAATTCAATTTAATATGGGAGCTTTACAAAAAACAAACTCCGTAAATAGAACTGTTTATAGATTCAGTACTATACCGTTTCAAGGATCTTACAATATACACTCATTTTCATTTAATTATTGCAGCCTTCTGAACTGCTTTTCCTACAATGTAAAGTGTGTGTTGAATGAATGATGTCATCTATACACAATTATTTGCGATACTTATTTTTATGTTCTATTATATGCATGCTATTATATTTACACAGCCTAATGAATATAAAATATTCACTTGTAATGAATGTAACCCAACATTTTTATTAACTATTATTCTTCAGGTCGGTCTAACACACACCCAGGATGTCCTTCCCCCCTCACTTAAACCGGCCGCTTCTGCCTCCTCCTGGGATGCCCCCCCAGTACGCTGGCTTTCCCTCAGGTAAACACACAGCACATATAAGAAGTTATTCATTATGTATGTTACAAAATCTTTCCTTTTTTAGCTCGGTGTACATTTACGTGAGCTGTTAAATTATGTTTCCCGTCACTGTTGCAGGAACTCCTATGATCCCCGTTCACATGGGCATCATGACCCCCACCCCTACGGTAATGGTTCAGTCGCTTCCAGTCGTCAGTAAACCTCCCATGCCCAAAAAGGACATCCAAGCTGTGAGAGCCAAAGAAAATGACGAGAACAGTGGTCCCACCACAACAGTATTTGTGGGGAACATCTCTGAAAAAGCCTCGGACATGCTCATTAGACAGCTACTCGCCGTAAGACAGGGAAAAAAAAGTCATGGTGCTCTTAAACTTTCCCTTTTATAACCTTTGTTTGTTTTATTATAGAAATGTGGGATTGTCCTGAGCTGGAAGAGGGTTCAAGGAGCCTCTGGCAAACTTCAAGGTATAATAAAAATCAGTAAAATATATTCCATACACCCATTTAAAGTAATTATATGATACTGCATATTTATTTAACCTAATACTTTTATTTGTGCAAGAATATCAATATTACTGATGTGTTTGGTTCAATCCATTTTACAGCGTTTGGTTTCTGCGAGTATAAGGAGCCAGAGTCTACATTAAGAGCACTACGATTGCTTCATGACCTTCAGATTGGAGAAAAAAATCTACTGGTGAAAGTGGATGCTAAAACTAAAGCCCAGCTGGATGAGTGGAAGGCAAAGAAGAAGACTCAGAATGGGGTATGATACCAGTAAACATCCTTATAGGGGTTTTAGAGATGCCATTATTTCCAGCAAACTAATCAAAATTATTCAAAAATTACTGTTCTAGAAAGAGAAGCCTGAGGGTGCAGACGATGAGGAAGAAGAGCTTGATGATGAAACCAAGCAAAAAGATCAAATCGTTAAAGGCGCCATTGACGGATTAATGCGAGAGTACGCTGCGGAGCTCAACGCCCGATCACAGGATGACGACTCCCAGCGGCGAAAACGGAAAAAGGAGAAAAAAGAAGAGGTATACCATTTATATTATCATTTACTAATTAAACTAATATTGATTTATAAAAGGTTGTTTGACGTTTTTGATGTTTGTTTTTTGTTACAGGATGATATTAACACTATCGATATGGAAGAAGACAAGAGAGACCTGATTTCCAGAGAGATTAGTAAATTTCGTGACACTCACAAGGTAAAGGGGTTTCTTTGATCTTTTTGTTTATTACAGGTTTTTGGAAAGCTGCTCCTCACATAGTTCACTCTTACAGTAACACATTTAGCAAAGAAATAACAAATCTTCTGGTCAAAATGATAAATTGGCACAGCATTAAAAACTTCAACATCAAAAAATGAATGTGCTGATATGCTTTAAAATGCTTGTTCAGTGTATATGCATCACAATTAGACAGACAGCTTGCTATTTAAATTTTTTTTTTCACACTACGGCTGATTTGACACATTTTAATCAACTTAGTAAGACAATATCTAAGTGTGGCTATTGTAGATCCATTCTTCATTCATCACACACAAATGCATGGAGACAATGTAAAGTAACTTAAAGCTAATCTATTCATTAAACCCCACCATTATGATAGTGATCATATGGTGACTAAAGCAAGATGAATCTCAGAGCTTTGGAAAAAGTTGCGAGGATAGGATGTAAGTATCATTCTTTATTTACTCTACATATACTGGGCGCCCCCCTCTTGAGGACTCGCACGGGGGCAGCCGTAGCACACGTTTTTTAGGCTTAAAAGTTTCTGCTACAACTCTGCACTGAAAACATACAAACTTTTTTTTTTAATTTTTTTTATTACTTTTTGACCAATTGGTAATGTGTTAAAAGCAGGAGGCGGTGAACCTGTGTGAGTCCTCTGTAAGATATGGTCTGTCTTTATGGTGTTCAAACACTTGTCAATAACCACTGCAGTGACTTGGCTGTAGCCCTTCTTATGCTTAGAGCAGGGGGGTGCCCTCTCCACAGCGGTTCATTGATCTGAAGATTGCCGAGGTACGTGCTCTCTGTCTGTACTGCTGTGATCTCTATCCTTTTCTCTCCATTCTCCTCCACGTCTCTCTTGTCACAGTGATGAGTTCGAGTCACATTGTTTTAGAAGCACAAACTTTACAAAAGAAAGTTGAGTCCAATACTCATCCATGAAAACCAAACCATCAAAAAGCAATAAAAAAAATCTTATCTTGGTTAGGACATTTTACCTGCATTACATTAACATATACTACATTAACTTTTTATTTTTTTTTTGAGTTAACTCATCTTTTACCATCATCTCTATTGGCTATTTTATTCCATACACAGGTGTTGAGGCTCATACTGTGTCAAACTGTTGCAGAAAGAAATGTAGTCTATGTATCCATTAATAAAAACGGATGCAAAGTATATTAATTGAAAGACAGTTTATTTAGTACTGGCCAATGTGAGCTCAGATAAAATTTTAATTATTTTGGCATGAGTTAATATCTGATGTCATGAGGCAAGTCATTTTTTTAAATAATAATTTATTAAAAACTATTAACTACAGTTAATTCATTTTCATTAATTCACTGATAATAAAAAATAAAAAAAACAACAATAATGCATGTTTAGAAATGAAAGAAATGTAATAAAACAGTTCCAATGTTTGCTGCTCACATAAACAGGTAAGTCAAGAAACTACAATATTTGACATTAAACATAAGTCAGTCCCCACCTTTAAAACCTTTTATGTCATTCTCTTCAATTTCTTCTGCTTCTTTGTATCAGACACAAGGCCTTTATGTTCTACTTTTAGCTTAATGCTCAAACAGTCATTTTTCAAAGGATTTATTTAGGATTTGTATATAAATGTTGCAGTTAGTTTATCACCATTTTTTTTTCTTTAAAATTATTGTTTTGATTGTTTTAGAGTCAAATATAGCATTGTTAGACCCCAGCCTTGTGTCTGTTACTGAATGTTTGTGTGCTTGTGTGTTTTGAGAAATGAGCCACAACGAGCTCCTGACGATAGCTGCCGAGGGGTAAGACTGTTTCTACACTTTCAATTATCTGTGAAGAAATGTCAATGATAATTTACCTGTTCTTTAGTTCTGTATCCATTTTTTTAAAAATAAAGGCTGTTGTTGTGTTGATTTGCTGATATCATGAGAAAAGACAGAATCCCATAACGTTTTTCCCTTGTATACCATGTGACCTGCTTTCCTCCCAGGCCTAACTTAAAAGGCTTGTAGGGGCAGCGAAGGCCTGAGTCCGTAGTTCAACACCTGTAAGTCACCAACAACTAGTTCAACAAACGACTGACGCCTGTTTTCTGTTTTTTGTTTTCTTTGTACTGAGAGGAGGACTCTCAAGCAGAGAAAAAGAAGCAACTTTTTCTCTTTATGAATGCGTCACGTTGCAACATGTTTCACAGATAGTTTGTCCGTTTTTAAAGTGGTTTCCAGTTGGATACTTGCTAAATATATTGAAGTTTAGCTGCAAGATTACGCTGTCTCTCTTGGAAGGAGAGAAATATTCAGCGTCGTCTGAGGTGAGATTAGAAATAAGAGACTAACCATTGCAAGTGTAGGGCATGGTAGCATCTGAAGTGCATCTTACAGTCGGACAATTTTAATCTGGAAACCACTTGACCTATGTAACGTAGCAGCTGTGTGACTCCTGGAGCCTGCGTGGCATCGGCTGAACCCGTCTGTGTTTTGTTCTGCAGAAACTGGAGGAGGAGAAAGACAAACGGGAGAAAGAGCGGCTGGAGTTTGAGCGGGAACGGAGAGAACGGGAAAAAGAGCGAGAGCGGGAGAGGGAACGCCGCGACCGGGAACGGGAGAAAGAGCGAGAGAGGGAACGGGAGCGCGAACGAGAACGTGAGAGAGAACGGGAAAGGGACAGAGACAAAGACCGAGAACGCAGGACCAGAGAGCGAGAGCGGGAACGAGACTGGTCCCGGAGCCGCGACAGAAGCACTGAACGCAGCCGCTCCAGGTAAAGCTCACACATGGAGCACGAGTTTAACAGTAATGGGGGAATATATAAGTAGTACAGTACACAGTGATTTATCTGATAATGTGTTCAAGCAGGCTTTCTTTTAGTCTACAGTCACACAGTTTGACGGCCCATGTCCTTGTTTTTGCAGAGAAGCGAGTCGGGACCGAGAACGAGAGAAGAAGCGCGACCCCGAGGATGAGGAGGAGGCGTATGAACGGAGGAAGCTGGAGAGGAAGCTCCGAGACAAGGAAGCAGCCTATCAAGAGGTGGGCACTGTCCGTGTGTTTGTAAAACAAGATTCTGTGTTGTAGTTGCACTGTTGGTTTGATTATAGTGCATTAAATGTACTGTTTTAACCTTAGCGATTAAAAAACTGGGAGCTGAGGGAGCGGAAGAAGGCCCGGGATTATGCCAAGGACGCAGAGAGGGAAGAAGAGCGCAGACGAGAAATGGTAAGAAGCTAAAAAAAACACAATAATATATAATATTTCATTGTGTTCAGTTATGAATTTCCTCCTTTTAACATTTTAGGTCAAAGAAGGCAAGCGTTTGAAAGAGTTTCTTGAAGACTACGATGACGACAGAGATGACCCTAAGTACTACAGGTAAGCATCAGGAATGAACTAATATTGTAGACATTAAGGCTAATTTCGTAAAACTATCCACTATTTTCAGTACTACTTTAAATTATGGACAATAAGGTTTTATTGTTTTTAACTATTTATTTTGGGTTATTTTGTTTTTATTGTTATAACTTGTTAAACCTGTAATTTTGCCTAAGATTATGAACTGCTGATTACACAAATCAACAATAACTTGTTGATGAGCTGAAAATTTTCCTTGTTTAGTAGTTAGCTCTGTTCTATTTGTCTATATGTAAACCCAGAGTATCTTAAAGTCTAAGTTTATTAAGAGGGTACGTTTTCTGTGGCAAGCAGCCAAAATGCACTGTTAAATGTAAAACTTTAAAAATGTCACTACATCTAAGGTAATCAGTCCTGACAGACTATTAAATTACTGTCTACTTAGCCTGTGTCATGCAATTCTGTAAAACCTGTGCAGTGTGGGCCCCTCCAGTCTGCTGGTAGCACATGGCTCCAGCACTGCAGCTCTGTCCATTGTTCTGAAAGCTGTTATTCTCGTTGTGACCCCTAGGGGCAGTGCGCTGCAGAAACGTCTCAGAGACCGGGAGAAGGAGATGGAGGCGGACGAGCGAGACAGGAAGAGAGAGAAGGAGGAGCTGGAGGAGATCCGACAGAGGCTGCTGGACGAGGGACACCCGGACCCCGACGCGGAGCTGCGCAGGGTGAGTCTCTGTGGGACGCTGTATTTGAGTGAGGCCCGTATTTGTGTCCGGACACAGGGAGAAGTCTGCTGTGGTTTTGAAGGTCACTATCATCGCTGTCCCTCTGCATCTCATCAGCACTGACCAGCTGCCTTTGTCTGGTCTTTTTATTATAAACACCTGGACACAACCTAAAGAATATAAGCCTGATTTTGTAAGGGGTGTGTTCTATCTTGAGGATCATTTAAAGCATTTTTTGTCCAATATGTTGGTTTGTCCCTGATTGATTTAAGTTACCAGATTGAGTGTGAAGGTCTTAATTGTGCTTTGTATTTATCAAACAAGTTTGATTTTGGTCCTTGAAATACAATGGACATTGAAGAAACATTGAGCCTTACTTTTTTGAAAACAGAGGTGTTATTCTTGTGAGTGGCTCCTCAAATTCTGCTGCAGGAGATCTCAGGAGTTCTCCAAATCCCTATTTCCTGTCTTTTACCAATGTCGTAATCAAATTATTATTATTATTTTTTTTTTTTTTTATCAAAAGACCCTTAAATAGCACAGAGCTTCTGGATGTGACTCCTCAAATGCTTCTGTCTCTTGATGTAAGCCCAAACAAACTCCTCAGACAAACATACAAAAAACTACGTGTTATTTTTTTTACAACTTGTATATAAAATCTACAGTACACATCTCAGTGTAAATCGTCAAACCAAACTATTTAATCCCATGTCATGAACTATTAATGTGTTAAAGTGACGTGTCTCCGGTCTCCTTTAAAGTGAAACAAAATGAGTTGTTCCAAATATCTGGATAAATACCTGTTTCTCGTTGTTGCAGATGGAGGAAGAAGAGGAGGAGCGTCTGAGGCAACCTCCTCTGATCCAGGAGCCAGAGCCTGAGGAGGAGCGAGAGCGCCACAGAGGGTCTAGAGAGCACAGGGAGCGCCGAGTAGAGCCGGACAGAGCCGAGCCCCGCTCACGACCCACACACTCGGACGACGAGGTGGAGGAGGGCGAGGATGACGACTACGACAACGAAGAAAGCCTCGACGTGAAGCCCACCATGAAGCCCACCATGAGGCCGATCACAGCGGCGCCTTCGGTGTCGTCGGCCAGCGGCAACGTGTCCCCGAACACACCGGGAGACGAGTCGCCCTGTGGCATCATTATACCCCACGAAAACTCACCTCCAGACGCACTTCCACAGGAGGAGCACAGGCCCAAGATCGGCCTCAGCCTCAAACTGGGTCAGTCAAATCTCTCTTGAACGTTTTATAACTTTAGATTAGTATAAAGTGAATGTACTATTCTCATGCTTGGTCTTTTGTATCAATCAAAACCTGCTTCTTTGTGGCAAATGTTCCACACAGTCTTACAAATATACAACAGAAGGGCGTGACAAACAATTCAGAAATCATAAAGGGACCCTAAAAAACCATAAAAATCAACAGACAAACCTATACCTAGTGTTCTTGTGTCAAACCCAGACTGACTAATCTTGTCTTCTCATTCAGGTGCCACAGGAAGCCCCAGTCAGCCCAACGTAGGAAAGCGGAAGAAACTGCCAGTGGACAGTGTCTTTGGGAAGTTTGATGACGAGGAGGCGGACGAACAGCCCCGAAAGAGGAAGCTGGTGCCTCTGGATTATGACGACGACAAGAGTCTGGGAGTGGACGGAGCAGGACTCTCGAATATAAAGGGAGCCAACGCAGAAGAGAAACGCAAACACATCAAGAGCCTCATCGAGAAGATCCCCACAGGAAAACCAGAGCTGTTTTCTTACCCTCTGGACTGGGCCATGGTGGACTCTGTAAGTGGATTAGCTCCAAGAAACTGATTAAGAAAATAATTTTTATTCTTCTTTAGACCCAGTAGTTGATATCTCTCTGTAGAAAACATGATGCTCTGCTCTTATCTCTGTTAGGAAAGCCTTTTTATGAAATAATCCTGTTTTGGAAAAAATATGATTGACTTTCTTCTTGGATCTTAGTCGTGTAACACTTAACTATACAAGGAAATTATAACCACAGCTTTTTCTACAGATGTACTCAATCAAAATCGACTAGACTACTCATTTCATTTTAAAATTTATAACACCAGAGTTTAGTTCCTTCTGTTCTGTTTGATTTGTAATAGAATGAAGTTAGAGTTATTTTGACTGTGGACATACGCAAACTTGACAATGTTCATTTTGAGACTGGTTTAAATGTTGTGGACTCCCATACTCCTATTTAACAGACTTAAATGATGTGTTGGTTTTGTTCGCAATTGCTTATAGATATTTATGAAGGATATATGCTTGTTTTTCCTCTCTTCAGACGTTAATGGAGCGCAGGGTTCGACCCTGGATCAATAAGAAAATCATAGAGTACATCGGAGAAGAAGAGCCGACATTAGTGGACTTTGTTTGCTCAAAGGTAAAGATCAGTTACAAAGGTAATAATCAGTTAAACGTAATGGAGTCTGGTCAACCAATTTAACAATGTTTGTGACTGTTTTCAGGTGATGGCTCATAGTATGCCACAGAGTATCTTAGATGATGTTGCTATGGTGAGTACTATTTATAATACTAAACTTAGTCTCGACTTGCTGCATTCATGTGGTCATTTTATTGGTTAAGTTTCCATGTAAGGAAGTTGTTGGTTTGGAGCTTGGAAAGGGGTATTATTAATGTTAATGTTTAAAGAGAGACTAAATTATGTGTAAGTAATTTATTTGTTAGCAAATAGTTCAGTTTACAAGTCTGTTTAACATTAACTTTGTTTTTACTTACTAGTCTGTGCACTAGATAAATGTTCAAATATAGCTTTTGAGCTATATTATGATTACTATGATACTATGATTATTATGATTATATTATGATTGAACTATATTATATATATGAGATTTTGACTGAAGTCAAAATGTTACCCCCCCCCCTTGTATCCTCAATCTGAATTTTAACCTGCTTCAGAGGTTTAGAAATCCACCTCAATTTTAAAAAAGGAATTGGCTTAGTAGTACTGAAAATCTAGAATTACCCCAAAGATACCTGCCAGCTTCTTAATCCAGCTTTGTTTTTTTGTTTAACCCTTTTCTGAGGACCACATGAATGCAGCTTTACTTCACTCAGACTACCAAGTCTGAGTTTTTTTTTTTTTTTTTTTTTTTTTTTTTATATAAATGCTCATATGTTTGCTTTGTCCTGTTTAGGTCCTTGATGAAGAAGCTGAAGTCTTCATAGTAAAAATGTGGAGGCTTCTCATTTACGAAACGGAAGCAAAGAAGATCGGACTTGTAAAATAAGTCACTTAAATGAAGATCTGTTTTCCGTACATTGTGTATAGAATTGTATCGTCATTATGTCACACCGCCCCCACAAATAACTTCTCTCCATTAAAAAAAAACAAAAAAAAAACGGTCCGAACTAACTGCAGGTTCAGCTCTTGACATTTGCACAGCTCATTTCTCAACAGACTCAGGCCACATCCACCTCCCCGTTTTCAGGTGCTCGTTGTGTCGTGTGCTTTTGTGTAAATACGGTTTGTCGTTATTTGACTGATGGAACTTGCTCTGAGAGGACAATACCGACAGAGACACCACCTAAACTGCTTTTCTGGCATTATCTCTTAATTTATACACAGCAACACACTTTTTGTAGGATAAACCAGAATGATGTGTGGATAAGAAGTTGGTTTTCATCATTTTTAAAGCCTTGGTTTGAAATTAAACTTGTATAAATGGTTTAGTTACATGGACGAGGATGTGAGTTTCAGTTTTCTTTTTACATTCCTTAAAAATGTGGTGTCATGTAGCTGTCTTCAGACCATCTCAACACGCACTGAGCTGCTGTTTTGGACTTTGTCAGATCAAAGCTGACAGTGACGTCTGCAGCCATCGAAGCACACGAGTCAAAACCACTAAAGAAAAAAGGAGAGAATGGGGAAAAAAAGGATGCTCATTTGTTTTTGTATTGGTGAACATTTGAATAAAAGTCAATTTTTATAACATATTGTACTGTTTACTCAAACTTTACAAAACTTTCAAAAGGGAACTGGAGGTGAATGTAAAGTCAAAATGGAGTTGAGTTGTCCAATCACTTGCAGATAACAGCTTGTAGGTCAATATAATCATTGGTATCACCTCAGATTTAACATTAAATAGCCTATACATTTAGAAATTGTAGCAAGGTTTTGTACTTGATATACCCACTCTTTAAATTAAATTCTCATTCTTTAATTTTGGGTTTGCCCATTACCAAACTCAAATGTAGTTTTAAATGTTTTAATTTGGTACATGCTAATGCTTAGCCAGAACATTTGTATTTAAATATATGCTGCGTGTGTGTTCTGTGATTTATGCTGACCACAATACTGTCAATGGCAAATTTAGCATTAGCCACCAAAAATTGCAAATTGTGTAAAAAAAAGTTTTGTCAAATGACCACGGGGTTTGTGTTAAACCCAACGTGAGCCTTATGGCTAATAAAAATAATCAAGGAGTAGGCTTACAACTACAAGATCAGTGACATCATTTGTAATATTTGACAAAGACACACTGAAATCAAAACTTCCAGACGTTTATTGATGAGTGCTACACAAGTAATAGGCCTGGCTAGTAAAAACTATCTGGATGAGAAACTGCACATACTGGTGTTGGAGCCTGTGTTCCCCCTTTATTTAATCCCAGTCAGTGATAAAGAAGCGCTATGAAAGCTGAAAACACTGGGCTCATAAGCAAAGGGTCATGAAGGCCACTGCTTGTAAACAGTTTATTCAAATCAAAGTACTTAAAATACTTAAGTATGGATTTTTTTTATTGTAATTTAACTCATTTGTCTCCGCGTTTGGAACAGGAAAACACCATCTTGTGAAACCAAACGTGCTGATAAACAGGATGTTTGCCAATAAACTATAACACCAGTAATGTTTGTGTTATGAAAGTTAACATGTGGGAATTGAAGATCACACATTTTCTCGGTTTTCCTTTGATGATGACAGTCTCTAGTCCTCAGTTTTGGCCTCCATCTCTTCAGCATCATCATCGCCATCCACCTCAGCGTTTTCTCGCTCTAGCCTCTCCAGCTGTCGGGCCAGCTCTGTCTCATCAGTGTCAGTCACCACCTTGGGCTGAGGGACACATTTCAGTTTTTAGTTATAGATGTTCACAGAGAGCATTTAACATAAACCAACAAATGGCAGAAAATTGTGACAGTGAGTTTTAGAATTTCAGATTTTTAGTTCTATTCTCAAAAGGGTCAAAAATAGACTTATCACTAATTTGACAATTGTGCTCTAATATTTATTTCCAAATAATAGATTTTAAATCCTTTGACACTTGCTTCTTTTATTGAAATAGCTACTGGTCAGTGAAGAAAAAAAAATCATGTCTTATTTAAATCTGTCAAGGTTTTTCAAAAGTGCATTCTAAATTATTTGTCCAGTTTTGAAGTTTTGAAAAAGTTGAATAACTGTCTAACAATTACCCACTATAATACCTACAGTCTGACAGTACTTAACCAAGTATCAGGGTAGATGTGTTCTATAAAACATTTAGAACCTCTGCAATAACACGTGACTGCTTTTCTTTCTAATACATATTACATTTAATGAGAAAACTAAATTAAAATAAAATTTTGAGAATGAAAGAAGATATATTTTCTCATAGAAATTTGGTGAAATATCAGTAAAAGTCCTGAATATTATTGGGGAAAGGTGTACAAACTTAGGTTTTCTCAGGTAAGTCAAAAAATATAATTCATTTGAAAAATGTATTTGCAAATTTTATGCTACAATTAAGCGTTAAACTGAATATAATACACAGATAATTTGACAATCAAAAATAGATTACTTTAGTCAAACAATTTGACTACTGCACTCATATCACACTTATACTGCCATAAGTAAATATATTTATGCAAGTCAAGTCTACGACATAATATATAGAAATATAAAATAATATTAAAAGAAAAAAAAAAAAAAAACTATAAATCCTACAGACTAAAACGGCCTACCTCCATCTGGATGTTAAAGACACCTCTCTTCTCCTCAATCTTCTCCTTGATGGCAGCCATGGCCTGGTTCAGAACCGACAGTCCCTCTGTGCGCTCTAGAGTGGTCGTTGTCATCACGTAACGCGGAGGAGCAATCAGGTTAATCTACCAACACAAAATCAGTTTTTATCATTAGAAAGTAGAGCTGGAAAGTATTAGGACTTGATGCTACATTTGAGAGACATTATTACCTTGATGGGCATAGATTCTGTGGAGCATCCGAGCCCCGCTCTCAAAGCTTCTTTCACTGCATCAATGCCCTCGTAGCCGTAGCACGCAACCTCAATGTCTGCAAATACGACAGGCCTAACGTTACAGATCACTTTACATTACCCAACATTCTCCTGGATTGACATTTCCGATGTATGTTTACCTGCTCTGATTTTGACGGCCTGTGGAGTGAGTCGCCTGTTGATGTTGTCGATGAGTACGGCCCTCTCTTCTTCCGTTAGGTCCAGCCCGTCCAGGATCGCTGGATCTCTGAGGAAAGGATACCACTCGTTAAACATTGTAACATTAACACTTACAGTGTCATTTAAACAAATGGTCCAAACAAAAGAACTTACGACACAGCCTGTTTGAAGACATCATAAGCTCCGTATCCTGGCCTCTTGTACTTCTCGTCAAACACCCAGGCTGTGCGCTGGTACAAGCTCTCGAGCTGCTCGTCCTTACTGTACTCCAGCACTTCAGCCACGTGTCGCAAGATGCTGTAAACCTGAGCACACAAAATAATACTACATTAAGAACATGTAAGGAATATTTTAGTTTTGTCTTTTAAGCTAATCGAGTCTGGAGCAAATATACGCGAGTGACATTTGACCCCAGCTCCTTTCTTATGCAGTACATGCTCCGCCATCTAAACCCGGCCTCGAGGCCTCTTAAAAATGTAGGAAGGATTTTTTTCTTCATGCTTTTCCATGCTGGACAAGGGTTGCCAAAAGCCTCCTGCTGGATGCCCTTCTGGACCCTTTCCATTTACCCGGGCTTGTTACCGGCTCAGAATGACTGTGGCTGGAGATTTACCAGTGCCACAGACACTGGAGGAAAGATGGGTTAAGGGTCTTGTTAACCTTCCTAGTTATAGGAAGACCACTCAACCACCTGAGCCACTGCTGACCCAAAAATGTAAAAGATATTGCATTGAATTGAATAAAAAAAAAAGACTTTGAAATATAGCTCTGTTATCTACAACTTGGATGGATAATATGCACAATTTTATGTAAAATGTAAAACCCTTTACTTTAAGTTCTGATCTTAATAGACCTGTACTAAAGGAGGATGAGCTGTGTGTCCAGGTACGTTTAATAATTCCTATGTTTTTAAGCACTGTTTAGTTTTCTTGATGCTTTCCGTTTTAATATCTTAACTCTTTAGTCAAACTGATCAGAATCCATCAAAGCCTCTTGTAATAATGCACTTACAGTTTTAGATTTGGTAAATTTATCTTCACACTTGATGGCCTCCTCTGGGGACACTCTTCTTTTGGATAAATCAATGTATCCTGGAGAGCAACAAGTGAAGAAATGCATCATTACAAGGCGTTAAATGTATTAGTCCCCGTATTATTTGCTATAAAACTACTCTTACCCTTTTCTTTGTCTACTCGGATAACAACCACACACTCGTTGCGGCCAATGCGGATGAGCTTGTTGATGGAGCGGATACGTCGGCGGGACAGTTCACTGAGGAGGATCATGCCCTCGATGTTGTTGTACTCCAAAAGGCTGACGTAGGCCCCCATCTCCGCGATGGACCTGACATTAACCATCACCACGTCCTCCACCTCCGGGAAACGGTGCTGGTAAAATCGACAGCTGAGCCCCGGCATCGCTGTGGACACAACAATGTATAAGATAAAGCACAATAGCAGAAATTAACTTCTGTTTCAACAAACACTAACATTCAATTGCATCCAGTATATTGTCAAAAGAAATAGTTGAAACATTGAATGATTTCTGGTCATGTCTCATCAGCTCAAGCGTTAAAGAGGCATTAGTGGTTATCGTAGCTCTAATGTTGGACATCTAAAAATCGTGGCATACCTTGAAACCAGTTATTGTCTGTTAAGTCTATTCAGTTCAAATGAAAGGAGCCTCTTACAGCAAATGTTCAGTCTCCTTTTGTTATTGGATCGAGGGACAGTTAACAGACCTCACCAAAATTCAGTGAACATAACAGCTGAGAAAAATTAACAGGAGTGCAGTCCCTATAATGACTTACAAGTGATAAATTTCAATTTTTCCACAAAGGCCACGTTCCCATTGGTTAAACAATTGTGTTAAACATCAAGGTCTAAACAGCCATTATTGTAAAAAAAATGAAAGTATATAAAAATGAAGACACATTTGAGTACGCTTTAAGTAATGCGTTTTATACATTTAATGATAATGTCACTGTTTGTTTGTATAAAGACAGTTGTTCCTTTACTTTCTATAAGATATGGCTGGTTAACGGTCAACGTGATTAGCCTAATATTTTAAAGGTTGCATTGCTAAAACAAGTGAAGATATTCGTAAAGTAAGTAAACAAAACAACGGACAGTATACGCAATTGGAAATATATTTATGTACTGAATGGGATGATGCAATTCAGCAGAACAAGAAGCACTCTTGAGTTTTAAAGCACATGACAACGCAACATCCTTCTACGTAAACATGTCCACAAACCTGCTCTAAATGTTATAAGGTAGATGTGATTGATAATTGGATCACACACTTTTAAGTGTTATAGAGAGAAGTCGTTTACTTTGTAGACCCCTAGCTTGTCGCTAACAACCGGCTCCAGCTCAGCCTCACATGCGGCACATGCACAGCCAGCCGCTGGGTTAGCCTTTAGCCCCCCCGGCTAGCATCCCATCTGTGGACCGTTAGCATTAAACAACAATAAAACCAAGAAAAACTAACCTGTGTCATATGGTTAGATGCCTATGCGCTGGAAAAGTTCACGTATTAAGTGTTTGAGCGTCTTTCTATTTTTTCTTTTGCTTTTTTAATAAAGATTTCGGGCCCGCTAGCTCAGATTCAATGGGTGTGCTAATTTTTCGACCCGGAAAAGATCGTTAGAGGTGTTTGTGTCACGCATGCGCAGGGCGGTTCTCATGGTGTCACATGACGAGACCAGCTGATTATCACGGATAGAGTCGGACAAGATCACGAACATCACCTCCATCTACTCTCATAATCCTGCACGAAAACAACTACATTTCTGTGCTGTATGCTTTGTCCCTTACATTAGGAACAAAGCCAATATTTTTAGTGTTAGTTTGAATAAATATACATTTTCTGAAGGGCGCTATCATCGACCAAAGGACAAGAAGATGTCTGGGAAAGAGAGGATCGACGTATTCCCCTCTAGAATGTAAGCAGCTTGTTTGCTACCATATGGCTAACCCGTGTCAAACTACTATTTTATCTTTTTTATCTAATAAATAGACTGTTGGTTGATGTTTAATTTCAGACAGATAATCTCGTAGCTTGTCGTTAATCTTGTGTTGAGTTATAAAAAACACCAGACAGGAGTTTAAAAGAGGAACAGCCCTTATTTTATCATGTGATATGAAAGAGCAGTGAGCTGTCAGGTTGAACCACTGACAGCCAGCAGTACACAGTACATGTGCTCATCCATTCATGTTTTTCATTATGACATACTCACTATGTGTATGTATTCAATTTACACAGCACTTAATCAGATTACAGCCACTAAAATGTAGTTTATTTTCTTGTGAAATAAATGAAAATTATTGCAGCAAATGCCTCAGAATAGATATCATAAAGAACATGCACTAATATATTGAATAAGCTGTGAAACATGTTTGTATATTGTTTGTGCTTCCAGGGCTCAGACCATTATGAAGGCTCGTCTTAAAGGAGCTCAAACGGGACGTAACCTGCTCAAGAAGAAGTCTGATGCCCTCTCCATGCGTTTCCGGCAGATTCTGCGCAAAATCATTGAAGTTAGTAACTTACCCAACAGCCAACACTTTATTAACCACATATTGACAATGACTAAAAAAATGCAAAGAGCATGGACTTTAATGAGGCTAGGCAAGGCTACTATGTTGTTGTAAATGATTTAATTATAAAAGCAGCATGAAAACCATATTGTTAATGCATTATTAAAACAGTAACATATATAAGATTCAATTAAATCAAGAACAGTACTGTGTGAACGTTTTAGACAGACTTGCAGTAAAGTAAGAATGCTGTCAATAATAGACAATTTAAATGTTTTATCAATTTACAAAATGCAAAGTGAGTGAACAGACAAAAAACTTCACAAAACACAATATTGAGAGTGATCCCCGAACAAGGAGTCTTCCTGACGTGATCCCGACATCATGGAGTCTGGCCTGGTCCTGTTTGGGATCACATGGTCTGGTTTAGTCATGATGGTCCGGTTCTGTCTGGGGTTGTCCAAATGTTTGAACAGAACCTGCCCAAATCCTGTCCTACTAAATATTTATTTTATTTAGAATTTTCTTTTGTTCTTTTACTTTGTATTTTGTGAACTAATCAAAATAAACTTTTTTTATAGTTCATATTACTTATTATAGTCACTCCTGCCCCAAATCCTTTGCACAGTACTGTATGTGTGGAGCTTTCAAATAAAAATATTCATTCTTCAGACCAAGACCAAGATGGGAGAAGTGATGAGGGAGGCAGCTTTCTCTTTGGCTGAAGCCAAGTTTGCAGCTGGAGACTTCAGGTACAACCCCATTGTCATAAACAATTCTCATTAGACTCTGTCTGAGGCTGTTACATCAATTATTGTCTGTAATGTAAATGTACTTTAATTATTGATGTTTTTTCATTTTATTATTTTCTCATGTCTTTCTATTGTGTTCATTTCCTTGCCCTGAAATGTAAAGCAACTCAGATCAAGTTTTTTTTTTGAACTGCTGTGTAAATGAACATGCTGCATTTGATATGAGTCATATTAACACCCTTTCCTGTTTTTTCCTCAGTACAACTGTAATCCAGAATGTGAACAAAGCCCAGGTGAAAGTCCGAGCCAAGAGAGACAACGTTGCAGGTTTTTATGTTTCTACATTTACGCTCTGAGAATTAAAGTATGGGTTTCTTAAACACATGTTTCTATTTTCCAGGTGTTACTTTGCCTGTTTTTGAGTACTATCAGGAAGGAGGGGACAGTAAGTCACAGATAAATGCACCTCATACAAAGACATTATAATTCTTCTTGACCACTTTATAACCATCTTATGTGTAACCTGTGTGTGTTTGTATCAGGTTATGAGCTGACTGGTTTGGCCCGAGGAGGAGAGCAGCTGTCCCGATTAAAGAGGAATTACGCTCGAGCTGTGGAGCTGCTTGTGGAGTTGGCGTCTTTACAGGTAGGTGGCACCTTTTCAAAGAGGTTTATTCTGCATTATTTTATTTAGTTTTTTGGAAATAGTATGTAGTGTAAGGGGTGGACTAGCTTATAATATAAGAATTCATGCTGTCCTCTTTTGTATAAGCTCTATTTCTTCCCCACAGTAATACAAAATATTATGGAGATTTAATATGTTGAGTGGACATTAAAGGCATTTGTGGCATTTTCTTGTTTCTTTTTACTCTGCAGACATCATTTGTGACTCTGGATGAAGCTATAAAGATAACTAATCGTCGTGTCAATGCTATCGAACATGGTAAAATCTGTACTACCTAACATTATATCAGAAGTGCAATGGTTATTTTGACTTCTGCAACTTTTTTTCACTATGGTTTGCAGTGATTATTCCCAGGATTGACCGCACGCTCACTTACATCATCACAGAACTGGACGAGAGAGAACGAGAGGAGTTTTACAGGTTAAAACACACTCGTATTTAAATAATAAAAGAGGATTTGGAAGACTTATAGTGTTGGAAGTTCATATAGTGTTCTTTTTCTGTTTTTTTGAGCTATTAAAACAGGCTTGAGTGGAGTACACACAGACATGAAGCAATTATATGTTAGTCTGGAATTATTTATAAGCTCACAAAATCTTGAGAATACAATCTTTAGAGAAAAAAAAGTGCTCCAGTATTTGGTTTTTGCGCTTTGCTCTTAAGAACAGGTAAAAAATCCTATTAGGATAGTGGAACGGCTGGCTTTTTCTACTTATATATAGATTGACAAAAGTATAGACGGTGATTTAAAAGCAATTATTGAACTTATAGTTTGCCAATTTTTATTTTGGAAAATACAAAATTCTACACAGGGCACCTTTTAGACAAGTACAATTAATTTATTCAGTGTTATTTTTAAACATTACTATTATTTGTTACACGTTTTTGTTTAGGCTGAAGAAGATCCAGGAGAAGAAGAAGCAGCTCAGGGAAAGGACGGAGCTGGAAATCGCCGAACGGCTTGCTAAGCTCGGGCCCGTCCCTGAGCCGGCCAACCTGTTGACGGAAGAGGCCGACGAGGACCTGCTGTTTGAGTGAAGAGCTCCGCAGATTAATGCGGTTATTATATTTATTCTGTGCCTCTGGGGCCACCATCTTTTGTCTTTTCATTGAAAGTGATGGAAGTTGATATTTGTGTATGTATATGTGTGTGTGTGATGTATTGTGTTATTTCATTGCACATCATTTTTGTCGCTGCACAGAGCTAAACTGTGATCTCACCCAGTTTACAGTACTTTAAAGAAATAAGCAACTATTAAAACATACGCACTCATGCCTTTGCTGTACAATTCAGTAAATGTTTTGTGTGAATGGAGCTGTACATACTTCAGTTTCATCATAAAGAGTCATTGCATGCTGTAAACCTTCAGATGGTTGTAGATTTCTGTCTTAATTGTCAAAGCCCGTTCCACAGCTGAGCTTATTCTGGGTCGGGGGTTGATTTTTTTTTTTTTTTACCTCATTGGAGGATGTTTACCATTGCACCAAACCCCTTTTTCCTTTTCCCACGTGGTGTGTAAATGACCAAGACTCAACATTTCTTCTGAATAAATATGTGCTCTACATCAGACATAGGTGGTAATGGGTTCTCATTTACAAATTACATACGAGCATTGCTATTTACTTATTCACCAGACCATATCTAATCTGATTTAAGGATGTGTAACAATGATACAATTGATGATACATTTTAAGGGATGCCCAATAGGATTACAAATGCAGGCAGCTGTTTTAAATGGTTCTGACTGTCTCAAACAAAATACTTATTATTGCTGAAATCTTTTGTGTTCTGTGTTTGTGGGTCTGTGTCGTGGCAGTTTTTTAAAAGTCTACTTTAACTAGAGAAAAAAGGAAAAACAACTACTCCCTTTAACTATAATAACTACAGCAATGGTGCATAATCAGGATGACATTATTGGGATAAAAATAAGCAAAATATTTCTCAAAGTTCACATTGGATCTGAATTTATTTACAGAGTTGTGCTCATTAATTAGAGGACCCTGTGAAGAAGTAATACATAATGTAGTTTTACACTACAGTAAAATGAATACAATTATGGTAAAAACAATTTCAGCAGCAGATTGCAGTGTAATATATGTGACATTTTGAAAACAAACTAGAGAAAAATACTTGAGGTCTGTTTTAACAGCACAAAAAAACAACACAAATAATACTGACACTGGTGTAAACTCCAGGTAACAGCAGACTTCAATACAGGACATCATTCTTTTACAAATACCCTTTTGGTTGGATACATAAGACATTTCAATATTATAAAGTCTTTTGACTGTTATTTGTAGTGTATTCACAAAAAGTTATAGTTTGTTTGGGCTAAGATATATTTACATTTATAAATAGCTATACATTTTCTATTTGGTTGATAAATGACTTTGCATAGCCTTTGAAATGAACAGAAAAAAGTGAACCACAAAAACACACACCAACAAAACAAACATAAGAAAAGAGTCCAGCGAGGAAAATGTGCAAGTCAAACGTCAGTGACAAAGTACCACTGTTCTGTCCGCCCCGTCCTCCTCTGTCCCGCTCTAACACAGCCACGATGTGGGCACCCACTGCGGCTCTGTGTCCAGTTTGTCTATCAGCCTGCGCAGCTCGTGGAAGGACTGGTCCGGGTCCGTGTTCACGATGGTTGCATCAAAGAAGTGGCCAAAATTCTGCTCCATCTCCCGAGCCTTTTCAATTACTTCTTTCAGCTCCTCTGGCTTGGGGAAAACAAATAATTCAAATCTTCTATAGGATTGCATGGAATAAAACATGTATAAGATAACATGGCAATCTATGAATAAATGGTTGCCAGTGTCTGTGTCAGCCTTTATTTTGACAAATAGGTGGATAATTAACATTGACCCAATGGCAAATTCAAGGTCAGCTCAAACACTCCACATTAGATATAAGGTACCTTTGGTGTTTTCCCCTCTGCGACCAGCAGGGTGCGGAGTTGTTCCTGAGAAGGAGGAGCGATGAAGATGACATAGGGCTTGAGGTTGGAGGATCTCAATATTCGTAATGACTGCAGGAGAAAGAAGCACACATGCAATTAAATAAATAATAAATTAAATTAAATAAAAGAAGTTCCAATTGTGAAATGCCTTACGTTCTGTATTAATTAAGGGTTGACTATTTTATAAATCCTAATAAAAAAATAATTTATGTTAGTTGTTATAAAATGTTTTTTCACTTGCCCCATTGGCAGCCAACACACAGGCTCTGTCTGTTTCTCTGAACTGTGCTGACATTTGCCTCCTGTTGGAAATAAGTTACCTAACCTTAAGTATCTCATAAACCCTCATTTACAAAACACAGGACTATCTCTTTAAGACAAAATGGTCTTGAGATCAAACTAAAACAAAAACCTTTGTGACTATGTTGAGTGAAATGTTTTTTTTACCCTGGTGTGTAGACAGAGCAGGCAGATTTTTCCTGAGTTAACGACATGTCGCACTGAGTCTGTGCTGGTGCCGTAAAGGTTCTTCTCATATTCCCCGGACTCAATAAACTTTCCTGCCGCCAAGTCTGTTTCGAAGCCGGACCGACTCACAAAATGGTACTCTCTCCCGTTTCGTTCGTGTATTCTTGGGTTCCTGGTCGTGTCTGGAGACAAAACAAGTACAAATCACAGAAAATAATATTTTTACCCTGAGTGTGAGTCTTTATGTAATAGAAAAGATAGCGGACTTACGTGGGACAGCGACCGCATACTTTTCTGGTTCAATGGACAGAAGCCTTCGACGTATCTCATCGTGACCGCTGTTTGTGGGACCGATTAAAGCAATGGGACGTTTCCGATTCCCGGGCTGGTGAAAGAGGGACATCTCCTCATATGTCAGGATGTCATCAGAGTCTAAAGAGACATTTGGGGTAAGATTAATATCCGGTCTAATGCATATTGAATAATGCATATCAAGTGGCATTTTATTTCTGACTCCACTGTTTCAATTGATATTCTTTCAAGCACACCCACGAGATTTCACATTTTATAGCCCACTGCTGTCAAAACCTCCTGAAACTGACATATAAACAAGAAAACTAACTAACTTTTTCTATTTTTACATCTCGTGGTAAAAACAGGATATTTTACAGAGCTAAACTTAGAAAAGGATCTGTGCGAACCCTGATACATTAAGTGTAAACCGTGAGCGTTACACTTCTCTTCAAGCCATTTAGGCACCTGTCGGGTTGGCCCTCTGATCCCGTCTACAAACACGGGACTAATCTGAGCCGTAGAGTCTGGACAAGCTGCTGCGACAGAGACGAGGAAATGTCAACTCCATCTAAAGTGTGAGGTTAATACTGACAGGACCTGGAAGCTGTCCAGCCCTAAAAGCCCTCACTACAACTACTACAGAGCATTAAGGGGGTAGTGTTGACCAACCGGGATCAAAGACTTCAAAATATCAAGTTGTAACTGGCTGTAAACATAGCTCCTATAGTTAATATGTAATACTTAATCTTGGTTCACTTTCATTGTTTTGCGTTATTTAGGATGGTCTGAGATTTGGCTGTTATGATAACCTTGAGGAAAATATTACTGTATTGTGGTTACAGCAATAAAAAGTATCTCCATATGTACCCACAGTCAGACTCGATCGCTTGCACTTCAGTTTGCACTTTTACCTGTTTTTTCTATGATAGGTGGTGGATATTGTGATTACTGTTAATCTTTTTTAATATTTTAGTCATCTGTATGAATGTCATTATGTCTCATCTGTGCTTTTATCAGGATGGTATAACAGAAAATAACGCTTTTTATAATATGTCTGTGACTTTTTGAAACCACAGTAAACCCTTAAATATATAACTGTCTCTATTCTTAATTTGAGTTGTGGTTTTCTTTTTCTTTCTTAGGGTTTAAAAAACTTTTTTTCTTATTTGGTTTTACAAATTTTAATTTTTTCATAGCTTTCTCATTTTATTGTTCTGTGCAGCACATATTGGAAACGTCCTTGTTGCTGTAAAACATGTAAAACAAAGTGCATTGAGTGAATTGAACTGGTAAAAGGAAAACGTCTTACCATTCCTGTTTGTGTTGGATATGCTCTTCTTTTTTTGCTTCTTGCTTTTCTTCCCATACCAGTGTTTTCCTGCAGCAGTGTCACATTAAAAATGTACAATTACTTTTACATTACAAAACCTCACAATCTGTTTTATGTGGCTGCAAAAGTATCTGAGTTTAATCTGGGCTGTGTTTTTGAGGGAGTTGTAAGTGCTTTGCCTTGGTGTTGCTCTCGAGTCCTGTCCGTTATTGTTCTTCTCAAGGTCTCTCTCTGTTGCTGGAAGCTTTTTCCTGAGAAAGATAAGAGACAATAATAAATTCAACCTTACTGTTCATTAACTCCAAAGGCCGACTCTAAAAAAAAAAAAACAATTCATTCTAACGCAAGTGCAAATGTAAAATAATAATACAGATAAATTTATACTTCTCGATTAAATGATTAAACAAACCGTTTTCCATTTGTTGCCTTTTGACCCAATTTTTTTGCAGCCACAACAGACCTGGGTCAAACTGTAATTACAAATGATTCTTGGGTGTTTGATTTAATCTCTTGGACCTGCCAGGTGGGTGGTGCTGGCTGTCACAGCTGATCAGGAGATGCCAGGTTACAGTAAATACGATTAGAATAGATATCACTCCCACACATTATTTAACTCAGACATCATGTCTTGGACCAAATGACGGATCATTGATATATATATAAAAAAAGTAAGTAGTCACTTTGAAATCCCGTGTTTTTGGAGGCAGCTGTTGGTAATCATTTTACTGTGGTAAAAGTATTAAAGTCTAGAAAGTTTGGTTCATGCACATTCAATAAAACAAGGTTTATGTGCCATCAGCTGAATATATCTTGACTATTACTCTCTGTTTCTGTTTAAACTTTACTCCACAAACTACAACAGCCTCAGAGGGTCAAAAATCAAAGTTACAATCCCTAGTGGGATCACAGACAGACAACATCGTGCATCGTGAGCACCACAGTTTACTGGTTCATTCTTGAAAAAACAAAAGGGGATAACCTACAAATATTATTTTCTACGCAATGAATGAAATCAATCAATTTCCAGATTATTTAGAAACTACTAAAAATGCCTTATGCCTACACATGTTGATTAATATGCACTGTCTCATATTAATATTGCTTTCTTTTGACCTGTATTGTACAGTAACATTAAACAAACTGTGCTGCTGCTGAAAATGTATGATGGAAAAAGAAAAGATACATAAGAACATAAATGACACTACACTAACTAGAATTTGTAATTTTCAGTAAAAGGTAGCCCAAAACATGTTCTTGGCAAATGTCCCTGGAACAAATGAATTAGTTAATCAACTTGGATATGTCACATATCGTATTGTGGAATTTAACACACAAGTCCTTGTTGATTAACCTTCGCTTAATAGTAGTACTTATTATAGTAATATGTAACTATTTATAATTCTTTATTATAAATAAATACTAGTAATAAACAATAATCTTGTGATTATGATTTTCCCCTCAGACTTTAGGTTTACTCAAAGGATCGACATGCAAAGTCTGAATGCCTATCACACAGTTCAAGCTGTCTCTGTGATAGTGCACATATTTATATCACAGTGACAGTGATATGTGGTTCACAGTGACCATAAATAAGGTTATGGTTGTATAGCGCAACCATTTTTAATAGATGTCCTTGTAAAGCTCCTCGACCTTGTAAGCAGCTGTGGTCTATACCTGGAACTAGTCCTGCCAGGGGCTGGTTGTCCTCGTCCCCATCCCGATAGGCCTGCCACCAGTTGGGGTCATCCTGGCTGATGACGTGGAGGATGTCTCCTTTCTGGAAGGACAAGCCCAGCTCTCGACAAGGCATGAAGGGGTCATCCGAGGGGTCATAGTCAAAGTAAGCTTTGACGTGCATCTGAAGACAGAGTTAACGGGGAATGAGATGTTGCATACATGCAGACGAGAGGTTAGACACATGCACATCGTTAGAGACTTACCACTGTCTGTCTGTGAGCAGCAGGTTTAATCTGAGAGCTCGGGATGAGGAGGAAGGTCAGCGTGCCTTGCATTTGTTGCTGGAGGGAGACAGGAGATGTAATCGGTTAAACGCAACAGGAAAAAGATACATTCAGTGACAAGAGTGCAATTTGTGGCATAAAATAAAATGTCTATATAATCCTAAAGGCCTCACCAGTAAGTTGTGCACTTCGTTGACATGTTTGCCGCGAATAGGAATCCCATTGATCTCCAGAATCTCATCTCCTTCATTGAGGAACCCACTGCGCTCTGCCGCACCGCCTTTAACCACTCGACTCACCACCACACTGTCCACGTCGTTACGAACGGTCGCACCCTGAGGACCACAGACAGAGATAGTGTAAGTCTGATGTTACAAGATACCACTAGCATTCAAAAACTGGCAAAGAATGTAATGAGCTCTATAGGGATATGTCCCTGCCAATTTTAACGATTGTTTGTGTTTTCACTTATGAAGTCCAAAGTATTGTTGGCAATTTGTCTCACCAATGGAGTGTCGGGAGCCTTCTCCAGCCGCACCAGTTTAACCGACTCTCCGAGGTACTGTGTCATGATCTGTCCCTCTGGCATCTCCTGAACTGCCACATTGTCATGGGCCTTCATCAGGGCCTGCCACGAGAACAAACACAAGACATATATACACATACGTGGACAAACACAACAAACATATAAAACAATACAGACAAGTGAAGGACAGAAACACAGAGGCAGGGACAATTAATGGGACTGCACTGTTTAACAAAGCAATGGAACAAATGGATAATGTTACATAATACATTTTTAGGGATTATATAGTGTATAATTTTTACTGTATTTCCTGGAGAATGTAACCTGTTTTACAAACTTGCCTTTCACTTAAAATCCCCTTAAACATGCACTTGACACCAATATCCTCCATCTTTCTAATGAGAGCCGTCAGAAAGCCCGCTGCTCGGCAAGGAATAATACAAAGCTCTCCCCCTATACTTCATTTAACATGACAGATGCTCCATACAGTACAATTAATAACTGTCGCTCCACATTAGTGTCTCTGTCCTGCAGCGTGGAGGACCCGAAGAGATGGGAGGCAGGGCTAAGCTTTGGCCTCCGCACAATCCATCTTAATCCCCCTACATTTAGGAGTCAGGTCGCACAGCCATCAATCATCGAACACCTATAGCTTCCTTTCTCTGAATATGAACATCTCCTAGAAAGGGTGGCATCAGATAAAAGCAGAGCTACCCTGGCTTCATGTTTTTATTTTTTAATTTTTTTGTTTTTTTGGATTAAGCTACGGTGTAACTCATGCAATCCTCGGCACCCTGCTCGCGGATTGTAATTTGTGGCAGTTTGTGTGGCAGGTGCACATCACAGCACAGCCCACACAAACCTACAGTGGCTACAGTGCTACACCTCAGTGGACAGGTTAATGGGCCAGCACAAAGCCCTGGGAGTTCCCACATCACAGCCCTGGCCTGCTTTTGTCAGGTCCCTCAACCGTGGCATCACAATGTTGTGCAGCGCTAAAGGACAATGACAGTTTGATAATGTGGCAGCAAGAGGCACAGCAGTGCACGAGTGGGGCTCACCTCTCCTTATGACTCTCATGTGGCTTTGATTTGAAATGCTGATGATTATCTACTGTTTAATTCTCTGATTTCCAAGTCTTGTCTAACATTTTTTCTCTTTGTATTAAAAAATATTCAAAGGTCTGTTGAATTTGCCTTGTCTTGCACTGTGTCTTAAAAATCTCTTTCCCATTATGCTTTACTACCTCATTTCCACAATGACCTTTTCTGTGACCGGCTTCATTAATCTTTTGAACACACAGTCCTTGAAGCAAAACAATTGGATGCTTATGGAACTTTTTAAATAAAGTTTTATACATTTGTCTTTTTCTCCATGAACTGGTGATGAAATAAATAACTTTATAAGACGCCAGATTAATTACATATTAATTGTTGTGCTCCTAATACATGTTATGGTATGCTGCCTGCTGAAATCTGACCTGTAAATGAGGTTTGGTGAGCAGAGCCTTAAGCTCCAGACCCTCTTTCTGTTGGCTTGACTGGAGAATATTCTGAACCTTCAAAAACACACAAACAGACAAGGAATTAGTGAGAAGAGAGCCCTTTGTTCTATTGTTTGTTGTTTTATGCAACAGTCTTTTGCCTTGAAAAAAATAAAAATAAATTTGCCTTGAGTGAGTAGATTGTGTGTCAGGACAGATGCTATACTAGACAACATGGACCACTCCCTTTATTATGTCACAATAAAAGTGATACAGGAGCTGCATTATACCCACTATAAGCCAGAAAACACTTATGGCAGAAGACATTTTAGAATTAAGTTGAATTTTGTGATTAAACTTCTAAAGGCCATTTGATATTTAATGCTATCTTGACCTTTTTTCAGAAATAAATGTACAACTTTTTGCCAGCAGCATGCCCATAATGAGAAAATAACTAATAATAGGAGGAGCATGATACTGCTATGTATCCACAGCTGTGTCAGAGAGAACAGCACAAACCATTTTTCAAAAATCTTACTAAGCCTTCATTCTCAGAAATGTGTTACTTTCTCACTTGTTGCATGAAATAGTGTAACACAAGAAGAGAAAGAATACAGTGCAGGACATGATAGAGCAGAGCAACAATGAGATTTCACATTCCTCAAGTGAAGCACTGTCCTAACTCTGTAAAAGAGCTGTTTATGGACTGGGTGTTACACACATTTAAAAACAGTATTTAACAACCAAAGCTTTGGAAAGTACTGAACTGAACCACATTACACTTCACTTCTAAACGCTTCCCCACATTCTGTTATTGTTCTCTTCTTCAGTTTCTCTCTGGTCTATTTTAGTTTTTTATGTTACCATTTAGTGGGAACTTGCTGTGTTGTTTGTGGCCTGGTGAGTTCTTGATTTACAGTGGAACGGGTTTGAGTTGTCAGTGCCTTCTTTCCACTCTTTCTTCTCTGTCTTGTATTTGGATCTGAGCTGATCCATTGCACTAATCAAAGCTAACAAGGTGACGCACGCTCCCCTCCCCCTGCAGCGCTGCGTCTCTGCTCTCACTGCTGTAAGCTGCTTTCTTTTTCTGGCCACCCAAGACCAAGACCTGGCCTCTGTCCTGCAGTGTGCTGCGCTGCTGTACACCAAGGGCTGCTGGGAGATTAGTTCTCCCAGTAGTCAATCTGATTGCTACTCCAAACAGCCACACAGTTTACATACTATTAAGAAAGGTTGGGAAATATATACATTAAAATATATAACATTATAATATATTTTTTATAAAAACCACTAAATTAAATTATAATAACTTACATATATTGTGATCAGATTATTCAGTGGGAACACTGCACATCATGTATTCCTGCTATTGTATTGCCAAAGACAGATTACTATGCAGTATGCAATGTAATTTAATTAGTGTAAAAATATGAATTCAGTTCTTCAGTTTATTTTTTTTTTAATAAATTAAAGTAGGCCCTCACTGTCTAGTTAAATAGAAAAACACTGGTGCATTCGGGAGCTTTAGAAACATAACACGTTCCTCCCTCCAATGAAACTCTGAAACCTACACAAGACAGACAGATTGGAAGGTAGTGGGAAAGAGCCTGAATGGAGTTGTGTATGTCTTTGCATTGGGCAGAATTTTTGAGTAACAACAAAGCCTGACTTTATTCAACCTGAATTTACTGCATACAAGGACACATTGTGATGAGTCTAAAGAGATAATGTCACAATAATCTGTCTACAGTTAATGTAAAAATGTACATCTATGGCAGTGCTGCCCTTTGAGTGAACTCAGCTCACAGCAGTCGAAAAACACATTCACAGTGAAACATCACCCTCTAACACAGCGAACACACTGTGATACATTTTCTGATGTAACACCTATCAGACATTGACAGAAATCTTAATAAATGGCCTGCTGCGGGTGTAGCCTGTCACAGAGTTTAACACATAACACACTCTATCACATATTCTCTTTCTGCGAGGCCTGGATCTGTTTGACAAGTTGCATTTGAAAATTTGACTCGCTGGGATTGGATTCAACAGCGACACAAGTCAATTATTGTTGCGGTGCTGGAGCAGAGACTGACAGGTCTTTGACAACAGTGAAGTCAGGTGAAACCATTCCCACAAACATTCTGTATCTGTATCTGTGTACTGTAATAGTTTCATGCTTCCTGTCACTCTTTATGTCATTGTTTTTGTCCAAATACCTTGAATTCAAACCAGTGCGATTGTTTCAGTTTAAACACTATTTCATACAATAGCCCACAGACTGTGATGAGCAACAAAATAGCTCGACAAACTAATAACCCTACGTTCTCTTTATGTATGACTTACCTCCAGACTGAGATCCTGCGCCTGTGCGGTGATGGGTGATGTGGGGCTGACTCTGCTCATCTGCTGGGACACCACACTGTAGATGCTGTAGGCGTTTTTAAAGTCGTCATTGGTGAGAAACTGCAGTACCAGCTCCATGTCCTGCTGGCTCTGGGCGTCAGTCAGACAATGCTCGGCCCACTTCAGAGCCTCCACAAAGTCCTCCAGCTCTGTAAAGACGGAAACAGAGTCAGTTTTTTGTAGAGAACACTGGTTTACAGATTCTAGAGCTGTCTGCTTCTTGCAACTAATTGACACTTGACATTAACCTCAATTACAATTGATGAGTGACTATTTTGCTTTCTTTTTTTCCCCTCATAGACATGGTTTGCACTGCAAAAAAAAATTCCATAAATGGATCCAATAAAAGTGAGGTATCACTTTTATTGGATCCATTTATGGAATTTTTGTCATTAGCCCTTAAATTACCCCATTGTTTTCTATTATACCCCCTTGCCTAGTCCCTGAAAACCTATTGTTCTTTATTCTATTGTGCCATTTCTTTTGCCTTCCTGCTCCTTTGTGACCCCCCTGTTGCTTTATTCAACCCACTTTAACCCCATAAAGCCCTGTAGTGCCCACTCACCAGCTAAAGGCTCCTGGGAACTTGGGTCTTTGCTGGCCTTTTCCTTGCCATCAAAAGTTGGATTGTCGATGCCCACTTTCTGATTCTGGGACAGTTTTTTTAACCTCAGTGAAGCGTTGGGGTCAATTTCACGCTTAACCCTACCATCCTCCTCTTGTTTCTTCCGCAGCTCCTCCTGGTAGTGCTTGATCCTCTCCATGTGGGCGCTGCATTGTGGGGATTTGACCAGGCTACTCTCCTCTAAGGGGCAGTCTACGGCCCTCTCTCTGTGGCTCTTGACCTGAATAGTGGCTTCTTGGACAAAGCCGTTCATGTGAGTTGTGATCATCTCTGTAGCATTTGAGAAAAACTGATTAAAGAAGAATCAGTACTGGTGGTTTTTAATTCAGGAGCCATAGCATCTCAGGAGAGGACATCTTCGAACATATTCCTTCAACGTTTCACTCTGAAATGCACACAAAAAAGTTACATAATGTGATAATCTGCACCTTTAAGAGCAAAAAGTGAAAAGACCATTTCCTGCTAATAACTGCACTCTTTTGTCAACAAGTGATTTCTCAAGGAAGCATTGGTTTGGTTTTCTTTTTGACGCAGATCACTTCATTATAAATCATGCCCTAATGATTTTTTTTTAGTTATCCAACGTTAACTTATGCTGAGCCTATTTTATTTATCCTTATCCATTTAGTCGACTGTTAATCAAAGGCAACATCTTCTACTTCTCTATCACTCTCTAATCTAACTCCTATCATCCAAATCCCCAGTCACCTAAAATCCCTTCCCTGCCTGGGTACACCTGTCTCCATAAAACAGCTTAGCCTGGTCTCACAACAGTCTGTGAATGACTGTTGAACCACCTATAACCGAACAGTATAGGCTTAAAATATCAGCATGTACACTTCACTTTTTATCTATGAGGTCAAAGGTCTGGTTTTGAACTACTCTTTTAACATCCTCTATTAATACAAACCGTCTTGTAAAAATAGACTAAAGTTCATAAATGGCTTTGTCATGCCAAGCCGCTTTTGCATCTCAACTACTCATATAGCCAGTCATAGATATCACTGACCAGAGCGAATTACTGCCCTGCCCCCGTTCTACCGACTTCCCACAGCTAATTAAGCCTGGCAGGTTCTGGTCCAAGCTCCCAAACCCCGCCCCTGTGGAGGCATTTAGCTCCGTTTAGAGCGGCGGCGTACGCCTCGCAAACAGCACATACTGCCAACGTGCCATCTGTTCCTATGGGCTTAATTAGGCCCTGGATCTCATGCTGTACCCCGGCTCAGTGGTCACTAAACACTGGTAGGATGCTGGGCAGGAACTGGGAAACCTACGTGGGAAAACATATCCCGACAGACAAAAAAGACATCTTTGTAAACTTACAATAGAGACTATATGCATATTTACCAGTTAATGCCAGATAGAGCTGCATTTAATATTGTGCAGTTTTATCAATTTCACTGAAAAAGATACATTGGTGTTCAAGTCTTTCTCTTTTGGGCTCACATGCAAAACCTAAATTCTAGTCATGCCATGCCATTATTAACTGCAAGTCAAACTGTCTATTACAATTGCATTTGCTGAGATCAGGAAGATAACATATCTTTATACTGTACAGCCCACCGTTTCAAACAGCATGACAGTGTAGTTTCATTCATTTTAAAGTGTTGCTTCTTAAACATATTTACAATTTAGTACTTACAACTTAATTATGTCATGCTGTGTATAACTGTAATAACTGAAATAACTGTCCTAATGACACTGGTAAGTATTAGAAACAAATATAATATGATATGGGTATGGGCACAACAAACTACAGATTTTAGAAACTGCCCTATCAACCCAATGTCACAAGATAAATAGGGTGTCTGGTGTGTATCCTACAGCACCAGGTTCTTGGTTTTAATTAGCTAAATGGCTCTAAAGACATTGCCACAACAAGGAGGTTATAAAATGTAAAGCTTGAGTAGACTTAAAGTCTAAGTTGTTGTAATAGGCATTGTGTAATATTTGTAATGACGCACATTTGTCTCAGAAGATCCTAGTCAGGGTCAATACAGCAGGTTTAAGGAGGCATTTTTTTTTAAAGAACATTGAGATAAGATTGGCCTTAACGCCATATAAATTTTACCCAGAGGTTTCAAAATACAGGAATAATGGTACAAAAGTTGATCCAGTATCAAGCACTTTAAACTGTGTTATAATCTGTCAACTCCATCATGAAAAGTAGACTTCCTAACGTAATAGCTTATTGACTCTAACATAAACTGCTTGGTATAGCATATATCAAGATTTGATTTGCATTTGCATCTTTGAAAAGGAGCAAAGCCTTTACTCATTAGGACAATGTCAAAACAGGATAATTATGTTGCATTGATTAAGCTAATTTGACTAATAAATTAACTTCCAAACAATGGTAAGTAAGGTAGCCTAGCCGCGGAGCCGCTAACGACTAACGGGTTGCTGTGTAGCGGTCCTCTTACTGCACGTAGCTACTCACCACAAACCAGCCTGTTGATCGGGTTGGGTAAAAAAAAAGTTGTTACTTTATTCCTTTGAACTCCAAACTCGGAAAATCTGTCCAAAAGTAGAGTAAAACTCAGAAATTCAGCGCCTCTCTCTTCAGTAGACCGCTTTCAGAGCCGCTGCAGTGAGCTCTGTCCGGGCTCTGTTGGGACACACGCAGCCATTGCGGAGTAACTGCGCTGCTGTTTCGAGCCGTTTCCCTGGCAACAGTATGGCTGAACAGCGCCACCCAATGGTCCAACGACAATAGGCAAGGCAAGGCAATTTTATTTATATAGCACAATTCATACACTGGGTAACTCAAAGTGCTTTACAGAAATAAAAGACAATTTACAAGAATTAGATTTGGAAACATAAGAAAGATTAAAAGCATTATAAAAAAAAGAAGAGTGCAGATAAAAAACATTTTAAGTTGTGGTGTAGGCGGAGCTAAAAAGGAAGGTTTTTAACCTCCCCTTGAACATTGTTAAAGTTGAGGCTTGTTTTACTTCATCTGGGAGGTTGTTCCAGGTTTTTGCTGCTTGAAACTTAAACGCTGCTTCACCCTGTTTAGTTCTAACTCTGGGCACGAGCAGAAGGCCTGTCCCAGATGTTCTCAGAGTCCGAGGAGGCTCATAAGCTACTAGCATTTCAGAAATATATTCTGGTGCTAAACCATTTAGAGACTTGTAAACCAGTAGTGCTGTTTTAAAGTCTATCCTCTGAGCAACAGGAAGCCAGTGCAGAGATTTTAAAATTGGACTGATGTGGTTGTACTTCCTGGTGTTAGTTAGAACCCGAGCAGCAGCGTTCTGAATAAGCTGAAGCTGTCTTAACCCTCGCTTTGAGAGACCAGTGAGCAGGCCGTTACAATAGTCTAACCTGCTGGAGATAAAAGCATGAATAAGTTTCTCTAAGTCTGGTTGAGACATTATTCCTTTGACTCTGGAAATATTTTTAAGGTGATAAAATGCAGATGATGTAATTGACTTAATGTGACTCTGGAAATTCAAGTCTGAGTCCATGATGACCCCTAGATTTCTAACCTGGTTTTTGGATTTTAGAGAAAGAGACTCGAGGTGACTGCTGACATTTTCTCTTTGTTTCTGTGGTCCAAAGATAATTATTTCAGTCTTGTTTCTGTTCAGTTGGAGAAAATTATTTTGCATCCACACATCAATCTGTTCGATGCAGTGACACAATGAATGGATTGGTCCATTTTCACCTGCTGTGAGTGAAATGTAAATCTGAGTGTCATCTGCATAATTATGGTAGGATACAATAGGTCCTATAGATAAGTAAAATAATAAAATAACTCAAAAAAAAACCCCTTAAAGTTGTAATATACATGATTTAATGTAAAAATAAACCCCAAAACGAGAAAAATAAAAAAACGAAATAATTAAAAAATAAATAAAATGTCGCTGACACCTAATTACAACAGGAGCTTTATGAACCTAGTAGGTGTAATTGTTAGACAATGTAATGACACTATACTAAAAACATTCAAAAAGGCACACACAAATCTTAAAACCGCCCTTTACCCTTGACTGGACGCAAAGTGTAGCTACACTTAAGACCGCAGGTTTCCATTTTTATTTGGGTAGCCACAAAAATAAGATAATCTTTTATACATTACATAGCCTATAATACTTACTTTTTTCCAAACTGCATAACAAGTGAAATTTATTTGCATGCATTTAAAATTGTAACACCTCAGTGCATGCAAATTTCTTTGACACATCTCTTCTACAGTCTTTGATGTAAAAAAAAAAAAAAATTAATACATTTTATGTTGATCCCTGTTTATCACATTATATACAGTACACCCCCACATAGAGCTCTTTCCACAGAGCTATTAATCAAACACTTATAGGATCTACTGTCATTTCCCCTCATGGTGTAGAACAGAAACTAAGTCTAAATCTTATGTTGTCTCAGAAATATCTCCCCAAAGTCTAAAGCTTCCCATTTTTTCCCCCGCTGTGTTTTCTCTCAGGTTAATCCTCCCTGACACCTCTGTGCTTAGCCTCTTTTCCTCATTAAGCTCCCACTGCCAGCTCCAGATTTGAAAATACTTACCTTTCTGAAAGGGGGGTGTGAAATCCTGTTTGTTTTGCTTCAATACAAGTCATTTTATTTGCTTCCCACAGATAAATAAGGATTCTCTTTAGGGCCCTAAAGAGTTTTTCCTTTAAACCTCTATCGCAGTTAAAAAAAACAATGTTTCCTATTCCACATTTTAGTGTATACTCGGGTATCTGACTGACTGACTTTTTAAAGATTCAAGCTTCATTTCTTACTTCCCCCTTTTTTTAAAAAGAGAATATTTTGAATAAAGTAATGTTTATATAAGTAGATCTATATTAAAAACATTACATATACATGACAAACTCAAGACAAGCGCCAAATAATGCCCTTTGCAACGAAGAAAAGGTTAAAGCAAAAGCATCAGGACTCTTTTAACCTTTTCAATGTTTTATTTGTTTTTTGTCGAATACATCTGGTAAGTTATTGTTGGGACTTTGAACTCTAATCAGAGACAAAAGGTACTAAACTATTATAAAGTTGTGTAATAGGGATGAATGTACAAAGAAACACTTAACAGAGTAACCATTTTAAAGGGACCAGAAGGGGGCTTAAACTAAGGGCAAAGTGGCAAAATGAAATAAAGACTCAAATAAAAATAAAGCCTTACATTCAATTTGGAGTGTCGACAGTAACATCAATGTCGTACAGAGTTGGGTTTGTGGTGATTTATGGATACTCAAACAAAATGATCTACTGGATGGCTGCTGCTTTGTATCTCTGCGTGGATGTCTAATGCTCTATCCTACAAAAATGATTGAAATCCTGTCTTAAACTGGGCCTCAAGGTTTTAAAAAACATCACCCAATGTCTATTCTAAATGTGCCTTATGTAAAATTTTTATTATATAGATGCATCAAATGGAACACAGTGACACAACTGTAGAGTATAATCCCTTCAGAATATCACTCTTTGTGCTTTGGAAAAACGGACATTTAAAGCTCAATATAACCCTGTGAAATGTTGTATAATAGTAGCAAAGAAGAAACCCACTGTTTTCTTTCTTTAGATATATTTTATTAAAAAAGGAAACCCAACAAGAACTTTTTTTACATAATGATCAAGGATTTTTATTATCTTAGTCTCTTTCATCAGTTTCATATCATTACAGAAAATGTTATAGTACAGCATTGTTCAATGTCTCCTCATTGCTTAATAATTTCCTTAGGAGTGCTGGTCACATATATCTGTACAATATGGATTTATTTTTTTTCTGTACATTTTTTGTGAAGTTGGTTAAAAAGGCTGTCAGCACTTAAAGAAGCTGTTTCTTTTCCTTGTTTTTTTTTTTTTTTTTTTTTCATAAATATTTGATCAAATAAAAGACTATTCTCCCAGGCTCAGCTTGCCCCTGTGGGGGGTTTTTGGGGCAGAGTTTACCCCCGCTTCTCCACGAGTACAAGGAAGCTTCGGGCAGGTCGTTCCCCACCTCCCCCCTCCCTCCCGCCA
Organism: Neodontobutis hainanensis; assembly: GCA_024349245.1. Taxonomy (NCBI): domain Eukaryota; kingdom Metazoa; phylum Chordata; class Actinopteri; order Gobiiformes; family Odontobutidae; genus Neodontobutis; species Neodontobutis hainanensis. The sequence goes on from JALDNG010000058.1 coordinate 1,119,500, forward strand.
CACCTCAGCCCTGCCCAGGCATTTGGCACTGCGCACATAAACAAGACTCACAAGATAAACAACAAGCAAAGCTCTTTGTGAAGCCATTATGATGCATACTAATGAGAGAAAAACCCAAGTGTCACCTTGATGGGCACTCGAAACAGGAAGTGGCCTCGATGTGCCCCTCTTCCTTTTTTGCTGAGCACCATTGGAAATCTGAAGTCTTCCTCAATGTTTTCTTCATTTTTCAAAAAACATTATTTTTTTTCCACTAAAGATGAGAAAATAATAATTCTCTTTTTTTGTCCTGGCAGGCACCTACAGCTGTCTATTAAAATGCTACTGCTATAGATAAGGTCTAGCATTGAACACACAAAGCAATTGCAATGAAAGGAACAAAGTTGCCTTAATATAATAATGATAATAATAAGAAGAATAATGATAATAATAAGAAGAATAATTATAATAATATATTACAGAATAAATCTCTTTTTATAATTAGATTTTTTCATTAAAAGTTATATTTTCTTTGTTTGAAATACTATAATCTTTTTAAATTAATTTTTTATATGTATCTAGGTGTGATCAAGATGTTGACTATTCCTCAACGTTATCCAAATCAATAAAAACTAGCTGTGCCGTTGCATATTACAGAATAGTCAATGATATGTGGACATGCACCGTGAACCACCCATTCACACCCTTCGCTAAATGACGCCACCTCTCCGTCCCACAGTGATGACATCATAGCCGGCCGATCACCATGACGTCCACCACCTCCCCTTTGTGCAGCTCCACGTATTGCTCTGTTTTCGGAGGTAGCATCAGGAGCCCGTTGGCGCTGCGCATGCTCATCAGCCGGCAGCTCACCTGGTTCCCTGCAGCAGTCAGGAACAAAACACTGTCAAACTAATCTAAAAGCTATAATGGCTTATAATGGCTTATAATGGTAAATGTCTTAAAAAATGGAAAGTCAAGTTAAGTAGTCAATAGTATCAATAATAAATCTGGTATGGCAAATCTAAAGAGCACCTAATCAACAGAACTGGAATTTAACTTTTAAGAACTGCTTTGTTAACAATTTTTCAGAAAAGACTCCAATAATCACTTTTGAATGGTTGTTTAGGGGCCATATTAAGAAGTTAAACCTGTGTAATAGTCATGAAATAACTTTTTTTTTTACCTTTTATTATGTACATTTACTGTTCTAGTGGTAGACAACATTGTTTTCTTTCCACATCCTTCCATTTCAGGGTTATTACTTATTTAGCTTAAAGCAACACTATGTAACTTTTTAGTATAGCTTACCACTAAAGAACTAAAATCTAAAAGAAGAGGCAACATGGACATAAAACTGCTACATTTCCCCCCAAAAAAACTCCTATCAATAGCCAGACTGTAATGTAAATGGCTTCTGGCTAAATGTGTTTTCACCAAATGGTTAAACCAGGCTTGAATTTTCTTAAAACAAGGGTTAGTCTCCTTGTTTCACATCACTAAACTGAGTTTATTTATGGCTATTGTGGAAATTACATTTTCTATTTCCTTATTGTGGGGTAAAAAGTTACATAGTGTCGCTTTAAGATGGATAAATAGTGAGAAAACTGTTGCCAAAACAAATTACTCGATACATGACGTGATGGTCTTTTTAATTTTTTTTTAGAAAATTGGCCAAACTACAGTCCAGGTTTTCAGGTTGCACGAGAACACTATTACCAGCTGAACCCTTCAATGAAGTTTGTTGTTTTTCTCCTTTGCCAAATTTTTGATATTACGTATGTACAAAAAACACATTAAACCCTGGGGTAGTTTGGTAGTTTGGTCTGTTACCTGTGCTCTGTGCCCACGGCAGAGGCTCCTGGTGATGCCATGTTAGAATGCAGCGGTGATATTCAGGACGAGGGTCCAACTTTACGTCACAGGACAACTGATGAAGAAAAGCACAGAGTAAGATGTTGCTAAAGGATAAATTAGAACTGTTTAATTATTCCTTATTATTATATTGTATTAGACTTTTCTAAGATAACCCCATGCTTTTGCCTTGTTTGATCTGGTGTTGGTCTCATGACTTGTGTTTGTGAATACCCTTGTTAAATACACCTTTAAGTGAAATGCAGGCACATAATTAACTATACAAATGTTGAGTTAAAAAAACACACTCATCTTTTTTCATAAACCTTGCTATTCACCCAGTATTTATTTGATCAAATCTTGTTAACTCATCACAACATGTTAGGACTTTGGCTCTGAGCAGGGAAATGAACAGTGCATCAGTCCTAACACTAAGTGGCAGTAATGTCCCAATATTGATTTAAAAGCTTCATAACAGCCAGTGAACGCAGGATAGCACTCGCGTTGGCTCAGTGTCACATCACTTTGTGGCTGATGTTAGTTGAGGACTAAAGTTGCAACTTAGTGCAAATGATATTCTGGTGTTTATCTCCTGCTTCTGAGTATTTATGACAGCAGTGGCAGGCCTTAAGGTCAGTGTGGGCTGTGACCGGCTCAGCTGCCAACTTACAGTTTAACATGGCAGTCATAAATATGCATTCAGCATAGGAAATAAAAGTCCAAAAACAAAAGTTCAGAGGGAATCATTAGCAACATAGACAAGAGAAAGCAATATAAATGGTTTATAAAGCACCCTTACTCAATATGCCTCATTAATATTAAGAAAAGGTTTTATGCCATAATTAATAACACAGACACAAACATATTAAAAAAAAAAAATCAGCTTAGCCTCAGTTTGGCTATACACATATTGGAGTTTTCATAAAAAGATTAAATACATTTTTTTTTATATTTTTTCCCTGGAAATCTTACCACTTTAATGTATAGTTGCAAATCTTTTGACTTTAACATGAAAAATGTACCAATTCTCACTTTTTTGTACTTTACACTTGCCATAGCTATTTGTTCTAGTATTAAAAATGTGAAATACTGAGAAGCTTGGTGTTTAGATTTTTGGAAATATGTAAATTTAAATGTGAAAACCACAAAAAAAATCAATGTCTGACTTTTTAGTTAGACCACAAAGCCTCTTGTTTCGACTGTCTCCGAGCCATATAATCTCCATGGAGACTTTATGTTGTGTCCCGGACGAGAAAAAACTGAGAGACCACCAGATCAAGTAGAGATGATCTTTGTCTTTGTGTTTCTTGGTCAGAAGCTCATGAAGCCCCTGTGTGTCCCAGTGCAGCATACCCGCGCTTTGATAATGGTGGGTCTAGGGTCCAAAATACCCTGCATCTTTCTCAAGGCAGGGATTACAAAAAGATTACAGGTGACAACAGCCGACACGGGGTTTCCTAGGACAGTCGCACAGAGAGAGAAGGGGAGACCGGAGAAAGAAAGAGACAGAGAGAGACAGAGGAGAGGACAACATATGAGCAACGTCTCTTCAGAAGAAGCAGCATGAATCCCTCTAACTCTCAACTTCACACACTACCTGGGAGCGCAAAGATTAGTTTGCGAGCACCGTCTATGTCCAGGGTGGCAAATGTTGTCGGCAGACTGCAAAGAAAAACAAAGAAGAAGGTATTAGGTGTTGCAACAGAGGGTCTCGTGTGGTTGAGATGAAAAACTGTAAATGTAAAATGCATTTTGGTGGTTGACTTTGTGCAGTATTAATGATATATAGCTGCAAATATAGGGCCAAAATCAACTCTTGTTATAATAGCATTACTTTTTAACATTTTTTATGTGATTCTTACAATTTAACAGTATTTACGAGCACTATTCCTTCTTTTAAATGTTATATATATCATTTACAGAAAAAAGCACAATTTACTTCATTCATATATTAAACTTTTTTTAAAATGGTCTGCCAAAAAATAAATAAATAAATAAATAAATAACATAAGCAACTTAGCCATTTATAATTTATGTCTTACCCTGGTTTCATAAAAACACGTCCAAAATGGATCTGAGCGTGAAGGTCTATGTCCATCACCTGCTTAAGGTAGTCCTGAAATCACAAAACAAAATACAGCACTAATAATAAAATATATTATTTTTAAAGTACACACTAATTATCTAAATTAGAGAAAACAAAGATTATGATTTTTATTGTAGTTAGACGTACTTAAGAGAACTTTTGAATCATACACATTTTTTTTGTGACCATACAAGATTTGGGATTTTAAATCAAGACAAGCAAGGCCACAAATGATTTCAAACATTGCTCCTTTCTATGTTTTTTTCTATTTCTATGATCTTTGTCATGCATTCCTAAAATACATCCTGCAATTCCCTCTCCTACCACTAGACGTCAGTGCAACACAACGTCCTGGCGATGTGAACACAGTTTGGCTGATGGTACCTTCTCTCCCATAGACACTCCTCCTGAGGTGATAATGACATCAGCGCGACTGATGCCTTCATTCAGAGCGTTGAGAAGGTCATCGGGGCTGTGGTGGGAGAACACATTTTAAAGAGACACTGAAGCCTGTTTTTGAGTGACACTGTACCAGCAGTAGCCAACACCGATTACAGGAATATGGAAATATCCATAGATGTATGATGTGAGTGTGAAGTCGTACTTGTCTCCCACGATGCCCAGGTTAATGGTGGGGTAGCCATGCTCCTGTATAGTGGCCAACAGAGTGGAGCGATTGCTGTCCCTGATTTTTCCAGGATGGAGGTCGTCCTCTGGGTTAAGTAGCTGTCACAAAATTAGAAAACAAACCAAAATAAACTGTTAGATTATACCTATATGTTTAGACAAATGTCTACATTCAATTTTTCTTTCTTTTGGCAGAACGATAGGAGTTAGAAAGGGTTTACTTTGGCAAAGGTCCCGAATAGAAAATGTTATGTGCTTTCTTTGGTGGAAATTAGAGCCATAGCCAGGGTTTTACAAAATTAAAAAGAAACTTAAATAATGAGCGTGACTGTGATTAAAGAAAAAAGTTGGTGCTCAACAGGTGACACAGATTATGCTCAACAACACAAATCAGATTTTTGTGACTCAAACTAACACTAGCTGGTCACAGAAATGCATTGTTTAGGTGAAAGTGTGTAAAAAACAAACATTTACATGTCCGTGTCAGTTTTGTGATTAGGGCTGAGTAAAACTGAAACCATTTCACCAAAAACATTTTACCCAAACATTATTAGACGCTAATGTCAAAGACAATTGTCACCTAAATGACGCACCTCATTTCCTGTGGACATTACAGCCACCACAGGGAATTTCTGAACTTCCACTTCTGTGACACCAACTGTGGCCAGGAGCCCGATTTCAGAGGGGCCCATGTGTGTGCCCTTAGCCAACACACACTCTCCACGCTTAATGTCATGACCAATAGGCCTGGAACGGGACAGAGGACAGTTATTATAGGAAGAGATCACAGTTGTACAATGAAATTACGTCCTAATGATTGTAGAAAAAAAAATCTGGCACTGACCTGATGTCTTGTCCGGGACGAGCTTGTACAAGGATTCGTACCTCCAGCTCCTCTGTTCCCTGAAAGACAAACTAGGTGTTAAATCCTACCCATTGAACCCATGCCCAATTTCCTAAACCACCATCAGACAGTTACTCAATGGCTACACTTTGGGGAAAACTGGCCTAGATCCGATCTTTTAAAATCTCATGTGTTAGTATTTAGGTAAGTGTGAAGGTAGGAAGTTACTATTAGCTTTGTCAAAACGAATAAAAAGAGGTCTTCGTTTCATATGGACTTATATTTGTCTTACGTCTTCAGATTCACGCAGCAGCTCGGTGTCCTCCACCTGGACGACGGCGTCAGCCCCACAGGGGATAGGAGCGCCTGTCGTCACCCTCATTACCTGACCAGGCATCACTGTGTGGGTGGGCTGCACAGGACACAGAAATACCACATTTAAACTCACTTAAAGGTGATCAAATCTGTTTATTAAGTACAAATGAGAGAACTTTTTTACACTCTATGTTGGTGCTGGTGAGTTTGGTTTCCTACCTGTTCTCCAGCTTGTGACTCTCCGATGATAAAGCGGTCACCTGGACCATCCGCCGCTAGAAAGAAGAGAAATATTTACTATGTGGGTGGAGAAGCGTATTATCTGAATTCTGTTGGTTTCACTTGTTGTAAAGGATGTTTATGTAGATATTCTTTCAAAGAAATATAATGTGAATGAGTTAATTTTCTTTTATACTCAGCTATGAAGCATTTTATACTGTGTGCTTTAGCATCAAATCTTATGTTGGGACTGAGGCTGGGGATGATGACTATGCCCGAATAATAAAACTCAGTAGTAGGTATAATGTAATCTTGCTTGCCGAACACTTTCCAGATGTCTGATCAAACTTGCAACTGAAAAACCTTTTGGAGAAAGTAATATTAATCATAGACTTAGGCACATTTGAGTCACTCTAGGCTGTCTGCGCTCATGCTGTACGTCACTGACAAGCCTTTGAGACAAATGCATATAAAATATATTTATTAAGTCTGGAAAAATGGTAAAATGGGTCCCTACTTTGCTTCCTGCTTTTGCAAATAGACTTTTTTGCAGTTTGAAATGTCTCATACATCCACTGATAACTATGAAAAACTGAGCTTATCTGCATCAGTTGCTTACAATTTAAACTGACAATAGTGACTCAACAGTAATATTCTATAAAGTGGCTTCCCTTTTATAGCTAAATGTTCTTTAAGAAATCATAAAAGCACAATATAAGCAAGGTTTAACAGTGTCTCATAAAAAGAGACATTCTAAGATAGATATTTTGCGTGGCCATAAAGAAACTATTTATCTGCTGGATTATGTACTGAACTTTTATTTAACTTTAATCAGTTTCAATGCCAGTGCTTAAATTGTTGTTTGCTGCAGTTTTAATCTTTGAATCCTTTTGGAACCATTGCCAAAAATGACTGAGGCGACAGACAAGACGATGACGATGACAGACATATTTTTTAAGTAATGGGATATTACTCTCATCACTTACCTCTCACAGCATAACCATCCTTTACAGAAGCAGGGAAGGGAGGCAGGTTGTCTTTGGCATAAACGTCCTGAGCGAGGACTCGACCCATCCCATCTGAGGTGGAAACAGAGGAGGAAAAAACAGGTCACAAACTATTTTATCGACCTTCAACCATCATTCAGATTATAACTTGAGTGATCACATGCTCTATACAGTTGAGTGACTATAACCAAACCAAAACTATTCTATTTGTCAAATGATTAGACTATAATTAGACATCATAAAGGGTGCATATAAAAAAGACTAGAACTGAGAGTGCAGCAGTAAAGAGAGACTGAAAAAAAGGATCAAGAGAGTAGGTGGATGAGAAAAAAATCCTGCTTTTAAAATACCTTAAGCTGCTGTGTGGCTATATATAGTCCTTCTGCTGTGATTATGTGGGTGTTAAGATGAAGATGCATGCTTTGATATCAGAGACGAAACAAAGTCACAGATACATATCAGCTCATGACATGGCAGTGGCACTGAAATAATGCATGTAAAAGGAGGACTCTTTTTAAAATCTATTTTAAGTCAACAGTTGAGATATTTGCATTAACTGCGCTCTTTTCTCAGATGCTTGTTTAAACAGCACATACAGGCGCTCAGCATAAAAATAGAACAAAGGTTAAGGCTTGATGCTGGAGCTGAACAAGTGATGGTAAAAAAACTTGGACACTGTACATTTATATTTATATGTGCAACTATACTTTAGGATTCACAGTAACTTAATCTCAATAAAGAGTAACTAAGTACCAAGGATTTTCCCATTATGGAGGAAGTAGAAGTTCCAAATTTAGGATAAATCAAAGAAGGTGCAAGCACTTAGTTATAAGAGGTAATAAAATAAAGACTTTACATTTAATATTGTACTGTAGGCTCAAACATGAAGGACAGTTATGGGAAAATCTAACCTAAATATTGAGATTAAAGGTGCTTAGGGCGACACTACAATGGAAGAACAAAGTCAATTCTGCTCAATTTAATTGTTCCATAAAACAGTCAAATCAGTGCTTACTTGGGTTCACATATGATCTAGTCAAACAAAAACTGAATTGAACTTAAACCTAAATCCAAACTGAACATTAAAGCTTGCAGTCTGAACATATCTTATCCTCCTAAAACACCTTTCTCAACTCCTCCTAACCCTTGTGTCCTGCCCAGAGCTGGGTCCAAGTGAGTCCCTGCTCCATGAACATGAAACAGCACTTTCCACCTGGAAAAGGGAACTTTCTCTCATCGACATTGATCTAGAAGCCGTGTGCGCCCAGGGGCTATTATTGCCCCCAATCCTTACTCCTCAGAACCTTTCACTTCACCAAGACTACGTTGCCTGAAGTAGACTCTCAGTTGAAAGGATGTGTGTCACATAACTTTTCAAATAATGTAAAACCAAACCAACAAACAGATGGAAGAATAATTATCTGTAAGAAACACCTCACCAATATTAGTAGCATAGACCGTATAACACAAACGCCAAAGACTTTAACTGTGCTATTGGCCCTTAAGAAAGTTATCTAAAGCTAATTACTGACAAGTAGTGATTGGTAAATATAATGATCAACAATCCATAATTATCAAGAACATACTTGCTGCAGTAAAAAAACAATGGTACCTGTAGCCACATTAGAAGTAATTACCTTAGAGTCAGAACAAACCAGTCCTGCTTTGACCTTTGTCAGAATTTATTTAGATGTTTTGTATATTTATTTGATATGTCTTGTTAGTGTAAGTTTGTGTTTTGCCAGTGAATAACACTTCAGAGATTAATATTCATTTAAGTGGCTGTAAACAATTGAAAAGACCCAGATTTTTTTTTAATAATACAGCTCCTAATGATATCAGTAAAAAGTTTGATCATACAAAGTTTGTGAATTATTAGGCACTGCTGACACAATCCTTAAACACCAACTGAACCTGAATACGCAAGCCTTTAATTGTCTGCGTGAGTAACAGAGGCTGCTGATTCAGGTAAAGTGTCTGAAACATACTCAGAGAGTCTATCACGAGTTTTTATTTCAGCTCATTGTCCTGAGTAAATCTGAAAGGACCAAACATGCTCCAAAGAAAAGTGAAATGAACTGCAGATGTCAGATGCAGGATGTTGGTGCTATTGTTGTTTTGTTAAAAATTCAAGACAAACCTGACTGGTGCTCACCTCTGTAGTTGATGATCTCAGTGCCCAGGACAGCGGTCATCTCTAGCACAGTGATGAAGGCTTTGTCCATGGAGGTGAGAGGGAAGGGGGACATGCGGTGCCTTCGGGCGACTTTAGTGATGTCCACTGCACTGTGACCTGAGAAAACACAACATCACATACACTTTTGACAAATGGAAACTCTTTTCTTAGATTTGCGAGAACTTTAATTATGGCGGCTGAAACTTAAACGATTTGTTTTAGCACTTATCCTCAGCCTCTTTAGCATTTTAAATACTTTATCTCAGCTGTTTCGAAGTTGGGAGGAAGACTGTGAAGAGAGATGAGAGAGTGGGAGAGCTCTAATGGGATTCAGTCCCAGGACAACAACAGTCATATTCTGCTCCTGAGGCAGCAACTGAAGCACTCAGCAATCTCTGGAGACACAAAACAGTACTTTAAAAACTTCCCTTTGGTCCAAGAGTCAGAAAAACTCTCACAAATATCTGCTAGTAGATCTGTGAGCAGTGGCTTCTTTGTGGGGACGTTTGTTGAAGGAGTTAAGGTCAAACTTTAGACTTAAAATACAATATAAAGGCTTTATTTAGATTATTCAGAAATATTCCAGTTGTTTCTTTAAGCTGTAATAATGTCAGGCTGCTATTTCACAGTTTATCACTAGATGGAGTCATGAGCTAAAGCAATGCAGTGGAGAAGACTGTTGTTGGGGTAACAGGACAGGTATGCAGAGTAACAGAATGGGCTTCTTTGGTTTATTAAAAACCCAATTAAACAGGGGGACTAACTCAATACAAAAAAGTGAATCAGCATCTGGCCTTTAGAGAGTTTAAAAGAGAGTTACAAAAAATAAATATAGACTTTATAAGCTCCATAAAAGCCCATGGATGGAGCCATTCGCTTCTGTTCTTACAATTGCCTGCAGAGGACAAGCCACATATTTTTTATACAAACACAATCTTGCATTATCCATTTGGACACATATGCACTAATTCATTGTGTCTCCTAATTTTACAAGTGAACTTATCAGCTGACCTATTTCCACTGGTTTTGTTTATCGGCCGCAGTATGTCCCTGGATGGTTACCATAGATGCTCACTATGGGGAAGAAAGGGTAGAAGCTTAAAAAAAGGCTTCAGATGGACATTGTGTTGTAGACAGGTAATATAGCAATAGTTAGCAATAGTGTCTCAAAAAAAAAAACATATGCCAATGTAATTTAAATATTAATACTGCATTAAATTCATTGATGAGCATAATTAGTGCCACAAGGAAAGGAATATGTTAATCATCCAGAGCGTAGGTGCACAGCTGGATGATGTGTGATTGAAAGCAGCAATGTTGGTCTCTAATAATTCAAAAGTAAAAGGAACATGGCTAAAGTGTAACTAATGTGTATTTTGTGCTCTCTTATGGCTCTTCCATTGCCTTCCTGCCTCAGAGCAGAGAATAGGCCCTGCTGTTTGATTTGCCTTGACCCAATTTCTCTGCTTTAAACATCCATTTACGCTTCCACAACATTTTTTACGATGCTTAACACGAGACTTAACAACCTCGTATTTAAACATCTTTTAAATAAAAATACATGCAAAAATCAAGGCTTGAGGAGTAATAAACATGTAACTGTATCACATTACAGCACAGAAAAAATATTATTAACAGTATATTTCAACACAACTCATGTTGTTCATCATAAAAGTGCAGTGTGGGGTGTGAAGTTGCAATCTGTACCAGTTGTAACCAAAATGACCAAATACTTCACTTTTTAACAAGAAGTGTAATAGATCCACTCTTCCTAAAGTAGACGCTAATGATGTTAATATGATTAGGAGTGTAAAAGAAACAGTTAAATTCTCTAGACTGTAGATTATGTTATTAATTATCTTACAAGTATGATGACAACACACAAACAGATCACGCTGGCATTAGAATCCTTATGTCATTGGGTGTTTTGAAGCAGTAAAAATGCAATACTCACTTGATCTTAGGATATTTTCTTTGCTGCTGCATCGCGACTGCACCTAAAAGATGACAGGACAAATGGGAGAGACAAAACAAAGGGCGAGGCGGAGCGGAGAAAAGCAGAGGCAGTGGTAATCTGAGTTAAACCAAGTTGCTCTTTGAAAAACATGCTTGAGATGTAGAGCAGTTTATACAACAGTCATTACAAAAAGCCTTAGCAAGAGCTATGTCACACTACACTGTGCACTTTGTCCTGCTGTGAGGAGACGCTTACACCTCTCACATTGTAATTACCTCCGCTTATGTACACTACAGCATCATAACACATCGATAAATACATTCACAGGTAGGTTCAAAGAGCAGTATAAGGACAAAGGCAGCGACATACAGAGTGACGATATCGTATCACAGGCTCATAACAGATGTATTTACTGAGCTACGGTGTAACATCAAATGTAGTGGAAACGTAGTGTTGAGTAATAGGTAGTGGCTGTTCAGATGTGGTGCAGGAGGAATAGCAGACGCTGCACTAGAGCTAGTATTAATCTGTGGAGAGGCGGGAGGAGAGCACGGGAGGGGAACTGGTTTCCCAAATCAAACTGTGAGCATAGTGCCATGTAGTGTGTGAAAACAACAGTATTTAAAGAAACTTTGAAGCTATCTATTTTAACCACATTTTTAGCTGTTTAGTACTTAAATTATTATTATTTTTTTTTTTTACCAAAACTGTAAGATATTTTAAGAACAGGATAGTAATAGTAATATATACAATCATCCCACAAACATTTTATTTGTCTGCTTTTTTATTAATTTCTTTCCATTATGACTACATTATCCAGAGTAGCCTAAATGATCTCCAGCTCTAGCTCGCTGGATTCTTGAGCTGCATGAGATAAATATAATATTATATACAGTATAACTATAACTGAAGTGCTAGTAGAGCTAATTAGTTAGTAATTGACAGAGAATAGCCTTGTAGCGGAGTGATACGTGTAAAGTAAAGAGGCTGCCTATGATAAACTCTATATCCTCTTTGGAAAATCATTTGTCAGAATAAATAATTGAAGGCAATTTTATTTAACATACGTTAGTTTTTTTTTTTTTTTTATATATGTTTTAGGTCTTTTAATTATGTTTTACAAATTTGTGAAACTTTGTCTAAATTGGCTAAACGTGTAAAGGGTAACCTAATGCTGTAGGGTAATTTGTCTCTCTTATTCAAGTCAAGAGTAATTCATTGAGCTCTGACTGTCCCCTTTAAATTTATCCTGAAGCTGTTAGTTAATCATTGCAAAGCCAAACCCAAAGCCGGTCTGTCTTTCGTCCCCCTCTCCTCTCTCTTTGCCACTACAGTTTACTGCGAGACCACTGGGCTCCAAACAGCCAAGGTGAGACGGTGTGGTAATGGCTGTGGGGCAGGTGGAAATGTGGTAGAAAAATACAAGCCAAAGAGACTGAAGAGTGTAGGGATGTGGATTAGCATGACATGGTCCCAAATTAATATGAAACAAACAAAAAACAGTAAGCACGGACTAGACGGACTCCACTAAACTACAGAGCCGAGACACAGCAGAAAAGAGAGAAAACAGGAATAAAAAAATGAATAAGACGACCACTATTTGGCATCTATTTACAGACATCAGCACACCAGACATAGCTACTAAGCAGAGCATGTTATTTCAGAGACTGTGACAAACAAATGGACGGGAGAGACAGGAGACGGACGAATCCTAAAAGACCGAACAGAGAAAAAAATAGCAAGACAAAAAGTGGACGACAAGACCAGAGCAACAAGAGGAAGAGACGTACAAAAAAAAAAGAGTTGGTAGAGACAGCTTGGCAAGCGAGGTAGGAAGGTAGGGAAGGACACAGGGCAGGAAAGGAGAGGGGCGTTTGTTTTGCGCGCTCATTGGAGGTGGGTGAGGAATAACAGGGCAAAAAAGAAGGGGAGAATGGGGCGGGATAGTTACTCGAGAGCTGAAGGTCCTCCTGCGATCATCTTTAAGCCCCTCCAACCTACACTGGAGCTAGTGGAGATAAAGCATCGAATCACAGGCATCAGTGCATCTGTCCGGGCAACCACAGCATTACACAGACAGACGGACGGACGAGACGCACAGACTGAGGGACAGACAGGCATCCACTACACAAGCAACTCTAGCAAAAGAATTCAAAAAGCAAAAATAGACAGCAAAAATAAAAGAAGGCAAGTCAGGGTTTTTAAATGAATAAGACTTAGTTTGGACTTTTTTTTTATTCCTCTGTGTAACTATAGCTGTGTAATACTTGATAGCTGTACATAAAATCGGACTAAATCCCAGAAAAAGATGTAAGTGTACCTTGTAATAATAATAATTTGACAATACAACAATTAAAGCAACAATACAGTATGTAATTTCTCAAGTAAGCAATTTATATCTTATATATTATTTAAGGTGTGGAGATGATTTTCTGCATGCCCCGTATCTGGGCTTCACTATTTATTTATTTTTAATTTTATTTTAATTTTTTTTTCACTGTCGGCAGCCACCAGGGGGCGCCACGCATGTTTTAAATGTTTTTGGAGGAAAAGGGAGTACTCGGGGAAACCCACCTAAGCGCAAGGTGAACATACAGACTCCACACAGAAACTCCGGGAGTCAAACCCTGAAGGCGACTGTGTTACCCCCTGCTTCACCGTAAATGCATTGTTTTGTGACATATATAATTGATCAGACTTGTTACAGTTAAGTCAATATACAGTGCTGTGCAGGTTTTAGACAGATGTGCAGTAAAGTAAGAAGTAAGTAAGTTTACAAAATGCAAAGTGAGTGACCGGAGTAAAAACTTGAATATTGAGAGTGATCTCAGAACAAGGAGTCCTCGTGACGTGATCTCAACATCATGGAGTCTGGCCTGGTCTGGGATCACATAGTCAGGTTTGACCTAAGTTCCTTCTGAGATTTAATGGTCTGGTTTAGTCCTGTTCAGCCTGGTTTTGTCTGGGATTGTCCAAATGTTTAAACAGAACCTGTTTAGATCATTTTTGAAACTAAGACAGTGGAAGTACAAGAACTGTTTTGAGGCAAAGGGACACCATTGTCTTCTGTTCTTTCACTTTGCATTTAGTAAACTAATAAAAAAAAAGATACTTTATAGTTTACTTTTAATATCCACACCTACATAAAACTTGTGCACAGTACTCAACTATTCTATAGCAGCACAGAGTTGGGCTCTATTGACAGATTAGGGCAGGGGTCTCAAACTCAAATGACTTGGGGGCCGCAGGAGGCAGAGGCTGGGCCGAATCACGAATTCCACAAAACGTCATTACTAGCAGTTCTTTAACTTCAGTAGGGACTTCTGAACCTGAGCTATCCTGGACTTAAATGGAATATTGAAGAACTTGAATAAGCTGGCTGAGTGGCCACCTGGGATGTCCACTCCCCTCGGTGATATTGTCAACATAACATCGGCGTTTATTTGCAGATTCGTCATGATTACAAATCCGCATGGATAGTGGCGATCAAATTGCCATCAACTTTCAAACAAATCAGCCCATTTCAAATGATGGGAAAACAAAATAAAATCCGCATGTTGCCAAATCCAATGCCAGTAATATTGAATTTGTCCAGCTCAAGGTCAAACATGCTCATTTTAAACACAGTAAGAAGCAGTACTTTTATGATGGCTATGTGATGTTACACGGGCTCCTCCGTAGTTGTTAAATATTTCTCTGCCTACATCAAGCCCAGCCGATGGCCCTCCCCCCAAGAGCCATATACTCCACTGTGATGGTAGGTTGGTTCAGTTCCAGCACAAAAAGGAAGCTTCCACACACAACGTGGTAACGTGCCATTCAATCAAAACTTGCAGGGCGCACTAACTTTAAACTTTCATATTGCCCTGCGGGCCGCAAAATTTCGTGTTGCGGGCCGCAGTTGGCCCACAGGCTGTGAGTTTGAGACCCCCGGATGTGGGTCTTAACTCCTGAACATGGGCAGCAGAGTGGTTTGCACTCAGGCCTCACAGCAAGAAGGTCCTGGGTTCGATTCCTATCCAGGGCAGCATGTTCTCTATGTGTCTGCGTTGGTTTCCTCCAGCTACTCCGGTTTCCCCTACCACCAAAAACAATATAGGACTACAGATGGAAATTAGCTGTTAAACTATAATCTGGTACAAGCATATCTGCTCTGGCCTAATGTGCATTGTATGCTGTCCTAAAGAAATAAACTAATCTTAACATAGACAT
Organism: Neodontobutis hainanensis; assembly: GCA_024349245.1. Lineage (NCBI taxonomy): Eukaryota > Metazoa > Chordata > Actinopteri > Gobiiformes > Odontobutidae > Neodontobutis > Neodontobutis hainanensis. Next base: position 1,134,776 of record JALDNG010000058.1, read on the forward strand.
ACTTTAACAATACTTCTTTGACTAAAATCCAATTAGAGATACCTACAGTTTGAATTCTTACATCCTAGACTTGTAGAGGGCGCCATAGATCTGTCCAGCCTTTTTATTTGATTAATTACACCTCATACATAATATTTTCCCTCTACATTGGGTATGGAGCTGTTGCTGGAAAAGCTGAGCCATAAAACCTGAATAAAAAGCAAGATGAAAAAGAAGGTGGATATATATAGCTAAATACAGCTACAGCAAGCTACAGCAAGACATTTCAGACAAAATACATATAAAAGCACTTTAAAAACTAACTGACCATCATAAATAAACTTAGATATACATCTAGACATCTATAAATATTCTTAAAGTACATCTTACACACATAACAGATTCACTGACTGTTAAAAACTACATCTACAAACACAAAGCACAGAATATCACACTCTTTTATTAACATTGCATAAGTCTGCCCTGTTGTCCGTTCACTGTTGACTAAACCACAGCTAAGATTCTTGATGCATTTGTGGAGTGATGACACTAAGACTCAACACAGGTGGAAAAACAAGAGCTCAGTGTGGCAAAAAAACAGCTCGGAATAAAAGACTGTACCATCGAGGTGCCGTGGGGGGAAACAGTTGGCAAATATGGAGATGACAGAAGCTACAGGGGGATGCGAGGAAGTGAGCGTGGAAAATGTAGCAGGATAGGTTTGTAAGTCGGGGTTGGGGATAGCATTCAGACACACTCAAGTCTAATCTAGCCTCTGCTGAGACTTAAAAATGTGACAAATGAAAACATAAAGGCAAAATGAAGACAAGATTTAAGCCTTTTAAGAGATGAAAAATGCAGTATATGCTTGAAATGCAGACACAAAGTGTTAAATAAAACAAGTTCCTCAGTGCTAATCACTCTTCACACCAACCCTGTTGTCACCGCGGAAACAGCATGATGACAGGTTGTCAGGGAGACCTGCCAAGAAAGATCAATGGTGGCAGTGAGTGTACGCGTGCCGAATGGCGAACGTGGCTGGGTCAGAGAGAAACTTGGCCCAGGGGCGGAAGGCCACTCAGGGGGAAAAAAAAAATCAATGAGCCAATAACAGACGGTTAAAAAGACGCTCCAGGAAATGATGGGATACGACCGGCGTGCTGCTGAGCTCAGCACAAAAATAAAGGAGCTGTCAAACAAATTATGCAAAAAAAGGGGTAAATTTATCTGTTTTCGTCGTGAGCAGGAGAAGTTGAGACGAGAAAGTGATGCTGGGTTTTGATCGGATTTAACCACCACTTCTTTTAGGACAGAGACAGATCATCTTCCAGGACTTTTCAAGGGTATTCACTTTTTTTTTTTTGGTTTTATAAAGATAGCGTTGGTGGAGCAAAATGAGGCTAGTAGGAAACATAAGAATACTGAACATGGAAGAAAGCAACACAAAATGGGGCTAAAGATAAGTAACTTAAGAAAGTTTTAAGATTTTATATGAAGCCTTCTAAAGGGTTTCAGATCAGCAAAGACGCTGGTCTTTCAGAACTGCATAGTCAAATATTTGTTAGACTAAACAATAAATAAAAGCTGGCTGATTCCCCTTTCTATGTGTCAGGACTCAACCAAATTAATTTAAGGCTATAAATTCTGCAAATATTATGATATAAATGAACATTATTGAAATGTCATCACTGTAATCCAAACACAACTCAACTGCAATCAAATTTATTCAATTTAATTTCTGAAGCAACAATAAAAATCAATTTTCAACAATTTTCCATGACTGAAATTATGCTTCTACATAACTATTCAGGTCTCATAACCTTATAAACATGACAGCATCATCAGACACAAACCGCGTCACATGACCAATGGGTGATGGATGAGAAGAGGATGAGCGCTGGTGAAAACCGTGTGATAAAAAGGCGAGGATGAGAAAATGTCCCTGATCATCAGAAGTGCCGATACACATGGCCACTCTGCCATGTGTGTCACCACTCCAGCTTAAAACCTCACTCTGAACGACTGTCACCTCCCCCTGTGAAATCTGTGGTGTGGAAATGTGTAGGAAGTGTGGATGTATTTATAAAAGAAGACCTTCTTACACCTGGTCTTAACATGGTCTAGCTGGGTTTTCTCAATTATTACATAATCTGCTGTGAATCTGCAGCTGTGAAACTTTTCAAGGCCAACATGTGACTCATTTTTTCTCACCTGGCATTAATGTGTGTTGTTCTAAAACCCCAAGGCGTTAGCTCTCATATGGAAAATATATATTGAGGATTTGACCATTAAGATTAAGACCAAGTGAAGCGGTCTGAACATTTATCCCCAACTTAGCGTTAAATGATAGTTTATTCTTAATATAGCTTGTTGAACGCTCAAGTCTTTCACATAAACTTGCCTCAGTGTTTGGCGCCAAAGCAGGGGGCTGTGTGTGTGACTATTGTGTGGGGATGCCATGCCGGACAAGAGATTGGTAGAAGGTTTAGCAGGTTTACCTGGTCCAAGGTAGAGTACCTTGACTTGAGCGTGATGACTTCATCCAGGTGAGCCCTGAATTCTCTTCGTGAGGCCTGGGGGAAGCCACAGGACAGTCACCTTCATGCCACAGACACCATACAGGAGCAGGCAACAACCATGCACCGACCCTTTCATCAGCACAGCAGCTCAGTCAGAAGTGTGTTCGAATCCCAAAATAACAAACAAAAACCTTATACACAAATAAAAATTTACTAAAATAAACCCCCAATGAATTATACATCAAATATCAAGTAAATTTATTTAGTCATTCTCTGTTAGAAAGTTTCCAAGCACTACTGCACAAGAAGGCATTAAAACTGTATAAAAATATTTAAATGTAGTTTTTTGGAGCTATAGAAAGTAGAAATAATGGACCAATTCATTTATAATCATCAAACTATATAATCACTCTTATAATTATAATCTGTATATTTTTGAGGCTCGCAGCAGGGGAGTAAGCTATTAGCTTATATCAAGGTGGAGCCAGTTTTTAGTCTCATAATCTAATTTATTAAAGCTACAGACGTGCCTTGTAAAGTAATAGTGACAGTATTTGTAAGTGTTTTTAAAAAGAAGTCAATATAAGCTCGATGTCTTGGAGCCGGTCCTCACTTTAGTATCTTCAGTCAATGACTCCATTGTCCATTTATTTATACAGTCTATGGCTATTGTGTTTTCATTTTCTTTCTCTACTTGTTAAGTCCTCCCATATTGACCTGGCTCTATCTTAAACTGCAGAAAAATGTGTTGACCGTAATGAGACAGCACAATAATTACACTGTAATTACTTTCTGGAAAAAAGGTGATTGCTCAGATTTGGCTGCGTAATTATTCAGCGAGAGGTGGATTCCAAACTTTCTCTTAGTTTGGCATTTTTTTTAAACCTCCCCACAAACTTTTCCACATTTCATTACCATGCAATTACAAATAATCAATGAATTTCTACATGACATTAGACAAGTGTCAGCACAACTCAACGCCATTGCTGTCTGTCTCTATCGCTCACTGTTCAGAGTCAATGGGGCCTGACTCCATCCATACACACTTTCAGCCTTTCTAAACCCCGAAAGCTGCTGATGTAATTGAGGTGTGTTAAAAATACTCTTTGTTTTTCAAGCAATATCATTCAAAAAACACAATTCAAGCAGCTTTCAACTTCAATTCTGAGGTTGAAATGCACATTTGAGGAAAAGATGGAGGTTTGTTTGTTTACTTGAGAGAGTGAAAAAGACAGGGTTAGATTTAATAGGCATTCGACAAAAGAGACAACACCAGAAGACACAAGAAGAAACATACAAAAGACAACCACACAATAAACACAAAGGGAACAGATAGGGAAAGAGGAGGGGAGCAGCAGGCAAAAGCATTTAAAGGAGGACTGACAGTAAACAGGAGTAGTGGCTGTTGCATAAAGTGGAAGAGGTTTGATCCCCAAAGCCTGGCTCCTACAAAATCCCATTTAAACTCTTCAACTTCTGATCCAGATTTCAACCATGTGTTGCCAGGATTAAATCTGCCTTGAGGCCTTTAGAATCAACAGTGAGCACCTGTAGCTTAAAATAAATCATACTGAAACTGTACTTTAACCAGTCATATTTAGAGTTGGCGGGTAGCCAGCCATGTATGCAGGGCTAGCAGGTTTATTTTTACGTCTTTTGACTGGATGGTCAGAGAGAGTAGCCTACTAGTCAGAACTAGACAAGCTATTATTCTCGGCCCTAAAGCAAACTAAAACTTAATCCAGAAATAAGACAAGGTGGACCTGACTTTTAACATTAGCTTCCGTAGCGATTAAAAAGGATTTATTATTGGAAATGAAATACACAGATGAACTGTGTTTAAACTCTTCTTGAGGAAAGAAAGTGAGATGCACTTTGTGTTCAAATAATCATGTTATACGTTTCGGTTTTATATTGTGTTTTGATGAAAAGTGTAACCTTCACAGACAAGAGGTATTAGGACATGGTTTGATTCAGGAGGACATCTCTAAAGGCCTAGGTTTACAATGCATGACCCACTGGGTGAGACAGACCAGACCGTCTGTCTTATGATCTTGAACTTATATTACTATATTTTTCTGGTTGTAAGCCAGATACAATCCTCCTGAGATGTGATATTTTAATCTATTTAACTAATAATGAAAGAACATTGCTGAGGCAGTCTCTTTGTAAATGAGGTGCTCTTTCTGGAAACTCATGATATGGAGCTATAAGCAGAGGTCTGTGTATTTATGCCTAAGTTTACACATTTAAAATCCCTTCAATTAGTTCAGCCTGTTGTTTTTTTTTGCTGCCTTTTGTTTTTCTAAAGCTCGTTGAGGAAACTGTTATTGTGATACTGGGCTATATAAATAGAACTGACTTAAAGACTAACATCGATCTTTGGATATTATGCTTTGCACTTTCAGAACTCTTACCTTTTACCAAATATGTGAACCATGAGTTTAAAGACCCTGTCCAAATACAGACATGTGAAATAAAGGAATTTGAAACTTTCCCACCTTTTCCCTCCTTCTGTCTCCTGACCTAACCTCTTTTGAAATACAGTAAACGCAACATGGCATAAAAATGACCATGTCCTCTGATAAATGCTACGTAGTGCCACACTCCCGTTTACTGTCAACGCAAATAAGAAGGAGAAGAATAGGGCATATTTAGGGGGAAGCGAGGCCAGGCAGGGTCGATGTTTTTGAAGTCTGGGTGTGTGTAATCCGAACGCATGCAGGAGTACCTCAGCAATGCTTAGGGTGGATGAACAGGAGGGAAGCCGCGCCTGGTGCCACGAGAGAAAAGAAGAGGGTTAATAGAGCCAAAGCTAAAAGGTAGAGCAGGGGGCAGAGGCACACAGAGACTATGACTGATGAAGCACACGGTGCCCCCTGTCTTTGTGGAGGACGCTGTCTCTGTGTGACTGCCACCTAATCCGGGCCGAAGCAGCCAAAAAAGTGAAGGGAGACATGAAGGAGGAGGACAAAGACAGTAGTTTGGGACAGGTCAGGTAAGGTGCGGGCGACAACAGGAAAAGTCATACATTCGAATTTGTTGCACTGTGCCATTGTCAGTTTTTAACGATAAAAATCGCAGTTTGTTTTAGTGAGAAGCACACACTGTACTGAGACGTGACAGCTAAAAAACAAATGTCCTCTCTTCATATTCATACATCAAAACATTTAAGTTTCAGATAATGAGCAGCAGATAATGAGCATTTAGTAAATATTGGTCCAAGTAAGGTACTTTCAGAAGTGACTGAATCCATCACATCAACATATCTTTTTAGATATTTAGATTTTTAGATGAAATGCTTGTGTGGTCAATCATGTAAGAGATTTTTAAAAGCACATATTGACATACAATATATTTATTTCCATTTTGTTTTCTAAATGCATATTATATTATATAATATGTAACTACAATGTCATGGTTACAGAAGTGTGGAGGGATAGATGGAGGTCTACTATACAAGAGAACTACTATACAAACTGGTCTGACTGAAAATCTTGTCTAATCAAGGAAAGGATCACTAGAAAATGAAAAAAAAAGTGTTCAAATAAAGACAATAACCACAGAATAGACCTTAAGTCGATAGGAGCAAGGATTCCTGGATGCCTGTCCTGACTTATGCATATGTTTTCCTTATCAGCATCTTATTCCATACTCCACTGTTTTACCTACTGTCTAAACAAGAAAATTCAGGAAGTTCAGCAAAATAATACTTCATATGCTGCCTTGTATATCCATCTGCTTTACATTTGCTTCCTTTACTATTTAAGTCTGTCAGAGATGAATCTACAATGAGCGCATTTTAAGACAAGTTTATTGTCGAATGTGAGCTGAGATTCTAGCAATGAGCATTAAGCAATCCTCCAAACCAAGCATGTTCCAGGAATTAAAAGAGAAAGAAAGGGGTCAAAGAAACTACACTAGATTTACAGGGAAAAGATAAAATGACAAAAAACTAAAGAAATGGCTGTTAAAAGTATTACCTATCACAGCTCCACAGCGTCATCTATTATTAACCTTTCTCCATTGGAGTGAAAGTAACAACAAGGCCTCATCTTATCAGGTTAAAGATGCTAGATTACAAATTCTTACATCTCTCGAAACAGACACTGGCAGCGAACCACAGGAGGCTCCAGGCTCAAAGTTGGGACTGAACTACATAATGTTTCTTTAAATAGTGCAGAAATCAGGTTGAAGGCTGTTAAGTAAAGGGTCAATGTTATAACACTGACAAAAACAGAAAGATATCAAGATATAATAAATCCATTTTAGCCGAAGACATCACAGTTTTATACTATATATTTTTATTCATTATGTCCAACTATTATAATTCACAAATGTTTTTTGAAAGAACACTAAACAAGAAATTGCAAAAAAGTATTTTAACTTTATGTATTTTGTTTCACGGCTAGTTTAAACTCCTCAGCCTCGCTGAAAGAATGATCAAAGAATATAAATTGGTGATTCTGAATTGTCTAATTGCTACGATGTTTCTGTCAGTTCCGTAACATTGAGTTACTTTGGTACAAAATGTGCTCTATAAATACATTTCTTCTTCAAAAGGCTGGGGGCCACTAAAGCCACTTTCAGTCCATGAATTACAAACCATCTTCTAGCACTTCTTCTTCCTGAGGAGTGTTTATCATGAGTCAGCTTTTAAACTATAAAAGTCTCTAAACCATGACTTTATTAATGCTCATTTATTAAGTGTAGACAACGCTCACTTACTTACTCTCTGTAGTTAATAAATATCAACATTAATAAGAGCTTAAATATACAGTGTTTTTTTAAGCTGAATTAAATAATCACAATGTCGTCGATGTGGAAGGTCTCATAATATATCCCGGGACGCACACACATTCACACATACAGGCAGAAACTCCAGACCAAACTGGAGAACAAGGCCCAGATCTTATTAGTTTTTCCTGACATGAGAAAGAGACTTGTACAACATACCTTTTTCACAATCTGTGTTTTATATATCATACAGAACAAATGTTGCATGTAGCGCTGACGATTCAGAATGTTTGTCCTCAGATTTTTATTATTACTTGCCTTAAATCGAATCCCAGATTGGGTTTGATCTCAGTAAATATCTTTTGGAGGTTACTGTGTGTACTCTGACTGTGCAGGAATCCCAGGAATCTGATGAGTCGCTGTCTTTACTTGTCAAATTAAACTTCTGTGCTGTCAGTGCCTTAAACTGATTTAAAGTTTTATGCTTACGTTTTCAAAACAACGAGTTATGGGAAAAGAAAACTCTCCGACAGCCCTCAACTAAATTAATAAATTCTTGCTGGAAAAGCTGAAAATTCCAATTCTACCCCATTTTTCCCTTGTTTTGCACATTCACGAGAGACAATGTGGTGTCCCAATACTCATTTGAATCATGGGGGAAGAGGTAGAGCTGGATCTTGTAACAAAGGAATAAGATAATTCCCCATTCACTGGCACTGCAGTAAAAATAAATGACAGATTATGGTATTACAGATGTAACTTAAAATGGTTTTAATCTTCTGGTAAATTGGACACATCAAATTTATGTGCTGGTCTTGTCTCTTCAGCTCTCTTTTACTTGAATGGTCTGCCATGATGTTTCTGTTTTTTAATACCATTATTATCATGAAAATTTGAAACCATGGGATACCTTGATGTATAGCTAGATCGCAAAAGCAATGTTTCCACAAGTGAGAGACATACCTTTGTTTCTAACTCTTAACATATAAACATAAAATATGGGTGTTTATCACAATAACAAGTTAAGTTGCATTTATCTTTGTTGACAATATTTTCTTAGTAATAAATAACTTAAATAACTTATAAGTAAAGGTTTTATGTATGACTTTATCGGACTCTCAAATTTTCTGCAGAGGATTTTTAGCCCATTATTCTTTATAACACAAATACTCACTTCAAATTCACTTTTGAAAGTGAATTAAAGACATTCCTATTGGGCTTTTACAAGGCCATTTCAAAACCTTGATACTTTTTCAGTTTGTCTGTTCCTTGTGAAAGTGTGTAAACCCGAGCTGGGCTTATCACATGTTGCTGTTGATGTCAGGTCAAACATATCTGCGGTTATTCGTTGAATGCTGTATCTCTGGCCTGCTGTAATCACGTCTGCGTGTATCAGATTTTAACAAGCTACTGAGTGAGTATAGCCAGGCTGTCGGAGAGTGAGAGCTAACGCGGCGCGGATCTGACAGGCTTGTGTTTGTGCCGCTCACCAGTCTCCCCCGCTTCACAACAGCAGCCCACGTGGTGCATCTGGTCGCGAGCACAGACTCATCTCAGACTCATCCGTTCCTCCGAGTTGTCTTTCATTTCCTGTCTGTCTTTGTTTCTGTTCAGTCTGACGGCCTGTTCCCTGTCTCACCATTCAAAGATATTTCTCCACTAAACCGCCCGAAGTCTCAAGAGTCAGTGGGCATGAGTAAATATAATAAAGTATCGCAGACAAAGCGCACAATCCAGAGTTCACAAAGTTCAGTGCATGTGAGTAGCCACCATTTAAATATAGAACAATAAGTGCAGACATTGTATGCACACATGAACAAGTGTACTGAACCACACTTAAGTGAATTTGACTTAAAGCCTAGAGCAGTTTAACCCAGTGGTCGACGGGAAGTGGAGCCAAATACAGCGGCTGGAGTTTGTGTGTGTACATTAATCAGAGACAAAAGAGCACTTTCAATACTGCCTTGGCTCAGTTTAACACTATAACAATATATCACATGCTTTATAATACAGCCTGTTTTCTATACAGACCAACACAAGACATTTATCTGGATACTTCAAAGTCAAATGAATATGACCTTGCCTTTTGTACTTAGAAAGCTGTTGTATCTCTTTGAGGACAGAGAAAAGATTAAATGGTGCTGTTCCAACATTACTATCTGGAACTGAAAAACAAATATTTTGTGACATACATTTATCTAGAAAATCTAGACAATAGCTACGTTTCAAGACAGATTATGACAATGTGTTCTATATATTGAAGCACTTCTCACAGGAATGTTTTCTACATGGCTGAGTGGTTAGGACTCTTAACCAAACTGTGCTAAAGTAGTTTTCATCTAAACAACACATTTATTGTGTTGCTATCAAGACCATCAGGACCAATAACAATTCATGACAGACACTAGAGTGTATTGAGACCAGTACAAAACCAAGATTTTAGGGATTAGGTCCAAGAATTCAAGATTGTTAATATATTTAAAAAAAATCTACCTTACACTATGATTAACTAAGTCTAGAGTCATGGAAGAGTTGTTTTTTGGTAAAAGAGGCAGAAGACTAAATGAAGACATATACAGTGCTTAACAATAAACTACACTGACTTATATGATTCAGTAACTTCAACTCCTGCAAAAAGCTCACATTTTTACTGAATGAATAATAATAATAATAATATTAATAATAAACATACTCTGACAAAAAAAAGAATAGAGAACCACATTAAAAGAAAAGGGTGGTGCTTGTTAGGTTTAGCAAAATTGATTAATTTTAGATAACATTATTACTGCAACACTCAAAAGAAAATGTAGCAGATTAAAGTTTCTATTTGCTGTATCAGATATTTGTATTTTGTCTTTACACTTCTTTGTTAATAAATTTTCTCTTTGCAGTATCAAAGCAGAAAGTGTGCACTGATGTTGATCCACAGTTGTATCTGACGCGCTAAAGCCATTCTCTGCTGCTACTGTACATCAATAACAGGCTGCTTCTCTTCGTCAGCTCTTCTTCATCTATACCGCCCTCATTTTCAATTTACAGTAGCGCTCAGCTGCATCTTTGTGACTGGAGGGAAGTGCACGAGAACTCCAGGGACAAGGCAACACAGCAAAAATACAGGGATCAAGGGCGTTTTATTCCCTGCTTTTGAGAGGTGTTTGCAATAAGAGCAACATCTAAAGAACTTGCGCAGAACTTTTAGAGTGTGTTCTGTTCACCCTTGTAGTCCACTTGTTTAAGTTTGGATCAGGAAACAATTAGATACTTCACACAAAGTCTTGGTCCACTTGGCATTTACAAATTGGCATGACAAATTTCATCCAAACAGCACAACAGACCTCCACAGAGACGGACTAGATGGCACTGTCAGTGGAGAATGTATGGATTAGCACTGAACCTAATATTGGACAAAATTTTGCAACAGAACCAAACACTGGCAGACCAAACTGGCAGCACTACTTAATGCACTTGTTTTTTTGGTTTTCATTTAAACTTGACATGAACCAGACACTAATAATACCTCCTCGTCTCTGCTCTTTTTTATTCCAACGGACATAACTTTTTTCTCTCTCAAGTCACATGATTTCAGTGCTTATGACACTCTTTTTGTTTTTATTCTTATGTGCCGTTCACATTTGGCCCACAAAGACCTAACTATTCAAAGGGTCTCACCAGATGTTAGGTACAATAATTTTTGTTAAAGCACTATTCACGTTAATACTCTTACGGTACATTAATACTCTTAACCGTACATTAATACTCTTAAAGGTACATTAATACTCTTAACCGTACATTAATACTCTTAATGGTACATTAATACTCTTAACGGTACATTAATACTCTTACGGTACATTAATACTCTTAACCGTACATTAATACTCTTGCGGTACATTAATACTATTAACAATACATTAATACTCTTACGGTACATTAATACTCTTAACGGTACATTAATACTATTACGGTTCATTAATACTCTTAACCGTACATTAATACTCTTAAAGGTACATTAATACTCTTAAGGGTACCAAAAAGGGTTAACACACTTGGTTACACTGGTAAATTTACCAAGAATTTTTAATCCAATCTCAATAGTAAAAAAGACAATTTAAAAAAAAAATGACAAACATGTTTTTACATAGATTGTTACCCTTTTTTATGACCAGAGAGCAGATAGTCAGTTAGCACCAAGAGGTTTGAAACTTTTAAAATATCCTAAAACAGTCACGTCAGGTAAGTCCTTTGATTAGATATCGCATTAGATAATGACAGAGACTCTTCGCATTGTGTTGCATGTTCCCTTGTCTTTTTATGTAACTGTTCCTGCCTCTGAAATGCTACAAACACTGCACAAAACAAATCAGACTCATTAGTCCTTTCAAGCTTGTTACAAAGGTCCTACATCACTGCTCCATGACTCACTGCACTTAACTACCTTCCCACAGCCTCAACTCATTCACGGCCTTACTGCGTCCTCTCCTTCAGGCACCGTCAACCTCATCAGCATTAATACGTACCACGGAGCACAAACTCTGTTTACAAAACACGTGCCATGCATCCAGCAAAACAAAATCATCCCTAAACAGTCGTACAGAAACATAACCCTGGAGAAAACTGTAAACATGCTGCGAATACGCAAAAGGCAACGCACCACTTACCATCTTGTGCCTGGAGTTGAAACAAAATGAGCTCTCCGGCACATGCACACAAGAATACACACGTTACACACACTCGCTAACCGGCAGAGGGTGAGTAAGAGGGCTGCGCGAGAGAGAGGCGCAGAGGGAAAGAGCGATAAAGGCTGGAGTGAAGGAAGAAAGAGGAGGGAACGTACAGTACAGAACAGAGCGGTGATAAATCATACACGCATGGACAAGGTCTGTGTGAGTCGGATGTATTAGAGATTGGTTTTACATCCTGTTGTCTTTCTCAGTTTGCTTTTTTCGGGCTTTGATGGAACATAATTGAGTTTAGTCATCGGAAGGAAGCATAGAGACTGATGGGAGGTGAACCATCAGATACATTCAACCTAAACACAAAAAAGCCCTGTATAGATTATGTATCAAATAGTGACCTAATAAAAGAGGGCCAGTTCTAGTCGATTCTGTTTCTGCACAGGTTTGATTTCACAAAACAATATTCCAGTACTGTATGTTTTTTTTTACATTTCAGGACAGCATATTCTCATGCTAATGTCATTTTTTTTTAAAACAAACATACTTTTATTTCTCAATTTGACATTACACATGATTGATGTGTAGTCATGACATGGAGGTATTTAAAATCTTTAACCTGCACTTTAAAATTAAACTACAGCAGCCTCAGAGGGTCACAATTAAAAAACAGCGACCACAGTCATGTTAAAGTGTTAACCTAAAACCGGTTACGTTTCAAACAAAATGCACGATATACAATAATAATAATAACAATAATAATCCAGATTTTTTTCAAAAATAATAATTATAACATACCTGTACAATAAGAATACAAAGGACAACTCAAATGTACAATAACTTTATAAACTACACTTTGATGCCTAAATATCTGTTTGGGACCCCAAAAAAGCTAAAGTTGCTCCAAATATGAATTAGAAAGTGTTTGATTAAGAAATTATAGTCACTTGGTAGCAGCTCAGCAAAATAACAAAATATCAATATTAACTAACATTTGCATTAATAATAAGTGTATGGTCTGCTTTGTAAAGTTCCATCAATGTAGTTGAATAGGCCTAGACTTCTGTATTTTACTGCCATAAAGACAGGAACGATTTCTAATAGTTCCTAAAAAGTTCCCACTTTCTTAAAAGAGCAGTTTGCATAATGTAGCAGACTCTAATGCCCCTAATACGTAGAATATACTCAGTTGGGTACACAAGTACTTAATGCTAAATTATGCATTGTTTGAGTAATAGGAGGTCATTCAGTGTAAATACAGATGCTGTTCACATTTTGCCACGAGCCAAACACAAGTGCCTCTGAATCTGTTCTGACTGCCCCAATCTCAGAGGATATAACCAGGACACCTTTAATCCATTTAATGTGGCTTTAATATAATTGCTGAAGACACATTTAATAACAAGGTTTAAAAACCCAGGACAAAACCTTTTTTAATTCGCTGCATGTTCTTCATTTATATCCAGCTTCTCCTTTCCCTGTCCTCTCTTTCTCATTAGCTCCCCATCTCTGTTCCTTTTCTCGCCAACTCACTCCGTCTCGTAAATCGTCCACACTTTCAACCGGCCCAGTCTCTTTTATGAGCCTTACAGCACTGGAGGAGGACAATGGCACATATTTAATGCAAACATACACATCAAACGAGGCGAGTGATCAATACTGTCAGATAAAGGTGAGTAATACGAGCACAAACCCACAGGAAAACAACAAGACCTATCTATTGTTTCAAACAGAGAATAAACCTTTCCCTGATGTTGATATAGATGGTAAAACTGCTTCGATAACATCCGACTGCACCAAGGCTCGGGATCTTCACTTAGCAGAACAACAAAGCATTCACTCACAATGAACTCCGTGGAATACATTAGTTGATCAACAAATATCAATCAGGATTTTTTAAATCTTAATCTATTTATCAGCACTTTGGGAGTTTGTAGCTGTGTGCAGACCATGTCCTTTACTGAGTGCACATTCTCAAAAATGACAGTGTAGCTTTAATTTATGTTGCTTCTCATTGTATTACCCCTCACCACAAAAAAAAAAAACATATTTGAACTTAACATTCCCAATGCCTCAATGTGGCAATATTTCAGTATATTGTTGTTTAAATGTTTTTGTTGTCATAAAAAAAAATGTTCAATGACCCTGTTTACAGCAGCACATGGTTTTGTCTCCTCTGCTTCTCCAAACTGGGAGTGTGCTAACAACTAATTATCTATCCCTTTAAGACCCAAATGGACCCAAATGGTGAGAGAAACTCCTGGCTCTCACAAACAAAACCCAGTATTTAACAGTGATGGATTTGGGATACTGCCACACTGGCTATTTCATTGCTTCATATGGTAAATGGTAAATGACATGCATTTATATAGCGCTTTCCTGCACCCTTCTCGGGCACCCAAAGCGCTTTACATCGTGCTTCCACTCACCCCATTCACACACATCCACTCCTGGGGCAGACAGAGAGGAGGGGCTGCCACACAAACGGCACTCAACCTTCTCCTACCACCACTAAACACACCTCCACAGTCACACACATTAATACACCAGTGCTACGGACACTGGAGGCAAGGTGGGTTAAGTGTCTTGCCCAAGGACACAACGACAGTATGAACTGTGGGGAGAGCGGGAATCGAACCTACTACCTTCCGGTTGAAAGACGGCCGCTCTACCACTGAGCCACTGCTCAGTGGTAAAACTACGAGCCTCACCAACTCTTTGCATACATCGCACCAGAGTCGAGTCGAAACTGCTGTGGAGGCTGCAGATGATCGATTTGTCACACTGTAGTCAGCCGATTGCACAACCGTACTTGTTCATAAATCTCCGTGGGTCTGGTCAGTTTGTCCTGTCAAAGCTCGTCTACAACTAATGACTCCCATCTGTGTCTGCATGATGAGCCTTGGACCAAACAGCACATGTGCGATTCTGTGTGCATGTTTAACAAACCGTGAGCAGGACTGGCTGGCGTTTGATTGGACTGCTGTCAGAGTCATGCACGAGGCTGTTGAACAAGCGTGTGTGCAACTTGTAAGTGTTGCGCCTAAGCTCTGCTCCTGGTGTTGTGCATCTGGACAAAAAAAAATTACACAGATGGCAAAACTGTCCACTTAATCTCTTTCAAGACTAAATTTAAAGGATATATATGTATATTTCTACTTACACCTATATGAGCAGAAGAAAATAACAACAGTCAGAGAAGGGTTAATTAAGCTGTTCTATTGTGTTATTATGTTGTTGCTCCATATCCTACATTAACCTGAGCATGTAGAGCGTGTAGCTTTTACACCGGTCTGGTCCTTTACTGCTTGATGGGGGTTTAATGTATGGCTTTGGAGGCAAGGCCGAGGTTTATGGAAATCAGTTTAGGAACTGAGTCACAGTGCAGCGCGGTCCATGCCACTTCCATGACCTTCACAGGAGATGCATTGGCAGTCAGGTCACAGCCATGAGCCAAAACAACATAACTCACACATGTACATGAACACCGCAGTGTACAGTGCAGCACCCAGACCTGCAATATGTGCCCTACCAGAAAATAACAGGCTTCGACAGAGACAGTGAGACTTTCTTAAACACTTGAATAATACATTTAAAATAAAGACTGACTAGGGGCAGTTAGAGGATGTTTCACTTTGCATCCAAGTGACTTTATCAGGATACATTCATTCATTCATTGACTGCCTGTTAATTCATCAATAAATGTGGTTTTGACAACAACACATTATAGTAGTTTCAACAACTAAAGCCTGTTGTTGCTAAATGTTTGTCTGTATAGTTTAATATTGTCTATACAACAGTTGGCATGCCCTTACTTACATTACAGTTAGATTACAGTGGGCGGCAGTAGCTCAGTGGGTAGAGCAGTAGTCTTTCAACCGGAAGGTAGGTGGTTCGATTCCCGCTCTCCCCACAGTTCATACTGTCGTTGTGTCCTTGGGCAAGACACTTAACCCACCTTGCCTCCAGTGTCTGTAACACTGGTAATTACTGTAGAACAATGTAAGTCGCTTTGGATAAAAGCGTCAGCTAAATGAATAAATGTAAATGTAATGATTATGAGTCCACAGACATATAAGGCTGATTGGAAACATTAGGAAAAGCTATGTAAAATAACATTTGATGGCTTTAAACATTAAAATGGCAGTGTACCACCTGCAGGCACTGAACCATGTGTTTGCTTTACACACCAATGATTTGGCTTGTGGCGTCATTTTGAAATTATTAATCTGCTTAATTTCTACAATGTACCTCTTTTTTGTAAGAAAGATAAACATTTGTCAGTAATGCGTCTGCCATTCTTTAAATTGCCTTTTTTGTTACAGGATAGACCAGTGCCTCTTGCCTGAAGTTGGGCAATTTATCAACCATTTATCAAAGCCAGCTGTGTTTAAAATATGTAACATAAACTTTTCTTTTCTCATGAATCAAAAATCTAAATCAGATATATTATTCTAAAAAGAATCTAGCTTGGATTGTTAAAATTAGCATTGTACTGTCAGTAACAAGTCCTTTTGTTAACTTTTGAATATGTATGAACATGTATAAACTAACTGTCTGGAGTATGAAGAAGCCATTGTTTCACAGGCGTAAACACAAACAATAAGAATTAAAATCCTCTACAGCGCACTCATATTGTTATCCACTGTCACAGTCGAACCCTCATCTGCCCCACATGCTTCATTAATTCAAAGTCACCATTACATAACTGCACTAAATGCTCACAGGAGTGGAAGGCTATACCCTGGCTGGCTCTTCTGAGTGCCACAGAGAATAAAAAATGTGGTCAGGTTAACGGTTGTGGAGCTGTTCAGTTGGTAATCCTGTTGAGTTGAGGGCTGTGTGTGGTGCATGTGAGAGTGAGACTAAATCCAAATCAACCCCTCCTCATTCCAAGGCATAATATACAATGTTTTAGTCATTATCCCACTTTGTTAAATAGTGATTCTAAAAGTTGTGTCCTACGTTGATGCACCATGTTTCCTATTATTTGTTTGGTTGAACTTTTCTTCAGTTTATTTATTTTTTTCTTAATAGGTAATAGGCTGTAAGGTAAGCTAAGACTTGGGCACTGGTGACTGGAGTTACATTTTCTGGTATTATTCCAAAATAGTTTGGTTCAAATATCAGGAGAGCTTATTGGTTTGTGCTGTAGGAAGTATTTAGTAGCATTGTAATACTCCAGACCAGTCTTACAAACACTTTTGGCCCTGAAAACATTCTTTTCGTAGATGGAACTGGATTTTAAAGTGAAACTAATCAAAACCACACATTAATACCTTCACATCACTATGGTTACCTTCAACCTAATCCACAACATGGCTCATTTTGACCCGTTGTGTGAGCCTTTTCTTGTCAAGGTCCTGTCTTTGATTTTGTAGACTCTCACACTGAGTCAGCTACATTGAAGTACATTGATGTAGTCACCACGTTATTTTATACAGGTTTTGTTCACAGTGCACCATGACCTGTTCACACACAGAATGTTAAATATCCACGTAAATTGAAAACAACACTGTCACTGTCAACACTTTCTGTGTCAGTAAAGGATGAGAGGCCTTTTGACCAGACATTACAACATAATAACAAAAACTCATAATTGCTTTTCATGCTTTGAATAAATACTGTCTGATATATGTGCATGCTTCTGTTACAGCACATTGTTTGCTTACACTTTGCTCGTGCAGCTTGTACGAGAGCCGCTGCAGCAGCTCTGGTGGTGACAAGATTAAGTCTGACTCTGTACCTTCCCTTCTCAAAGCCACCACACAGCGTTGTCAACAAGCCCTCGCTAACAAACTCACACAGCCCACAGTGGCACATGAAATGCATCAGCGAACCCGAGCCATTGTGGCGCTGGCTCCAGGGACGTTGTGTGTACATACTGTTGGCAGCCGCTCGTAACGTGGGAATTTCAAAGAACATATGGCAACTTGTTGCGGGGAAACAGTCTGTGTCAGAATCCAGACTAACTCAGAGCTGCACCTAGAACAGCCTGCACTGACTGTGGACGCAACTCGGAAACGTTGGGGAGTGTGATCGTAACATGCTGGCTCAGATAAACACGGGTCACAGGTAAAAGTAGACTGAAGAGGAGAGACAGGTGTGTGCTGTGCATTGAAAGAGAGCTTCAGCAGAAATTGCACAGAGACAACAGAAGCTCCTCACTGCCCAATTATTTACTGCTCCTCATTCTGAAGCTCAGCTGAGGTCACAAACATGTTGGCCAACCCTAAACATGCGAGAGGTAATCCCAAACCAGATGGAGTGCATTTCAAAGTCAGAAATCAGACAAAGAGAAGACAAACAAAAAATCACAAGTAGCAAGAAAAGTACGCTACAACTTGGCCCAAGAGTTTTTTTTTTTTCAAATTACTGGCTGTACTGTGGCATGGTAAAGTTAAATGAACAATGAAGGGTCCTCTCATGTGTGTAAGGAGAAAGAGCAACCTCTATTTTTATTGCGCTTATTTTTTTATTTCTATTTTTATTTAACTTTACTATACAGCATTTATTGTGGACAGCAAAATAAGAATTTCATTGTGCAGGGAAACATGCTTTCTGTCTGTGCATATGACAGTAAACACTTTGAATCTTGAATCTTTGGCATAATAATAGAGATTTGGAATACTGGCTACTACTACATTTACATTTACATTTATTTATTTAGCAGACACTTTTATCCAAAGCGTCTTATATGGAGCCACAAAATACCAGTGTTACAGCCAGTTCATTCATATTTTTATCTTGTAATGAACCAGTCCTGTTTTGCCGACAGGAATGAATGCAAGCACACTGTGTACAAATAATATAAAACCCTCTAGAATTTTACATAGAAATCAAATAAATATGCTAATGTGGTACCGGACTAGCCTGGACTCCTTCAGATCAGTGGCTTTAAGAACAGCACAAGACAAGCACAGTACAAATACGTTCGAAGCAAAAGTTAGTCTTTCATAGGTCATAGACAATACAAAAATAGGAGTATTGAGAAAATGACCTATTGGCCCAACTGTTTTCAAAATAATGCTAGCTACACTTGCACGTAATACAGAATCTAACGCTGGTAAAGTGAACCGTCTCCACATCTCACAAAAAAAAAAACTAACTGACAGATCATTAGGATTTACTCCCAGGACAAGAGAACAAACAAGTTGATTTAGAAATAGAACAAATCGATAAGACAAGCTACACTGCAAAAAATTTGACATTTATTATGCGCAATTCAGCAGAAAGCAGTGGCTCAGACGAAACCACAAATCATGCAGCTAACTGAAGAAAAGCTCACATAAACAGGAGCTGAGATTGTACAAAAATACACTGACGTTCGACTGTTCCATTGGAAAAAAAAAGCTACTGTGTCAGTTTATGAAACAAACTAACTGCTCACTGCGGATGACTACAGTAAACTTTAATCTAATAAAGATTACAGTGTATTCAAATCTGTTTTTAGTTGTTTCTAATTGTGCAAAGCTTAAAAAAAATTGTCAACTCACTTTATCATGTCACTAGTGTCCCATAAAACCAAGGGCCACAACCACTGATATTTGCAACAAAAGGTGTTCTCCTCTAAAAGACTACTGCTGAGGACCATAAACAGCATGACAAAATGTTAATCAAATACTTTTCTGACAGTGTTTATTCCAGAAAAAGCAAGAGTTTATGATTAATATAGCTTGTTAATTTTACAGAACAAACATTGTCTGTGAAAAACAGAAACAACGGATCTCATTCATCAACTGGTATAAAATGTCCACTTAATCCTGAAATTGATCTCAGGTCAATTCAGCCAGCCTTAACCCCGCCCCCAAGACATCTTTCAACACACAATCACATCCGTGTTGCCATGACAACCCCTTCCCCTGTTCCCACGGCACCTGCCTGCTGTCCCGGAGACACATGAAGACGTGACACTGACAGATGAGGTGAAAAAGAGAGGGAAGACAAGTAGACGAAACCAAAAACCTGCAAAATGAAGGCATTATGACAAAACACTGTTATGTGCTTTGTTTTTTAAGAATAATTTGCCCGAGAAAAAATTGTAAGGCATCCACTTTTTAAACATTTGTCAGCAACAGCATGAAGTTAGTGTGTTTTTGAACAAGTTGTGCATGTGGATTACAAAAGCTGTAATAAAAAATAATAACAAGAGGGATTATTATATAATGTTACCCAATAAGTGTGTTGAAAATGTTAATACTGGGGACATACGGGACCTATAAACGGATATATAACAGGGTTTACAGATAAAACAGACATGACGTAACCAAAAACAGACGTTACTGAAGAGACAGAGACGACTGGTCAGAGCTGAGTGTGTGGAGGTCAGTGCAAAAAGTAAACTCAAAATCTGCTTTTTTCTTATAAAGTGTTTACATTTCAAACAGTGTCATGTTGTTACTGAGATGGATCTTGTAAAATTGAGTTAAAAACTGGAGAATCAACACACATATATAAATTAACATAGTTTTTTTATGTTGGATTTTCCAAAAGAGGCAAAAAGGAACCAAGGCAATTATAACATGCACTACAAATATTTACATAATGCACCTTGTCTTGAGACTATACTTCAATCATAATCATATCATCAATCATATCATAAAAGTGACTAAATTGTCAGAAAAAGGAGCCAGACGTGCACCTGAAGGTTACACAGCCCAATAATGAGTGTGGTGCTCTGCATGTATCAAACTAGGCAACTTTAAAAAATATGTTATGTGCAGTGTCTAAATATAAATCTATTCAATTTATACCATCCAAGGTGAAGCAGCATGTTGATAAATCCACCTCAATGACAACCTGAACAATGAAACATGAATAAAAACTCTAAAATAAGTTGACCGTGTTAGTTAGAATAACCACATTTAAAGTCTCATAAAGCATTGGCACAATCAAACAAACACCTTTGTACCAACACGAACCAGGAGCGACTGAGAGGAAGTCATGTATTCAGTTAGGTTTCAAAGATTGAAGTGTGTGTTGTACTTACTTTTGGTGTGGGACAGGAGGCGGTCGAGAGCCGGGACGTGGCATTTGCGCGGGGCGACTCCGAGGGTGTGGTACTGAGAGATGTTGTGTCCCGGGGCAACACCTGCACACCCCGTGAAATAATGGGGTCCGGGATCTGAGGTCACATGGGACAAACAAACGCAGACGCACATGTAAAAATCGAGAACTAGAGAAACATTTAGGCTTTTACTAGAAGTGGATAATATGTTGAATATAGTCAATGCATGACCGCGTGTTCCGTGTAAAATGTTTATTACTTTAGTACTTTTACAGATGGTGTGGAAGCATCTCAAACAAACACTTTGGGCACTCCTTTGCTGTGGTGTTGCGATGGTTTCTGTTTAATGAAATTACTAAAAAGTGAACAAGACCCTTGACTTAGATAAAGATAAAGATCAGATCACATTTTAAGGCAATGAAATTTCAAAAGGTTCACAAACTTTTTCTTGCCACTATAAATAGGTTTCTATGATTAACCCCTGGTTGACTATATCCTTGAATTTTGCTGGTGTTATTAATGTATCCAATGGCTAAATTTGAATTCTCTGGTGGTTTTGAAAATATGTCAAATGTGTGTAAAGGATTTGTGTTATAAGTCACATCACCAGCCAGTGTTCCTTAAATATTTCACATTTAAACCCACCGTATGTCACACAACCCTAACACTTAACTTAACACTACCCCATGCTTTAACAGTGTTAATGTAAATGAAGATGACAAACAGTGCAGGGAGCCTTACCAACATCCTTCAGGGACGGGACAATGAGGTGTGGATGTTACCATGACAACATGATAATTGAGGATAAGGCAGGATCCTGGCTGCAGACAGGGACGGGTTTGGATAGATGATATGAATATGGAGACTCTGAGAATTGATGATTGCATAATGACATAAAACATTATAAAAGTACACTATAAACAAATTTCCTGCACCAATCCAGGATTTAAGGCATCTCGATGGCACACAGGACTGAACCTCAACTCAAGCTGAGTTAAGGTTTGTCAAATTTTTGTGTAATAATTTTCTGGTAAACTGTCTGTGAATAATCTGTTGTTTGGACTCACATGGTGACAGGACATTTAGTTGAATGCCACATTAATGTGAAGGGCTGCTTAAAATTGATAAAATCTGATGTAAGACCAGTGTAACAATGTACAAAGAAACCCCTCCCCACCCTCATGTCTCAATCATGGACACTTTATTACTGATAGACACAGTAACAATGGCTCCTTCTTTCGCTTAAATTGAAAACTTTTCCCACCACTGCTTTCTTGATGTGTAGCCAAAGTACCTAAACCCTTGCCTTTTGTCTGAAGGTCATAAATGAGATAATGTTCTAGACTTGATACAGTGTCAATGAATAATACAGAGTTTATATTTGTGTAGTAAAAGTCAGTCGCAGACCCGCACCTGTGGCCTCTGCCCCCGTACCTTAGCAGCGATGGAGGCAGCGGTGATGTGGGACGAGGAGCTGTCTTCGGTGGACGCCACACCGCTGTCTTTCTTCTCTTCGTCCTCCTCCTCGCACTGGATGCCCTTGTCCTCTGTTTGACGCCGGGGCGAGCTGTTGTGGGGCGGGGAGAGGGGCGGCGGGGGCGAGGGTAGGTCCTCAAGCTCATCCGCCGCTTCCTTTACCTTCACCACTGCGTCTCGGAGGAGGTCGATGGCGTGTGGCAGCGCGGGCAGGATGAACTGGAAACACTCCTACGATGAAACGAAAAGACTACATTAGTGACAAAGACAAAGATGAATGAGGACAGAGAGAGTATTAACAACCAAATATATTCTACTGTGACTGAGAAAGAGACATATGTCCTCAATAAAAGAAAACACTGTCCAATTCGGTTTTATTTATATAGATCAGTATTACAATAAAATAGTTCCCTATAAGGACTTTCCAGACTGTGAGGACATACACAAAACACAAAACCAAGCATTGGGGGATAAAAACACAGTAGGTTGTTGCTTTGCAAGAAGTATACACTTTGAATTTATGCTTTCAGGAAAAACACCCACGTTTACATCAATGACATGAGAAAATTATGATTTTCTAAAAGGTCCCAAACTGTGACAACACTTGGTAGAATATGTAAACATTTTCAGAGACACATCAAAAGTGCAGTTTGGCATAGGTTGTTTGTGAGAAAGAAATCAAATTTTGCAATGTCTTTTTAAGGGTCTCTATTTCAAGTCATCCAAAAACTTGAAGTGGCTCATTATAAGAGCTTCCTCAGATAAAGCTTAATAACTGATCTTTTTTTCAGGTGTTCATAAGCAGATACTGTATGTCAGGCTATTTTAGAATACATCAAAGTAATATAAAGTACTGTTCACAAGTCTTAGGCCACATTTAGATTTGTTCTTCTTGTTCAATTTGTAGTCAAGTTGGGTGCCTGAGAAGACACTATATAAATGCACACCAGTTACCATTTCTTACCATATTAGAGCACATGGTGAATTTATTTATGTATATATTTATATACAAGATATTTCTAAACTTCTTGGACTCGTTCAACACAAAAGAGGAAGTATGACATTGGTCAGAGTTTAGTGTCTTTGTACAACAGTGCCTCCTACTGGCTACATTGGTCCAAGCCCGAGCCTCTGCAGCTCTGTTTGTTCTCCTGTTTCTCAGTGTGACAGTAGTGGCCTGTGGCTCTTCTGCGATGCTAAATGCTCCATCCTCCTCACTCCCAAGACAAGCGCTAATCTGTGAAATTATTTATCTTCCTGTGTATTTTGAAGCTTTGAAAAGATACAATATTAATGCACTGGCTCTCAACAGTATCCACAATGGCTTTGGGGGCCGGACTTTTTACTTTGTGTCCTGTTTTGAGGTGCATACTTTCCAGGACGGATTAAAAATGACAGTATGAAGCTTGATTTCAATTATATGGCTCTGCAGTGGGGTGTGCACCCGAATGTACACAGGAAACATTCATCACAGAAATAGCATCTCCACTGCTGCTGGGCATGAAAGCAGTGGGCCTGAGGTGGAGATAAAAGAGCGTGCTTAGGTAACCCCCATTAAACCTGTGGTGGAGGAACATACTAACCTTTTCACTCTATAGTCATATATTTGCATAGCTCTGTATACTTTCATGAAAACCTAATATAACATAACGTTTTTATTAAAGGTCAGAAAACTACACACATTTCCAGGTTCAAGGTTATACCCATGAATAAACTGAGATATGAATTAAATTTTTCCATAGTGTTAATGCAGACCAAAGAAGTCTGATAACGCAAGTGCTAAAGAAAGTGAAATTATGTGCTTATCAACTAGTAATTTTTTTTTTTTTAAAGCAACCTTTAGATATTTGCAGCCAGTAAAGGACTCGGTTTGTCTCTTTATGTTTTCTCATGACATGGATTATCTTGCAAACTGCGTATCATGTGCTTTGAAAGATGGGTTACAGTCCCATTTCCATGTCAGGGAACCATTAAACAGGCATTCTGGGGGCATATCAATGGTTCGGTGCCAATATATATTCCATAAAAGACACATTTTAGTTGGTGAATGGGTGTCTGTAACTTGTTTGCAAGTGAGACTAATGTTGGCCTTAACGATTGTCCAGGGTGTATTACACTTACAACCGCTGGTACAAGCTTCAGCCTCCCATCAGCGAAGGATAAGCAGTAAAACATGATTCAATAATATACTATAACAGGGTTAACATGGCATAACCACATTGTACAAATCTCCCAAAAAACTGCCTTCTGATTATGTCGTTTTATTCATTTTCAGGCTACTTTATGTCACATGACTGCAGCTTTTGATTATCAACAATGCAACAATAAAACAAGAATACACATGTCAATTAATTAAATTGAGTGTTTGGTGATGTCTAATTCATAATAGTGGGTATAGAAAACAACACAGGTAGAAGCAGCCTGAGCAAAGCCTGGGGATTACGCCACTATTAAAAGCTTAGAAAAGCACAGAACGTCAACGCCTGTACATATGAGGCACACACATCATTACTGGGTATAAAAAGCAGAGGCTGTATTTAAAGAAATGACCTTGTGCAGCATTGACTAGGACAGGCTTGTGTAACTGAGTCAATGTGAACGTTCATTGTAGGGGGAAGTGTTAAAATACAAGGTGTTGATAGAGTTCAGATTTTGAATTGTGCCCAAAATTGATGCAAATCAAAGAAAATAAATAAAATGTTTAAGGGAAAAACTAAACCCAGCAGAAAGTAAAATTGCAATGTTTTATTTTGAACTGTTTTTCAGGCCGACACTAGATAGTTTTTTTAAGATGTCCACCTACAAAAAATCACAAATAAAATAAAATAAAATACTGCCTCTTTGTTGGATATGAGCATAATGCCTACTCTACTCAAAATTACACAAAATGGTGCAAGAGTAGTGACATAACTGTGGCTGAGGCAACACTAATGAATGTGAGAGTCTGTAAACAGCCAGAAAAGACTGGGTGTTCACAAACTCCACACAAACTATTGTTCTTAATCAGGAGAGAAAAGATGACCCAGTAAAATAAAATAAAAATTGCCCTTCATAAAGTTATAAAAAGAGAAACTGGCTTCATTTAAGTTTTCATAACTGTTGCCTTTTGGTTGGTATGCGGCTGACATTACAAGCCATTTCATGATGTGTGTAATAAAGAAGCAATTCATTTCATTTGAAGTTATTGCACATTTAAATAAGCAGTTGCACAAATGAATCTGATTAGAAACAGTGATTTTTTTAATACAAAATATTATTAAAAAGTAGTCAAAGCTTGTTTTAATTGAACCTATTACTCTTTTACTTGACTGTTATACGAGTTATGGATGTTTGTCATGCTACTGACAATAAAGCTTGAACAATGACACTAGTCATTGAGGCAAGTGGCTATAGATCTCTACATTGTAGATTTTCTTTACTCTTTGGGCAGTACCTAGAAAAAAAAAAGCCAGAAATTTTTTTGGAAGCAGTTTCTTTTAGAGTACATTATTCATTCACTCCACAGTCACACACTGGAGGTGGACCCCCCAAACATACTCACACATACAGCAGAGCCACAGACACTGGAGCCAAGTTCGGTGCCCAAGGACACAACAACAGAATGAACTGTGGGGAGAGCAGGAATCGAACTGCAAACCTTCCGGTTGAAGGACAATTGCTCTACCACCTTCGCCAAAATATATAATATATAAATATAAAGTCCGGCTAAACATGTACTATCCATCCATCTCCAACACAAGCTCTACACCTGAAGAAAATTTAAAAAGCAGAAAAAGAAGATTGATTGAAATTGATTACACACATTCTGTCTCAACAACACACACAAAAAAGGAAGATATTGGACTCAGATAGTCTCCTAAAATTTTGTGTATTATAGAGTCAGTAAAGATGAACAGTGCATTTGGCAAATAGAAAATTATGAGAAGCTATAAAAACAGTGCCAAAAGCCCAACAAAAGAGGCTTCTTCTGGCTTGGACAACTGGACTTACTTGCTTTTTATGACAGGATATTAGTGTAAAAGGCTACAATGGGCGGCCTGAGCAGTTAACGTTAACGGGGGGCTGAAGAGCGAGACACTAATATAGCAGCAGATGGGAAAGAGGTGGCATAATTGATTAAAAGAAATACTAAAATCGATCAGCAGTGTGTGTGTGTAATGAGACAGAGACAGATGTGTAGGTCAGTGCTGCGCAGGGGAGACAGATGGAGCGGAGGGCCGGGTAACACACAAGAACAACACTAGCTGCTGAATGTGTGATCTACATTAAGTAACATTGCCATGAGAAATAAAACAATGATTTAACTCTACCCCAGGAGAGAAATGTCAACTTTTGGGAGCTGAATATTGTTTTAGGATTTGCAAACCCATTGATAACCACTGAAATATGACAAAAATGTGTTGTAATACCATTTATTCATTTTCTTCTGCTTAGTACTCCTGAGGGAGTGTTGCCATATAATTGTTTACTATTTTCAAATACACTGCTACGTGTGTCCTAGAAATACTAGAATCATTAAAAAATAATAAACAATATTATTAGAGACAATGAATTATCTCTATATACTAGTCAGCACTGGTCTTGATTCTGAAATTGATCTTTAAATCACTTTTAAAAGTCCGGGTCTCCTCTCAAACCCATTAGGTCAAGGGTCTTGATGAGATAATTTTTGGAAAGTATGTCACACTGAGCTTCTCTCCTCCAGCTCTATTCTTTCCTTTTTCTAATGCTGTAATTATTATTTGTAGCATTTGTAACTAGTTCATTGCCTTCTTCTTTCCATTGCATCTCTTTGTCTTTTGCAAGTGTCTTTTGTCTTGTCTGACATGTAGCGGACATGTTATACTAAAATAAAGCTGAAGTTTGTAAATGCATGGGACACACAAGAACATTTCGATTATTATTATAAGAGTGCACAGAATACACAATAGGACCAGGACCCTATCTTTAAAATCTGTATAAATTACTATGATGACAGAAAATCTGAAATTTTAAAACACGATGCAACCTTTTTACATTTTGCACCAATTAAAGATTACTAGACCTACAAGGGGCTGTTAGATATCCATATAATTTAGTTTACTATATTATAAATTGGAAGAATTGTGTCTATAAAAGAGAGGCTATTGTCGTGTCTGATACTAAACTCCCAGCCCTCAGAACACTTTTATGCACTAACTCATGAGCAGGGAACGAGTTCAATGCCACAGAGTCTTTATTGTAACAACAACAAATCACCCGAGTAGACTACCCCCAGCTCTACTGAAGGTCTCCACTAGACTACCCCCAGCTCTACTGAAGGTCTCCACTAGACTACCCCCAGCTCTACTGAAGGTCTCCACTAGACTACCCCCAGCTCTACTGAAGGTCTCCACTAGTCTACCCCCAGTTCTACTGAAGGTCTCCACTAGTCTACCCCCAGCTCTACTGAAGGTCTCCACTAGACTACCCCCAGCTCTACTGAAGGTCTCCACTAGACTACCCCCAGCTCTACTGAAGGTCTCCACTAGACTAACCCCAGCTCTACTGAAGGTCTCCACTAGACTACCCCCAGTTCTACTGAAGGTCTCCATTAAACTACCCCCAGTTCTACTGAAGGTCTCCACTAGACTACCCCCAGCTCTACTGAAGGTCTCCACTAGACTAACCCCAGCTCTACTGAAGGTCTCCACTAGACTAACCCCAGCTCTACTGAAGGTCTCCATTAGACTACCCCCAGCTCTACTGAAGGTCTCCACTAGACTACCCCCAGCTCTACTGAAGGACTCCATTAAACTACCCCCAGCTCTACTGAAGGTCTCCACTAGACTACCCCCAGCTCTACTGAAGGACTCCATTAAACTACCCCCAGCTCTACTGAAGGTCTCCATTAAACTACCCCCAGCTCTACTGAAGGTCTCCATTAAACTACCCCCAGCTCTACTGAAGGTCTCCATTAAACTACCCCCAGCTCTACTGAAGGTCTCCACTAGACTAACCCCAGCTCTACTGAAGGTCTCCATTAAACTACCCCCAGCTCCACTGAAGGTCTCCACTAGACTACCCCCGGCTCTACTGAAGGTCTCCATTAGACTACCCCCAGCTCTACTGAAGGACTCCACACCGAACTTGGATTTTTATAATTTTTTTTACATGACCGTTTACAAATTTACGGTTGCTCCTCAGGGGGACAGAAGACCCCCTCCTTCTAGGGGGGACTTGACCATCATTCTAACCTTTGCCCTAGTTCCCTTATACCAGGCACTCATGTCCATATGTTGACCAGATCTTCCCTGTGTGTGCAATAAACTAATCATGTTTTCAAACCATACATTCTGACATTATGTTTTCTCTTTTCTATTAATATGCTTGTAGATGTATTAATATAACATCCCATACTTGATTATCATACAAAAAACACATATCATCCAAAATATTACACAACACTATTTATACATTTAGTTCTAGTACAAGTTCTGGTTTTGTGTTAGGGTACCGCTTTAGTCCATGTATTTGTCAAATAAAAGGCCCATTTATCCCCTTTAAGGCATAAGGTCCTGAGAGAGGTCTTAATTCCGAGGCAGTCTGAGTCTGCAAGT
Source organism: Neodontobutis hainanensis (assembly GCA_024349245.1). Lineage (NCBI taxonomy): Eukaryota > Metazoa > Chordata > Actinopteri > Gobiiformes > Odontobutidae > Neodontobutis > Neodontobutis hainanensis. Next base: position 1,163,742 of record JALDNG010000058.1, read on the forward strand.
TGTAGACTCCTGTTGTAGAAGCTCATTTGAATAACTAACTCCTACCTGTGAGCCTTTCTTGCTTCCTGGTAAGTTAATGATGAGTGTCTTCCCCCGGATCCCGCACACTGGTCTGGAACATAAACACAGTTAAAATAGTTATATAAATATAAGCTGTTTACTCTGTTTTCGATTCATTTAATGCTTTTAGCCATGAGTCTGACCTGGAGAGCATGCCTAGAGGTGTGACATTTAAGGACCCCATCAGCATGGCCAGAGACATCCCTGGGGCCTCGCGCTCTATCACCTCTTTAGTGGCCTGAGGGCGGGACAGACAAAGAAGAGGAACATTAACAACATCTACAAACATCTCAACACTCAGCTAATATGTTGAATGTTAAAAAAATATGCCATTTAGCACACTATTCACAATGTACACTATACCACATCGAACCAGTAGGTGATGCTATTGCAGTGCTCAGTTTGTCGAAAAATAAAATAAATGTAAAGTATTCTGTGATGGTTTAGTGCTGTTTGTAACCTATAGGAGCAGCATGTTCACATATTACAGTGTAGCTAGACTGTAGCTGCAACATAGGGTTAGCTACAGTCTTTTCCATTGGTTTTTCTGGCCCAAAACAGCAGAGAACAAAGCAACTATTTGGGTTTATAAAGGAGAACTCGCTCATAAACAATCACATAAATCCGTATTAAGATAACAAGTTTTCTTTGCTGGCGGCACAAAAGAACAAATACAAATCTCACCATTTCTATTAAAATAGGTTCAGAAAAATGTGACAAGATAATCAAAGCGGTAACAACATGTCAAGAAAAGTAAATGAATAAAAAAAGACAGCTTTGTGAAGATAACAGCAGACGCTTACAGTCAGAAAATGGTAATAAATTCCCAAAGTTCCTTGTGAATGCACGTCTAGACTCTAAACATCACGACTGCCCTTCAAATATTGATTTACAGTCCTGCTCGCAAAAAACATGCCTCAGTTGTCAGAAGACAATACAAAATCCTTATCTGACCTCTCTGCTCGCTCACGCTTCCTCCTACAACACGCAGCGTTCATTCAGTCTATGACATCAATACAGCCTTACAGTAGATGTTTTATGCCCCAGGAGGCTTCATATTGAGTGAACAAATTGAACGCACTGGAGCTTTATGAGTTTTACACATATAGAGTGTGACTGTGGTCAAAGTTTAATCGAATAAAATGAGAGTCATAAGTAACTGACTGACACCACTAAAGTATATAAAAAATATATATATTGTAGCATTGTATTGTCACACCAGTGTTATTGTAGTGTTTCAAAGGCTGTATACAGAACATACTGAGACATACTATGTTTTCAACACTGCAAAATAACAACATAGTTAAAGCTCAATAAAATTCAGTGGAAAGGGACAAGAGCAGACAAACTGAGCAATGGAGGAGAAGCACATTTATATAATTGTTTAGACTTTTAGACTTTATTTGAGAGTCAGTGTAGACAGACAGGAATTAGGATGAGAGGGAAGGAAATGACATAAGACAAACTGATTTTGGGTTGCCTAAGGATGTCTAGGTATGCCCTCTACCAGGTGAGCCACGAGGCGCCCCGAACCTCAACTCATCCTCTGTGCTATTTCCACTGGGTTTGTTCATCCGTGTGTCCCTGCAGGGCCACTGTAGGTGCTCACAGGCTCAGCAAACTCTGCTTATAGGGACCATCAAAAAATATTCAATTCAAAGAAATCCAAGCCAAAGTCCCAGGGCAAAGAGATAAATGATCTGTGGCATTTTGAATTTATGACGTGACATAACTTATTGCAGACTACAGCATATCTTCAATATGTGAATAAATTAGAGTCAACTTAAGGAATAATCATTGAGACACACGGACACTTTTTAACTCCCTAGTCCCACGATAATGTCATTAGATATTTCTTGTAACAATAAAGGGCCCAGCATAGGCTCACACATGTCTCTTGTTCAAACACAGAGACAGACACAGAGATATCCTTGTCTCCTGTATTCAGCCTGGATCAGATTGGAGCTATTATCAGTGACTACAGTGTGCACGTGTCGTCCCTTTCCAGGAAGCCTGCTGCTGTCGACCATGATTGATGAAGACCAATGATAGTGCTGAGAAGCAGCTCATCCCCTGCCAAATGGAGTGGAAGACTCTGCGGTTGGTTGAGTGCGGCACGGCAGAGACAAAACGGTAAGTAATGGGATGAATAGTCTAGAGTATCTGGTTTAAAATGTATTTCTCAAGGCAAATATCAAAATGCTAGTTAAATAAAGACACACAGACACACACAAGTGCTAGAGAGAAGTGTGCATGTATTCCACCGATGACATAGTCTTTTAATATATATATAATAAACATAAAAAAAAAAAACTTATCAATGGATACTAATGGATACCAACAACTAGGGCTGTGCACTTACATCAGGACCAAGGTTTTAGTTCTGTGTTGTATCTTTATCTGCTTTTGAATGTTCTTCTGTAACAGCTTAAGTCTATGTAGTTATTACATGTTATTACAGTTTCTTACACATAAAGACACACATGTATTAAGTGTAGTTTAAAATAGTGTCAGTGTCATTGTCAGTCAATAAAGTTGTTTTAAATGCCCAATGGTTAACACACCTATAATTCAGTGTTAGATTTGAGCGTGCCCAGATGTGTGTACTTGAGTTCTTTTGTCTGTTCTGGTGTCTCTATGCTGTCTGTTTTAGAGGCTAAGCGTATTTGTACAAAGGGTGGAAAACAAGGGCGTGACCTGATGATGGTCAGGTGGACTGAAATGTTTAAAAATCAACAATTCTAGCTTGAAATATAAAGAACTAATGCTTGTTGTTGGTATATACCTCTTAACTCTTTAGAATGATGGACCTGTTTATGTATTTTGAGTTTCCTAATCCACTGGTAAGAAGACACTGCTTAAACGGACAGAACCCAATCAGGCATTACATGATGACCAGTGATGAGTGAAGGGAATGCCACTAATTGTGTTTCGACCATGGCACCTGGCAGTAGAAGTGATTTATTGAAATTGGCAACACTCTGTTGCGTTGATTTACAAAGTGAGTGAATTTGACAAGTGCCACATTGCAATGACTCGATGACTGAGTCAGATCCAAAACTTGAGTGCAGTGGTCAAAAACGTGCACGGCAGAAAAAGAAGAACCGGGCACAGGGCCTGTCTGGGCTTCTGATGGCACTTCAGAAAGCAAGATCATGGAGAACCAACACTGTACTCTGCCATTCATTATCTCCAAATTTGTGATATTAAAACATATTTACAGTTTTACAGTAAATCAATAAGGATTCCATTTTGGCCTTGTTATTTCCCAGGTGTCTGTTGGGATAGTTACACCGTGTGTTAATCCTCACTCCAGCACAGAGAGAAACTGGCTAAAGGCTGCAGAAAAAAAAGCAGGCACCATTTTATTTACAAAGCATTTTAAAGACAGATGATGTTATTCAATCCTTTTGTAACAATAACTTAATCCTGTGTGACTATTTTTAACTGTAAATCTATTTTTACAGACTTTGATTCCAAACGTAGCTACATTTTAATTTCAATGGTGTCATAGCAGAATGTGTTCATATCTGGCATGTACTGTCTGAGGTGTTACTGCAGTGGAGTGGTGGTACATTGTTACTCCTCTGAGCCAACGTGCCAAGACTGCAATATGTCACTAAGTATCAACAAATATGTCCATTTCCCACGTTTAGTTAAATCAGCTCATTATCCGTTGGATGCTCTTAATAAGCACAAAAGTGCTGCTTTGAGAGATAATAATGCACAGAAAAGGATACTAACCTCTGGCGTGACGTCTCTCGGGGCAAAGCCAGTGCCTCCGGTGGTTAGGATGAGGTTGAGTTCTTTTTCATCGCACCAGTCCACCAGAGTCTCCTGTTAAACACAAACGAAAACACAAAGGGAAAGTTACAGCAGGTATAATACCCCAATAAAATAAAAAAAACACTGGTTGCAGAAGAGAGGAATAGATTGTACATACCTTGATTTCATCTATTTCATCTGGCACTACCTTGTACGCCACAATCATACCTCCCAACCTGAAACCAGAGACATTACAGACATTAGCAGCAGTTTGTACTAGCAGTTACAGTGTATTGTGTAAGTCTTCTAACAACTTCTTATTAGAAATACACTGTTATCTGCTTCAGACATCCCTTGCCTCTCAACCAATCAGGAACGACCTGGGTGTTGCAATATTTGGCCTTTAGACTGACCGGCCCATATGAGGTCAATGGGACATGCCTATAAGCCAATCTCATTTAACTTAAAAAACACTGATACATAGAAAATAAACTGTGAAAAAACATTTATCCAATATATTTTACCCAAGTCAAAGGAAAAATACTTGTTGAGGGACTATTAGGAGCACAGCCCACAGACAAAAATAAAATAAAAGAACAAGAATGACCCAGAGCAGCATTTGGATGCATTTTAAATCCAAATAGAGAGTTTCTGTTGGTTAGGGCATTCCCTTTTCCAAGTAGTTTTGTGGATATTGTCATACACCTACCATACAGTTTAGTGCTTTTTTATTTGATTCTCCCTGGTTTAAGTGTGTCTCTTAGTAAATACAAGCAGATTAGGAAATATTATTGTGGCTTGAAAAACCCAGAATTGTTAGATTTCACTCTGGGCTAGTGTAAAGCATAACGGTGCTACATGGCACTCAGATTCTGTGCAGATAAAGGCAACTACAGTAGCTCTGCAGGGACATGCTGTTGTCTATGAACAAAGTCTGTGAAAATAGGTCAGATTGTGAGTTAATATGAAAAAAGGAAACTAAATCACACCACACAGCAGAAAAGTGTTTAAACTATCTTGCACAATGTTGTACAATAGCAGCTGGAAATAAAGCCATAAAGAAGGACAACGAGATGCTTGAGTAAAAAGTATGTGACAGAATGCCCTTGACCATTTTCTTTCCTAAAAGTACTGTTCACAAGGAGGATCGCAGCTCAAACGACGAGCCACAGTGACCTCCTGTGGCCAAACGAGACACGACAGCTTAAAAACACAACCCCAGGCTCAAGGTGAAGCCTCTGCACAGACACTCCTTATGTAACCGTTTTTTTAAGGGAGTGCTATTTTAGGAAGAGAACTGCATCATGTTTCCCGCCACACAACAGACACTTAAACGCTAAGGTAGCCTCACTAAAACAAAAACCATGAACTCTGAGAGGGTTGGATAAATGAGATGCTTATACTTAAGTATTTTAGTTAGTTTAGTGATCGTTTTATGTCTCAGTTCCAGGGAGAAAGAATCTAATATGGCAACAAGTGTGACATAATCAAGCACGACACTCTCGGTGAAGATGTCTGCCTCGGAGAAAAAGATGCAAAAGGAGTCATTAAAGTTTTATGAAACGCTGCACATGTAGTAGGACGCCGTCACTAATACAATCTACACAGACAACTGCACACAAGCATACCCCCCACCCCCCCACACTGACATCCCTGACTGATTTACCCCTGCATATATCTCTACGTGTGGTGCACGTGTGTGTTTGTGTGTCCATGTTACACATCGGGAGAGTAAAGGAGGAGCTGTCAGGACAAATCACCTTTCTTCCTCTCCCGGGGTTTTTTTTTTTATGCCGTTCTGTTGCAGCCCAAATGAAAATATGCTCAACACAAATAACTAGGGTTCCTTCCCACCGTTTCCTAGGCAACCCCTCCTGTCTAAAGCCTAAGTGTTGTTCATCGCCAGAGTGTGTGTGTTTGCCAGCGAATGTTTGTTTTTTTTTGTAACTATTGGGGATGCCATTTTTGTACAAAGCAGCAATATGTTGTTGACTAGACATTTTTTGAGAGTGTCCCGGAAAGCCTGCGAATTTGTGGGATATGCAACAGCTGCAGCATATGCCACTCACTCAATACAGAAGGCCATACAATATTTATACATATCCTATTAGATTACATTTGGCCACAGGTTTAGCAATGAAAAATCTTAAATTCAGTGATTTATCATTGACATACACATAATAATGCATAAACTGGAAGGTGTGTGTGTGTGTGTGTGTGTGTGTGTGTGTGTGTGTGTGTGTGTGTGTGTGTGTGTGTGTGTGTGTGTGTGTGTGTGTGTGTGTGTGTGTGTGTATGTGTGTGTGTGTGTGTGTGTGTGTGTGTGTGTGAACCTATGTGCCCAAATATAATACAGAGGAGGTGCCATCAGTTTGAGTAAAATCTTTCAAAAAATAAATCAATAATATGGCTTTTAACTTTTAAAATCAAGCCTTGACTACGCCACAGAAGTTGCAAAAATACACTCAGAGCATATTGGATTTTTATTAAGAAGAATCAGAATCAGAATCAGAATCAGAATGAGTTTTTATTGCCAAGTATGCTTGCGCATACAAGGAATTTGTTTTAGTGACATAAGCTGCCAGTACACAGATACACCAACACACAGACAACAAATAAGTGTATAAACATACAACAAATAAATAAGTGTATAAACAGATAACAAATAACAAATAAGTGTATAAACAATATAAACAATTGTGCTATAGATGATAATTGAAAGGGATTGGATAAGAAGCAGGGATGTACTAGGATGGAGGGGTAACAGATGAATATAAGGATATTGCACTTTTTTTTTGCATAAGCATAAGTGGGGAAGATGAAACTGCCCACTTGCACTTGTTAGTTTCTCCACAGACTAATGTAAAACAAACATTTATCAAGTCAAGTGATAACTTTACATTTATGCGTTTATTGACTGCTTTTACGATTAATATAAACTATCTGTGTTTATCTGAATATATCAAAAACTTGTAAAATAGTGATGATGGCCAAGTTATATCAATGATGTGATTTGAGACTCAACCTTATCAATGCACTGTAACCACTTGATAAATGTAGATGGATGTAACTTTGTCGGGACACAGTCTGAGGTTTGAAGCTTAGAAAAAGAAAAAAGAAGCAAACGAGTAATATTGTTTACACAGCTGTCAAGGGAACTGTAGTGATAAGATATTGTATTATCCTGTAGGTCACATGACATACAATCATTTCGATTATAACAAGTAATTAAATAACTTAATTGCTTGTTGGCGACAGAGTGACAGAAGCTCAAACATATATATATTTTTAATTACTGCCTAAGATTTGAGCTCAGGTGACTTACAAAAAAGGCTGCCGAGGGGGTACTCTTGAACATATTCACCACAATACCATCAGTGACACCGGAAAATACAAAAAAATATGTTTTTAACTTACAAAAAAGAAAGGAGAGCAACCTCAACTCTAGGCAAAAAACATTCTTCCATACTAGATTTATATTTGCTTGAATTTTTTTTTGGTTCTGCAGATTTTCCAGCTTTGTAAGATGTATTCTGTTCTAAATTTAGGAAGAGGCCCAGAAACATTTTAATACCCCTCTCACTGCTGTGTACATCCTATTCGAGTGTGAAGAGTTACACCATAAAGCTCTTCTTGAAGACAGGAACTAGGGCCAGTCAGAAAGGAAGAAAGGCTTTTTGCTGGAGGTGTGGACAAACCTTGATATGGGCCATGGGAAGGACTAAATGGGGAATGGAGTGGGGCAAGTGGAGGGAAGCGGGGGTGGTATAGTTTTGTCTTGAAAGCCTAGATGCCTCTGCCAAATATAGCTATGAATAAAAGACGAGCTATGGGGAGAAATAAGTGAAAATGGTGCGTGATACTTAACAAGAGAGGGGTAGAAAGCATGTGTGTGTGTAAGCCAGCTGCAAATCTCGGCCGTTTGTGGGACACTTCCAAGATGAGACCCATCTGCAGGGCTGAATTTATTAATAATACAGGTCTTTTGTACGTGGCACTCAGTTGTACTCTCCGTTTCCTGCTCTTCACGGGAGAAAGTAGTAGTGGCATGGAGCCCATTACGTGGCTGTTGTTGGTTTGTCCGAATGTAAGAAAGCTCTCGGGGGGTCACCTCTTGACGTCCTGCTGTGATAAGAGCTCTGAGTGCTCAGCCAGGGGTCCCGCTGTCATATTCCTACTCAATGCCACTAAACAATTTAATTTAGTCATGTTGTTGTCCCAGATGGGAATCTTGATTTGACAGGAATACACACCACAACTACTATGTGTAAGAACATGATACTAAGAAAGCATATTTCATGAAGACGTCAAACCTGACTTTACTGCAGCTGTCCTTTGGCCAATGGGAGCTGCCAATAACAGTCTCTATAACAGTCCCGATTCTGTGTTTGTGTGTCCCCTAACTGTCTCCTGAGTGTGGAATGTCATGGCCTACTGTCACCTATTCATGTCTGAAAGGTACACTTTTGGTTTGGTTAAAAAAGTTCACAGACAAAAGCAGACTACTGTATTTGTGACTGATTAAGATAAATGATTGAGTATGACTTATAACTATAACCAAAAACAAATGAGCTTGAACACACATATTGAGTATAAGATACACTTTGCATGGGCTACATTGGACTAGCTGTGGAATTTTAATGTACACTGAAGCTCAAGAATGTGACAGCACTCATTGCAGCTTTTGGGAAAACATAGTCAAATGGAAAACCAAAGTGCAACTAAACAGGAACTGACAATTAATACAAACTTATGTGAAGTTGTCTTATGACTTATGGGAGAGGACTATTGAGACAGATGCTGTATGTTCCAAATAGTGTCTTTTTCTTATTTCACTTGTTTATGTGGCCAAAAGGTTAAACTGGTAGAACCAATGCCACTGGTGAAAAGCCCTGCCTTAAAGAGCTGCATTTATTTATCAGGAAGAATTTGCCGTTTCTGAATTACAGATATACTGTCAAACTGTCAAAGTTATCATAACATAATTACAACAAGAGAGCTAACAAATGTGATAATACAACTTAAAACAACAACTTAATCACTACAAAATGGTGTTCTTGTACTCAAATATGGAAACTTGTAGGTAGGTCTGGCTGATGTCTCTGTCCTTGAGACTGTATCATTCCTTTTGCCACATACCATTTTTCTCTCCACCTGACACACCTCTGGAAGCTCCCACATGTCGGCTTGCTGATTGATTGCACGTGCCAGTGTGGGCCTGTGTGTGTGCACCAGTGAGACTGTGATTATGGCTTATGTTACATGTCCTGCTGCGTCGCCACTCTTGCTCTGTCTTTCTCTTTGGTCTCTGTCATGGCGGCTGTGGCACTATGAGGACACCGCGTCCTGGCAGCTCAACCTGATGGAGCTGCTGTTTTGGATTAACATTGGCTTCGGAGGAGGTCAGCCAGAGCTGCTTTGCATCAGCTCCCGTCAGCGCTAACACAAATATTACTGGACATTAACGCTGAGAATTAATGTCCGGAAGAAAAGTCCAACCTCAACCCTAGGTCACCTTTGCCTACAGTGGCATAAATTCAAAAACACCAAGCCTTTAACTGTACCATTATAGCAAAACAACTATCATTATCACTATAGCAATATTATTACAATATTACAAAGCTAATCAAAACTATTTGGAAAGATGTCTAGTTGACTGAAACTGATTGAACAGACTGAATCGACTAAAATTCCTGAATCAAAGATTGTAGGTATCTGAAAATGCCACCTTTTAGTGTCTGTCCGTATAAGCTCCTCCCCCAAGCTCTGTGACTCGCAATTGGCTAATGGACCTCCTTGTACATGCATGTTGGGATTGTAAAGCCATTTGCCCATTAACCTTTCTCATTGGTCGACTGCTTTCAAACATGAACCACCTAAGTGAGGCTTGATTCCTTTGGGAGCTCACAAAATGTTAAAAAGTCTTTCCAGGAGCAAAACATCAAGATTGTTAGGGGAAAAAAAATGCTAGATATCTCAGCTGTGAGGTTTGGGACTTTTGAAAAACTCTGGTGCAGGTTGAGTGTTGCCTGATTTTTGCCTGAAACACACACCTCCTTTTTGATTAACCCTTACTTATTCAATTGTGAATGTATTGTATGTTTACTACTATTCTCCGAGTATCACTGATGAATTCCTCTGTTATGTTTCAGAGCTTTATCAGTGCCATGTTAGTCAATAATACAATATAAAGGAACACCAGGCATAACAATAGGCATTGAAACGGTAGCTCGAGCAGGAAAAGCTAACACTGATTAATCAAGGTAAACCGTGTAATTTAGACTCTACTTGAGCAAACAAAGCATATGTTTCAAGGATTTTAAAAGCACACAGATACACACTCACTGATGTTTGTGTGCCCAGACAAAATAAACCATACACTCACACACTGCTCTTTTCAGAGCACACACTTGACACGTATATTACAAATCAATCTGAAAAGGAACATAACAAAAACAAAAGCGCTGACACAAGCGACACTTAAGCTACAGACTGATGTCATGGTCATCGCTTGGATGGATTGGTAAAGAACGGATTTCATGGGAAGTGCGTCTGAGAAAGGCACAAAGGGTCAGTCATAAAGGATATTGAACACAGAATGATATGTATATCTGTGTTTATATACTGTATTTATCAGATAAATTGTGTTAATCTATGATCCTATAGTGGCCATATCACACACTAAAGCTTCTTTTATACATCTTCAGAGGATTTCAGGAGATCCACGGCACTTTTTCCTGACTTTTTTTGTTCATACATGCAGCAGTGTGTTTTGCTTTAGTTCTCTTTAGTGTCTCTTTTATTGCTTGTGTACAGCACTTTGACCAAATGCAGTATCTTTAAAGGGCTTTATAAAAAATGGTTGTTGTATTGTTGATATTACATGTATTAAATTAAACACATTTAAACAGTGTAAAGAAATGTACAATCAAACTGGGGATAGTGAAATGCTTCTGGACACTTCACTTACAGCACCAGTCACATGATCTAAACGTCACCAACACGCATGGCACAAATCAGGTAAAGATTTTTCCTGCTTTAGCCTCTTTCCTGCAATAGCTCTTTTTCTGTGTATGTTGGATTTCTTTCTCTATCGTGCAAAACCCAAGCCCCAGCATGTTGTACTGAGGAGATACATTTAGTTCCTCAGCTACTTCCATAAAAACAAAAAACGTTCAAACATATGTAGTTGTTTGTAAATTAAGTAAGAACTTGGGCAGTATTCGTTTGTTACATGAGTACGTTCAGCAGCTCAGAAAAGGACCGTACTCACAGGGAGGGATCGTGGACGAGATCTTTAAGGTTGACGCCGCTTCGGTCCTCGGCAAGGTTTCGAAAACAGCTGTCACTCACTAAACAGAGAGAAGAAGAGAGAAGAAACAGGTTACAAAGCAGCAAGAATATGTATCTATTCAAAGTTTTTAGATTTTACTTTAAAACTCCATTCTTTCATTCATTCATTTCTACCGCTTTGTCCCTTTAGGGGTCACGGGTGACTGGAGCCTATCCCAGCAGCTTTGGGCCTGAGGCGGGGTACACCCTGGACAGTGGCCAGTTAGTCGCAGGGCTGACATACAGAGACAGACAGTGACAGACAACCATTCACTCTCACATTCAGTCACTAGGGACACTTTAGAATTGCCAATTAACCTAAACCTAAACATACATGTCTTTGGACGGTGGGAGGAAGCCGGAGTACCCGGAGAGAACCCACGGTAACACGTGGAGGACATGCAGACTCCTCACAGAAAGACCGGAGTCGGCCGGGTTTCGAACTCATGACCTTCTTGCTGTGAGGCAGGAGTTGCTAACCCCTCTGCCACGTGCAGAAAACTCCAAACTGACTGGAAAGTATTTCATGTTTGCGCCTTTCCTTTTTAAGCCTACCAGGGAGCAAAATAGGCAATAGTGGGTTGCACAGGTTTGGTAATTCACAGGAAATATTAAATAATGTTTGCTTAAAATACATCATTTTGTAAAGTCTGTGTTAATGACAGACTATAGAAATATCAGCCAGTCTGATTACACTACACATTGTAATCCTACAAGACTTTGATGACCTGAGTCCACGTAGAGCCACACACCTTTATTGTCTCGTCGCATAAAAGACTGCAGCAGGTGTGAGCCACATGACTCATCTCAGACGTACGGATGGAGTGATGGATAGAGCGAGACATGTGGCCCGAAACATAAAGACAACAGAAAGATACAAAGGGGACAAAGAGGAGGTGTTCCGTGATCTAATGGGACCAAACGTAAACGAACACAACCCAAAATACATACAAGATTCTTTTTAGGGATATAGTGTGACGTGTGTGAAGATTTTAAAATGTTCAATCCATGAACAAGCAAATATATTTGACAAGGAGGAACTTTAATTTGAAAGTTTTCCAGCTCCATAAACCGTTTCCTCCCATCATCCACCCGTCCATACTGAATACTGAAACCTTTGTCAACTTTGGGAACACAGTGTTAATATTTAAGCAACTAAAGAAACACTATGCAACTTTTAATATAAACACCCAACAAAAGGGTCTGTCTGCAGCAAAGTCACATGACACTGTCAAGTCTTATCATATTATGTATAAATCGATAAGTTTAGTGTTCTTGTGAGATGTTAGCTTGGCCAGTTATATAGTGGAGTCTCTGATGAACCAAGCACACTGAAACTATAAACACCTTATTTTTCTTTTTTTACATCAACAAGCCATCAAAATGACTTTAAGACTATATATTTTAATGACGATATGTACAATAAAATTTGGAATAGGCTACATAATGTTGCTTGAAACATTTTGTGCGGAAGTGGGAATCCTGAAAGCAAAGTGTGTAAGAACAACTGCGCCGGAAATAGCGTGTTTGGTTGAATTTGGTTGAGACTGGTCTTCAAATCATATTATGAAGGTCTCTATCTACTCTGACAAGCCAAAACCATAACTGATTAACCTGCCAACTTTATTATTATTGTTCCCTAGTCTTTACCCCATGTATCATACATAATCTTGCCTCCTTTCATTTAAGTGTTGGTCTCAGACATGACTTGATTTTTGGTGGAATTGTGAGGACAATAACATTTGAAAAGGGAATGCATTTTTAAATGGGGAAAGCTTTGCCAATGGAGCAGTGCTGAGGAGGTAAACAGGGGGTGTAGGACGTTGCTTAGGGCTCTGCAAATAAATGAGAGAGTGCTGACATTTGCACACAGCTCTGAAACAAGAGACTGCGTTCGGAAGGGGGAGTTAGATGTAGCGGGGGCAAGCACATGGAATAAAACGCAGCCTGGCTTTAGAGGGGCACTGCTGCATAAAAAAGAGGGAACTTCCTTCAAGACTGCAGTATTCCTTACAAACACACACGCAGAGAGATCTCCTCAGCCTTTCTCTCCCAGCTACCCCTTGATCTAAAAATAGCCACTCCACTCTCCTACAAGAGGCAGCAACTATTCTGAACCAATCAACATGCTCTGTCAAAGGCATCGGTACCCACCACCCCTCGATATAAATGTGTGTGAGAGTGTGCAACACGGGGGAACTCCTAGTTTTAAGGTAATAAAGCAGCGCCCCTCCCTTCCTTTCCCATCAGCTGCTGCAACACACACAAAAGGCAGCAAAAAAGAACAGAAAAGTAGGGAACAAGAGTGGGATCACGCTGCAGCGGAGATGGCTTTAAAGGAATATTAATGTAGAGCTGAAGTGGATTCACAAAAAGCTGCTACCCACTTAGCTCCGCATATCCACCTTTCTGCAGGTAAAACCCCCGCCATACACCTGTACTTTCTCCAATCCAGTGTCAATTCCCTCAAAGCAGCCTGGGTTTACCGTGAAAAGGACCGGGGGTGTAATTAGGCCAAGCAGACAGAAGCCAATGTAACAGGGGACCCATGGACAATGCTGTTTGATTTAGACCCCCTGCTGTTCCTCAGGCATATCAGGGTAAAAAAGTAGAAGTGTGTGTGAAATGACCTATGATGTCATCTTTTTGCAAGAGAGACATAACACCAGAGTATATGGTAACAAGTAATGTATTCCAAAAAAAATCCTAAAAAAATGACTTTAGCTTCTGGATTATTCCAAATATCTCCCTTGATACTTTCTGGTCAAATGATCAGAAATCATGTTGTGGATCCTTGACATCAGAGAAAAATATATGTATAAAATAAAATAAAACTGTTTATCTGTCAGAGGTTTTCAGAATAAAGGTAAACAAGGGTGTAAAACTGAAGCTCTTATATAAAATATCTTAATATAAAATTCTGCCCACCAAAGGAATTATAGCAAAAAGAATCAATGTGCAATTTACATATGCACATAACACACAATACCAAAGGTTTAAACATTTATGTGTTCTTGTACAAACCAATCCATTAATAACCTTTATGTGAAGTTAAGTCGGTTGTGGAGAGAAGCCAAATAAAGCAAAGATACTTGAAGACAACTTCAGAAGACACTGGTATCCTTCTGCAGTGCAACTGATTAACATTACACCCAGGGACCTGTGTTTAAATAATTCTGTTTCACACCAAAAAGTCACTGTTGAACCAGAACAGAGCACATGTCAAGTCATTTTAAAGGTTTAGTTAAAACCCAGTCCCAAGTGTCCCAGTCTAGTGGGAGCTATTCCCCACACATAAGAGGAGTATACGTCCCACTAAAGGATAAGCACTAGGTCGGACAGAACCCTGTCGAAGCAGAAAAGGGGTCAGGACCTGGTTTGCTGATGATGTGACAATCCTGGTCAGTCATTAGGGACGTATCTATTAACTAAGAAAAAGCCAGATGCCTTTAAAAATGATTGAGAAAGGAGTAAAAAAAAATACCAAAAAGGGTGTTGCTTCAGTTTATATTTTAGCATTACCTTACAATATAGACTTTAGCATAAAAACAGTCACTCTTATGAATCTTACATTTTGTTAAAAGCCATGCACTTTGTCACAGGAATGACTGGACTGCAATTTTTTTTAATCATTTACACGTTTTCATTTTTTTGTGCATGGATAAAAGTGCAACATTGCAATACTGCAGTAGAATATTTGTAATGCCAATCCCCCAGTATTGAGGCTGAAAGTGATGTCAATGTCCCGAGGCTATAGCAGTGGGGGGAGAGCTGGCCTCAGCTCTTAAAGTGTTATAGAGAGGACTACAGTGCTCACACATGGGACCTGTAGACGTGCAATCTGAACATAAACAGAGGCTCATACATGCTCTGTAAAGGTTAATCACTAAGTCGTATATGATTGGGACACAGGGGGCAGCGTCAGGAGACTAGAGATCAGGGAGAGACAAGTCAATATAAAGATGAAAAATAAAACTAACTTGATTAGTAACCAAAATGGAGTGGCCAGTTACACATGACAAAAAAAGACCACGGTTTAGCAGGGTTTTTGTGCCAAATCTGAAGAAAACTAAACAAAACAAAAAAATACTCTTTTTTCATATTTTATACAAGTAGAGTAATGGAAAGGTAGAGGTAAAAAGCTCAGCTCTCTTACCAGTTGAACTCAGAATAGAAAAAGTCTCTTGGTATAACAGAAAAAACGCTGTCCAGGTGTCTTTGCTTTGACCTTTTCTTTATGGGAAAAGTAGTGCAGATAAGGACTGTACAATATAAAGATATTTCAATGCATAATACAGCCATGGAAGTCCATCATAAGGGCCACATCAAAGTCTGATCTAAGAACTGCAGCTTGTCTATTAAAAATCTCTAAAAATGTTCAGCCTTTATTTAAAAGAGACAGGAAACAGGTCGAGAGAGGGAGAGGGGAATCACATCAGTCGAAGATAAAATGGACATTGAACAGTACTATTTGAAGCGTTAAAGCAGATCAGTAAACAGACTATATTTGACCCGTCTGTGCAAAAAGGCAAGGGCAGGCTCTCTGTCAGATTAGCCAGCAGGCTACCTTCAGTAATACAGTAGTGCAGTGAGCTAACAGGCTACGTGCTGTCAGTCTGTCAGCCACTAGCACACAGTATTCATAAACTACTGCTCTGTTCACTCCATCATTTCCAGAACATAAAGCAGTCAGCACTCATTATCTCCCTGGGATCCCATGCTAATGGGGCTTTCCCTTATAGCAGGTCCACACAAACAGACACACATACACACCGGCTATAACGTCAGATATAAACAGATGTCACACTCCAAATGTAAAGTAACACACGCCTTTATTCTTAGACAGATGAACAAGAACAAGAGAAGCCTTGGACACATCCATGGATCAGCAGACAGACACAACTTGTGCTTGTGCCAAAGCCTGCTTCCAGTGGAGTTATCTGTCATTATGACACTTCTGCATATGAAAACAGACCTACAGAAACTATTATTTAAAGGATACTAGAGATCTTATCGACGGTTTGCGGGGGCAGCAGTCTTAGCAGAGATACCCAAACTTCCCCTTCCCCAGACACCTCCTCTAGCTCTTCCAGGGGGATACCAAGGCGTTCCACATGAGCATTGAAGTCCCCCCAGCAGGGGAACCCGTTCAGGTCACTTTCCAACACACTTCCCAGACTCCAAGAAGCCGCCCAGGTGCTCTAAACCTCGGCCCGTAAGCACAAAGGACTTTGAGAGACCGACCCCAGGCCTGAAGGCACTGTGAAGCGACCCTCTCGTTCACCGTGATGAACTCCAACACTAGGCATGCGAGCCTCAATCCCGGGCCTGCCTTGCCATACGTCACAGTCCTTGATTTGAAAGTGTCCATAACAACATTCTAAGCTGCTTTTGGTCTGGCTCCTCACCTAGAACCTATTTTCTTGTGAGACCCTAACAGGGGCATATAGCCCCCAACAACATTGCTGCTAGGGTCATTTGGGTACTCCAACCCCTTTACCACTATAAGGTGGCAATTCAAGGAGGGGACAACTTAATATTTATGCATAATTACACATAAATTATCACACCAGAATGAGTATATTATATCCCAAAATGTTGGCTCACATTGATGGCAATGGCTTCCAGCCCTGGAAAAGCAACTGTGCAGGTCATATACAGGACTGGACTGACATTTGCTCGTGGCGTCCTGTACACTAATATGCCACAAGCAAAGTGACAGTATTACACTGTGTCTTTTATTGGCTTGCTCTGTGTCAAATGGAAACACTGGGCTCCAGGCTTTGGATTAAAAGAGCTTAATGATAAACGGAGGCATGGATCCGCCTCCAGATTGTATAGAGGTGGAGCAGACATGTGACTGAGGGGCTTTTGGTGCTACAGCCCCCTCATAGCTACAAAACCACCAGAGGAGGAACCTGCACTTTTACTTCACGGCGGGGTAGGTTTCCAAATTAATAAAGGCTTCCCTGTGCTGGGAAAAATATAGTAGCAGCAATAACAGATAAGCTAATGTAATATAAGCCGCTGTATCTTAGCAACCTTGTTAATTCTGAGAGCAGTGGGGTAAGCAGCGCACGAACAGCATCCATCATTAAAGACACACCCAGCAGCAACGCACCAATTACTCTCAAAGTCTCAAACTCTCCACACCAGGCCCAGGCACATGCTTTGGTACCATTAGCAGCTATCTCAGTCTCAGTGTGTGTTCACATGTGCAGGGCTCGGCTCACACATCCTGAGGCTTACTGTAAGCAGCCGGAGAACGGAGCGGAACAATGGGATCCTAATCGTTGGGCTGCATTTCAAAGCTTCCCTCTGTACAACACTGTTTCCAGATAAGATTTGAAAATGCTATTTATATCCGCAGGGAGGGGAGCCAACCAGCCGCTTGCTTTTCATTTATTTGAATTCAGATCTAAATTGAGGAGGAGTTACATAATGTGAGGAGTGCAACACTCCACCTGCTACTGCCGAGCCAGCCATTGAGGAACACTACAGAGGGAAGCCGCCCCAAAATGTGGAATACCCACACTAATACTGCAGCTAATAATTACTCATATCGGCTTAATAAGCAGTGCTTACTACACCACTGGCTCATCCATCTGGGTACAGCAGTGGGCTGATCCATATCTCAAATCCAAACCTACTCCAGCATAGGTAGGCCAAAATCCTAGATCCACAACAGAAAAAAGGACTTTGCGCTGTAAAGCTATGCAGAAAGGAGACACTATGAAGCCTGTCTCCCACTGATTTCTTTTCCAAAGAATGCAACAAACTACAGGCAAATTAATATGTTTATTTGATGTTTATTTGATAATTTTTATAGATGCCCTTGTGAAGATTATTGCGTCCAATATTGAGTTCAACAACCATTCCAATTACTTTTCATGGGGATAACTTACAATGTGATTGATTATATTAAAGACAGAGTGTGGCTGTAGTTAGTACAACTTCAACTACAGGTCTTACAAAAAACAGCACAGCAACAAAAATTGCATCAATGTGTTTTTAAAGGCTCTCTGGGTATAATAATTTTGTTTTAGTCATTTTCACTATCAATCATCTGCACTGAGCCAAGGAAAAAAACAACAAAGTGTGTACCCCTTTCACCAGATGTGCAGAGACCACTGTGTCCCAGCCTCATCCCTTTCCTCAGTTGAGTACAAGTACCTTCTTTCTGGGCCAAGAATAAAGAGGAGAGGTGTCAGGATGGACATGAGGACTGCTCAGGGCACAAACCCAGACCTGACAGGATTTCCATAACACAGAGTAAAGAAAAGAGAAATACTGTCATAGACATAAAGTGAATTGTAAAGAGAGAACAGCATAATAAGCTAGGTAAATGGATGCAATAGAAGTAGAGCATCTAATCTATGCCTGTCCTATACCAACTGACTCATTTTTTCCATAGTCAGCCTACAACCAATCTCCATTCTGCACAGCTTCCCACTTGAACCTCTTGTTGGTCCATATTCTGTTGGAAAGCCTGAGATGGCAGCCACATACAGCTAGTATGCACACAACAAAGTCCTGTCCTATTGATGTTTTTTGACATCAATATACACACCTATAAATATTGAAGAGACACTAATGAAGCCATAGAGTTTCCAGAGTTTACTTACACAGCAAGGAAATCCCTTTAATACCACTCTCCCAAATTTCTCCACAACTTAATCACATGCGGTGTTCCGTGTTTGTTATGACACAGGAAAACATAGTAGCAATAGTCCTACAAATAGTCCGAAAACAGTTAACATAACCCTAAACCTTGACCTAAACGGATAAATCAGTATAATGTTCTCCGATACTGCAGTTCTAGTGTGTCTGCTTTTTATTTTGAAAACAGAGGCAGAAAATAGCTGTTTATTAAAAATAATCCCTTTTTGTGTTTTCTCTTATTCTTCACATAATTTCCCAAAGTGTTTTTCTTCCTCAAATCAATTGATTGGTGGTGTTTGACAATCCACCACACCCCTTTGCAAATATTACCCATAAATCACCGGCTCAGTGTATAATGAGGCTTGTTTCTAACGACAACAGCCGTGATGAATGTGTCTATGGGCTGCTATGGCATTATTATACGGTGAGGCAGGAGGCCGCGTGCAGTATGTGTGTGTGAGCAGTAGGTCTATGCGATGCTTGGGCGGGTTGTGTGGTCGTGGGTGGATGAGATATCACAGCTTTTCCTCAGTGTAGCGTGACATTTGGATGGCAGAGGGCCCACGGCAAGCCAGCTCTCAGTGGCATTTCCAACAGCTGTTTACACACACGTTCGCACAAACTTACGCAGCGCTGTTTAAGAAATGCATGAGCGAAGTCATTCATTTTGATGCAGTTTACTCAAAAAAGCCACACTAGATGTCATCAAGCCATGTATGAATTCACAACAGAAGGAAAAACACAAGATGGATTTCATCAATACATGTAGTTCTATGAAAACATGTGCCATTGAGATTTTTCACCATTTATTCATACAAGGTTATACTGTATGTAATTTTGTATGATTATATTCTGTATTAATTTTGTGAGATGGCTTTTACATCTGACTCATATCAAGTAGGAATAAACCAGTCAGAAGCATAGATTGTAAATAAAAATGGATGTAATCCATTTGGTCCGCTATTTACCTATATTGTCGTTATGAAAGGGCAATAAAATGGCGGTTACATCCAGGCTTTTCCGCTTTTACTGCTTAGTAAAACAATAGTTTTCAGATAGCATAAACAGACATATTCATCAAAAACAATTCCAAAGAGACACACTGACTGTTTCACTCTTGTCCATTATAGGCACAAGGTGGTATTTTTTGTTTCCTGCCAGTGCAGAAAACAAAGGCTCATACATGGCAACCTATGCTAAAAATAACTGTGACAAAGGAACACACAATAAACATATGCTGTTTTCTTTTCCACAGATATATAAAATATTTTGCTCCACTCTGGCTCTTTGTGGGCATCAGAGAATAAATTGTTGAGATCTGCCCATGACAACAGTTGTATAGTTTGGTGCTTGTAATGTAAAACACTCTGGAGAATATCCAGATATTACAGTTTCTAACAGTCTGCACTTTTTACCTTACTTTTACCTGAATCCATGCTTTCCTTCCCATTTCACTGTCTGTGTGTTATCTGGGGCTATCCATTAGCAAGCTGCTACTCTTCTCCAGTTGGAAGCCAGAATGAGCTTGAGAGCAGCTCTATTGATCTCAATTGAAATGTGCTTACGCTGGCATCAATATAGCTGCACATTTCTGATACCTCCCGTTAGAAGCTTGCCTCCCTCCCTTCCTCCCTCCTCCTTCATCCTCCAAGCTGCTGATGCAGGGAAACCCAGGCTGCACCAGTTCAACCACAGCTAAGCTGCACATTTCCACTGTGTATCCTTCACAAGCTGTGTGAAGCTGCTCGGAAAATACCCTTTTCATTTCACTCGACTCAATGGGTAAAGATGTAAAGGCTACGAAGCAGATTGACTGAAATGGATAGCTGTTGGCTAGCATTAGCGCTGTCTGCTGGCTTTTAGGATTCACAGTGAAATGTATTGTGGTTTGTAATAAAATGTATGTGCTGCGGCCTAATCAGATCAGGTATTGATTGGTCCTCATAAAGGAAGCTTAATGTTCTTCCTGCCTCTCTGTGATCTCTCAAACAGATGAATGAGTAAAGAGAAGGATAGATAGACGCTGGGTCTAATGGTGCGGCCGCTGTTTGTCTCTGGGTCAAGGTTAGAGCGACACTTGGACATTTAGAATCGATGGCAGGCAGTTATCAAGACAAAGTATTCACAGGTCATGGGAAACCTTTGATGGTCAAGGCAGACCTCAGTCCCGAGAAGGACAAACATCTTTGAAGAGATGCATCTGTCAGGACAATTCCTTGAGCGGGAGACACAATGTTCCGTAAGTGGAAAGTTAATCTAAACTGTGTCACCACATGGGGTAAAGATGGCAGCATCATCAGCCTCCAGTCCATTTACTGCCCTACCACACTCTGTACCACAAATCCCATTTCATGGCAGCCATGCTTCTGAAAAGAGTGAAACAAAAGCCTGATCAGCACATGCGGCTTTAGCACATTGTGCAACAATCAACGTGAAATCAGTGTAACAAAGAGAAGCGGAACTATGCAGCACCCAAATGTATGCAGTCCACGACCAGGAAACAGTAAACATTACACTTAGGAGTTACAGCTAATATATATAAAAAATAAAGTTGTTCAATGTTAAAAAAACTTTTTTTTTATTACATGTTCTTGAGGCTTTTTTGGGGGGAAAGCAACCATAAATGTTAAGCTCAAGGCTGTGTAAACAGTCTTAAGGTCTAGACAGTTAGATAATGCAACCAAGATATGAATAACTGTACCTGGCATAGTTTGGCCAAATTTTTGTTTGTACAGCAGCAGACATATTGAGATTTATACAAAAGGAGAAGCAGTGACAGACTACTCTAAACAGAACCTTGAGAAAATAACTCAAAGGGGTATTGATTAAGTCTATAAGAACTTTTATGAAAGTGTTTGGAAATTTAGACAATGGGAACATTATTAATTTGTGTTTAATAACATTGGTTAAATGACAGAACCTAACTCCTGCTGTCTGTGAGTGCTCCGGGCTTAGTTAGGACGGCTTTCTATTATTGGGAGAGATGTATCTTTCCCAAATCAAAAGGGACTAGAGACAGTGCAGATGCTTGTGCCGATGTTTGTTAATGTTTGAGTGGGTGGGAGGCCGTTCATGTGTTCATATGGCCATTTGCCTCTGCTTATTTCCCCGGATGCAGAGTTTAACATGCCCACACAGACAGACACAGGGAGAGCCCCTGGGCCCCGCTGCACTAATGAAGCAGCCTGTAAGCAGCACCTTTCATTACATTCAAACCTCTGGACAGTGTCAGCAATTACATTACAGCTTCCCACTGTAAGAGCTCACGCAGACAAACAGCCAGTCGGACACTTGTCTTTTAGACCTCATACTTCCAATTGGACATGGGGCAAGAGGTAATCATTTTTCATCAGTGTTGGGTGACAGGAAAGTGCTTAGTTGTATTTTTTACGCAATAACCTTTGAATGTGGTGAATATTTTGTTACATTGCTTTTTCAATTGATCCAACGTTTACACAGATCTTATAAAATAAACTTATAAAATTATAAAAGACATCAGGGTATACAGTATACACACTGCAATTGTATATTTTACAGTAATAATACATTTTTATTTTTTTTATCTTCTCATGGTATATTCTTGCTAATCCATTGTTAAATTTTAAATACAAATACAATTTGAAATAGCATTATCAATAGACTAATTTTGCAAATTACCTGATTGTTAGTTTTTAAGGTTATATTATAATTTTCTTTTTAATGCAGAGAAAAGAACCGTTTTTTTAAACACACACATTTGGACTTCAAAGTATTCTCTAAACAGACAGCTTTTATAATCTAGCATTCGCTTAAGTACCACATAAATCCATATTTCAAGTGCGAAAGAGTGCAAACTGCACTTCTCCATCCCAATAGCAAACGTCCAAAATACAACACAAGTTTCCCGTTTTAGTCGGGGACTGATGCCACAAAAACAGCACCTAAACCTGCAGGAGCCACAGACCCTTCCAGGTCCAACCCTAACAGGCAGTGTGACGTGTCTCAGGTTCCCTCTGCTCCGTGCTGAGGAGACGGGCAGCCTGCAGGCGAGGGGGAAGCTGCCTAATAGACTGCTCCACTTGCCATATTTCACACATTTCATCACTTATCCCACAGAGACATACATACATGAATGTGTCAGAGTGGGGAATCCCTGAAGGAGACACAACACGCTGGGATTTCTGCGAGCGCCGATTTGGCTGCGATAACTGCAAAACTATGACCTGCAAACATCACTGAACATCACTTACAGAGTGTAATTTTTGTGACTGTATTAAGATGAGCAACAAGCTTAGAATTGGGCACTGTGCACACTAATACCTTTTCATTTCAAAACACATAACTTTTTGTAACAATGCAACATTCAAATCAATGCAATTTCAAATCCCACGACATAGGTTCAGTTAAAATGTACTGTCTTTTTTTATTATAAACTGTATAGTGGATGCTGTTTTGACTCTGCTATAAAGTTTTACAGTGCACTTTTGCTCCCTCCGGTCTTGAACCATTGTGTACTCTTTAATCACATACAGCCTTGTCTGTGTGAATTATGGGCGGCCAATTAATGAATACACATTTCCTGTTTGTCCATTCATTTTTTATGACTATGATATTAAAGGTCACAGAGGACCAAAGTCTGGCCTATAGCTGACACTAATAACACTCTTATCATAAACCCATGACCTTCTTTCTGTAAAGCATGATCCAACTACCGCCAGCATTACATTTTTAGATTCCTATTAAACAATTTAATGGTATTTTTTGTTATATAATATCTGTATTATAATAAAAAAATAGATTTCTTTTCTATTTTGCATCTGCAGTGTTGGAGACATGAGTTTGACTAAGTTCTTATTAGCACTGGATATCAAGGTTAGTAAATCATAGTTGTGATTGTATTTTTTTTTTACTACATAACGTTATGCCATGCTACTTTTCCCTAACAATTCAGCAGATGTGGTTTTTGACTTAAGTTTAATTTTACTTTTTAGTTGACGGAGGCAGGAGGAGAAGGACAGGAAACAAGGTGTGACATTGAGGGGAACGACAAGGAACAATTAGACCCAAGCCAGCAGTGGAACCCATGTCGCTCAATAATATCTCTGACATGCTGCACGAGGTGAGACAACAAGACAACCTTTTAAGAAAGTCGCAGTCTCAAGTTGAAAAGCAATGGCAGCAAAAACCTTAATTTAATGGCGAACAAGTACATCAGCATTGTCAAATCAAAAATTTGAGCAAGCATTGTGAAGGTCCTCTTTCGATAAATGTCCTGCCATGGCAAAAGAAGATGAAATGAAAAAGAGCAGGAGGCAATGAAGCAGAGGAGGAGAAATTGAGTGAGAAACCTCCGTCATCACTCTTTACAAACCTACACAGTCCTGTTGTGAGACCAGTCATGGCTTTTGTAAAACCATAAATGATGCAAAGGGGCAACAAAGCTGTTGAGCCGTGTCAAGTCACGTCAATCAAACCGTGGAGCGTAAGCAGCTGTGACATGTGTGTACATGCTCTGGGGTTGTATATTAACATTTGATTCCCCGGCGCTGTGATCTGAGAGGGTTTTGTGGTAGGAAATGGGGAAAGGATGGAGCTGAATAATGAAGGAGAATAGGAAAACACCTTGACCACGTCCACACAAGCCTGAGTTCGCCATCAAATACACTTTGTTAGGGAGAGGCCGAGCTTGCATTATTCACACGTACATGCCCACCTTCACTTTGCTGTAGAGACTTGAGTGCAGGGGTAAAATGAAATAAATAAAAAACTGACAAAGGTGGACAGAGAGAGGTGTGGAGACGGGAGATAAAAATAGCAAGCGATAAAAAGAAAGACGTATTTAGAAAAAAAAAGTGATATATCAGAAAGTGGGAGGCAATGTGTTATTTATTGAAGCTGTTTTGTAATACTCTTTCAATTTCTCTGTTATTAAACGGCCCAAAGAGTGAGAAAAACGATTACAACACCGTGTCTTTACTGTAATATGCATTGTTTAGTTACCGCCGGATTTCCTACTGCTTTTGGGAAGTACCTGTAACACACAGATCGAAATTCTGCTTTTTGTATCATTATTCATTTATACATTTTAAATATACAAACATTTTGTTCCCAATACGCACGATGGTAAGTCCCAGAAGAAAGTGTCACACACAGTGTATTAATCAGAGCGTTGCAACTCGATGTGGCTTCGATGTAACTCACAGTTTTAGGGGAAGAAAAAAATGTATAAGAGGAAAAAAGGACAAGTAGTGAAGACACTGTACATAATCAGCAATGTTTAGGCGTCCCTTTCACCTTAGGGCCCTCACAATTGACAGAGACTAGGGCTGGGCTAAAAATCTCTATTTTCTATTTTTTTTAATTCAAATTTATAGTTCAGATCAATACGTTTTTTTGAAAATATATTATTATTTTTTTATCTACCAGATATGCTTTCCTCTGGGCCCCCCGTAGTTCTGCAAGAGCCTGACTTATTTATTTCCGTGACTATTTATTTATTCACATTTTTTCGTGAGGATTAATCCCTTGAGATGAATCATCTCGTTTTCGGGGGGGTCCTCTTGCTCACATTCATTCACTTGGGACACTTTAGAGTTGCCAATTAATCTATAATTGCATGTGTTTGGACGATGGGAGGAAGCCGGAGTACCCGGAGAGAACCCACGGAAACACATGCAGACGGACTCCTCACAGAAAGACCGGAGTTGGCCGAGAATGTGTGAGGCGACCGGGTTTTGAACTCACAACCTTCTTGCTGTGAGGCAGAAGTGCTAACCACTCTACAACGTGCACCCCTACGTTATAGTTTGTCCAATCAGAAAAATTTAAACTGCATTGAGAACCTGATAATTTGTGCTTTCCACTGATGTATTGGGGAATGCCTGGTGTTCCACCGGAAGAGCCGGAGAAAGTGTCTGGGAGAGGGACGTCTGGGTGTCTCTGCTTAGACAGCTGCCCCCGCGACACGGCCCCAGATAAGCGGAAGAAAATGAATGGATGGATGGAAGTTGTACACTACACTGTACAAGTTTGCCAAAAACAGTTTGTTAGCACTTTAATGTCTAAAAGAATTAAACTTTTTAAAGTGAAACTTTTGGGAGACTTAATTTTAAGTGGGGAAAAAAATTGTAATTGTAAAAAAATTGTAATTGTAAAAAAAATTGTAATTGAACTTTTTGTAAAAGAAATATTTTTTGAGGAGGCCATATTGCTCAGCCCTACCTGAGACTATTTAAAAGGAGTCTATTCTGTGTCATATACCTGGTAAAAGACAAAATATACCTCTTATTTATGAACTTGTGACTGTAACTGTCTATTCTTCCTTAACTCTGACAGATTACACAACACTCTTGTGCTCTGTTTGGCAAACAAGAACAAAATGTCTAAATACTAAAACCTGAGTGATGTTGACATAAATGAAACTCTCTGCTCTTTTCCTTCACGGCTGAAGATTTGACAACTTGGTCCTTCATCAACCTGAATTCAGATACATGACATGGAAGACAATTGTCATGGGGCACCAAGGGTTTTGTGGACTGCAAAATGAAGGGTATTTAACGTAGTTAGCAGGATTTTCATTAACAGCACACACAAGTTACATGGATGTATCTGCACCCACTGCTCTCCGTCTCTATTTCACAGTTTTGTTTCCTCTTTTGGCAACAAGCTGACACGACTTAAAGACTTAAACCAAATAAAAACACTAGTATTAGTAAAAATGTGGACATAGTGCCAGATAAAATACAGCAAAGTTAAAATAAACCTGGAAGGGTCAGGCCTAGTGTGCTGGGTACTTACATTTTCTAGAAAATTTAAATATGAACCAAACTTTAGATATTGACGAGAGGGGGCTACTTTAACTTTTTTTTTATTTGTCTGGCCTGTTGGTGCAACAAAAAAAAAAACTACTGTCAGATCAAGAAACATTTTTTTTTTTCTTACATTTAACTACTGTTTGTTTTCCTACAGAGAACCAGGCAGGAGAGGTAGGACCAAAGCTTTAAATCAAATTGTATTTAAACAGTTATATTTTTATTTATATTTTTTATATTATGAGAATGCCTTTCAGCTTTCCTTGAATCAATGTCTTTACTACTATTTAGTCTCAAGTCCTAATTTACACCTCAGACACAGGAGTGAGTCATCAGTTAAAACCCACTGCCATATCTTTTATCTCGATCTGTATCACCATCACTCAGCGGTTCCCTCCTCACTCGGGTTATCGCGAAAGAATGACCCAAGTGAATAAGAAAGGGGTCTAGATGGCTGTCTGTGGGGAAAACAGCAGGTAAATGGAAAAGGTGCACTGTGTAAAAAATACTGTAAGTTGAACCAATAGTTTACATTTAAAACTAGAGGACACAGTGAAACAGCTGCACTGCTGGACAAAACGCACTCTTTTATTTTATTTCTTTTAACATACAAATTTGGCATGAACACTTGTTTATGAACTTTATGGATTTTGTTTCTTTATTGCAAAGCAGACTAAACCACACACATAAAAATGTCCCTGCTGGGTTACTGTAGGTGTTTAGAGGATATGGAAAGAAGATAAGTGAGGCGTGCAATGTGACCTCAAGATACCAATAAATCAAAAAACATGCTAGATATTCCAGATGTGATAGAATAAGAATATGACAGATGTTGAAGCTCATTTTACAAACAAGAGCCTAACCATTTAGGCTCAAGTCGCAGAATAAATCTAATTCTTTTGACAAATACATTCAGTATGCTCAGGTGGTTGAGTGGTTGTCCTATAACCAGAAGGTTGGTGGTTCAATTCCCGCTCTCCCCAGTTCATCCTTGGGCAAGAAACTTTACCCACGTGGCTCTGGTGTATGAATGTGTGAGTATGTTTGGAGGTTGGAGGGTCCGTAGGCACAGAATGGCTGCCACGTCTCTACCTCCAGTGTGCGACTGTGGAATGAATGAATAATGGACTTTGTAACATGCTCAGAGAGCCTTGAAAAGCACTATATAAATACAATCCATTTTTATTACATTAAAAAAACAAACACTTGAGCACATAGACATTTGTACCACTTATACAGGCAGCTCTAATGTTCACTCTTTTTTTGCTTCATCAAAAATAAAGCTGTTTTAGCTGCTGCTGATAGATACAGTTTTTATTTTGACAGGACAACAGGAAGTGTATAGTGTATAGGAGGAAACACTGCATTGATGAAAAAAAGGTTTGAGTAAAAGCATCTGGAATACGAAGTCCAGATGCTTTTACTCAAACCTTTTTTTTTCCAAGATGTCCTGGATGACTGAGAACCTCCACAGACACTGCATTGATGATCATTTTAGAGAAGCGGACTGTGTAGCTTGTGTTTAGATACAGACTGGAAAATGTGAACGTTATAGTAAAACATAGAGAACATGGGTCGACACCAACACCATACCAACCAACACAAAGCCTTGCCAAGGACAAGGGAAATTTTGGAAATAATGGTGAACAATTACGACTGAGAAATGATGAGAACAAGACCAAAGTCAGTATGGGTCAAGAGATACTAAGGAAGTTTTAAAAAACTTTATGTCCAGTCCAGACACCAGTTTGGAGACCCATAAGTGAGTGAACTATGTATTGGCTGCTTTTGATGACAAGTTTTCAATCCTTTCAATAATGATGACAAATCAGTTGTGATCCTGGCCAGCCTGTTTTTGGAGTAATTGACAGTATATCTCAGAACAAACAAAAACTGAGCAAAAATACATTGAAACCAAGGCTTTAAAACCAGTCCCAAAATCAGGTTCACAACACTAAGGGCTACTGTACATTTTTTCTTTTTAGCACCAATGCAGAAATAGAAAACCCTGCTTCCAGAGAATGTGTGCTGCCTACTCTTTGGCAAAACAAGATAAGCACCAATATCAATAAATGCCAGAATCTTTTTGCTCTTAACTATAAATATCAAGCGAGATCTTTCTTAAATCTAATCCAGCTTCCTGTGATTATCAGCTCTAATGAATGACAGAGTCCAGGAAGGAGTGGGAACCAAGCAACTCTCTGTCGCCAACGCTTCGAATCTGGGAATAGGTTTTACAGGTAGCACCCAATGGAGCTCTTCTCTGGAGGGTTGACAAGAGCCTACGAGAGCAGGGGAGATTCGGCCGCCAAATATCGTCTGCCTCTCGTTCTCACTCTCAATTAAAGACTATTTAAAGTAAGGGAGGGAGGATTTGTGTCCCATTGGCTGTGAGAGATAGAGTGAGGGGTGTGGAGGAGGAGGAGGCAGACTGCACTACCCACCACTCGACACTGAAAAATAATTCCTTTGCAGTGAAGACTTAATTCTCATTCTGTGTTTGTGTCCCTGATCCTATATTTTCTATTCCAGTCATGAGGTGTGCTGCCTCACTGCCGGCCAGAGTGACAGCCAAAGCAGAGAGGAGGGGGTCAGCCTGCGTTGAAACCACCGTTACCTTTGTGCCGCAACCAGGAACAATAAGAAACCCAACTGGGAAACATGCAGAAATAAAATTACATTCACTTACAGTACAACAGTTAATTATGCAAAGTGGCCACCCAAAATAAACACAATGTATGCCAATGACCTACAAGGAAACAGGAGAACAGAGACAGCACTGTAAGCATGGCAACAGTAAAGTAATAAGCTTCAACTGCCCTTCAAAGTGGCTGAGCAGTACGGTTTGACGACAGGCACAGTACGGTCCAAAACGGCAAACCACAACCTTTCCGTTCCACTTCAAAAAATGTAATCTGACAAAGCTACAACAACTTCATGGACAATGTCAAAGCAATACAACACAAGATTTTATCCATAAAGTGATAAAACAACAAAACTATAAATATATAAAAGTTTCAGATCTTGATTTTAATTTTCCCTTGAATCAATTAATCAAATTTTAATTTAAAAAAGGTTGAATAAGGCAGCCACGATGAATAAGTACATCTATTGTGTCATATATGAATGGTATTTCTAATAGACAGGAAGAAATGCAACCAATTGTGTTTCCTGATGTTTAGATTCTTTTGTTCCAAATGTATCTCTCGCATACAAGCATATTGTCGAACAGATGTCCACGGACCGTTGTGAGGGAACATCCTGGAAGCCACTTTGAGAGGATTCAACCACGAAGAGATAGAGCCGGGTTAAAGAAGGAGACAGAACCACCAAAAACATGTACAGTATGTTTAGCACAATACAAAAATGAGGGCTAAAGTTAGGTTTGTGTTTTTTAAAGTCATGTCAGCAGTGTCAGAAAATTATTCAAGTTTAAAAGGAGAACTAAAAATACAATGCTGATGGAAACTGAGAAAAGCAATAACATTATGTCATGTAGGGTTTCTTTCAAATTTAAAAATAAGAAATAGTCAGTAGGGCTAAACAATTTTTGAAAATAATCTAAATGTTAATTCAATAAATACTGCAAGTAATTAATTATGTGATCGCAATAAATATGACCGACACTTAAAGGTGTTACAGAGGATGTTTTCCAAACCTAAGAAACCAACAACTGTTAATGAGTTTTTGAAATGAGGGCATTCGTAAGAGTAGACTGTCCTTCTCAGCTCATTTTGAGTGAACGTCTCCCAAATCTCACGCACAAGTATTGGAACACGAGTGTTTGTTTACTACCGGCATGCACTGTGTCGTGATTAGTCGGACTCACCGCTGGACAGTGTTCCCTCTGTTACTTTTACCACACTGCCTGTTGCTTTACAAGGCCAGAATACAAAGTTGTATGTTTACCAAACTTCTCAAAATCAAATATTTTCAACAAAAAAATGAACAATTTCTGTGATGATTGGTTGAGGTTTATGAATGTTATAATTTTTTCTTTAATGGTTAAGGCAGTTTTAGAAAAATGTAACAATAAAAACTTTCTCTCTAATACCTTTAACAAACTCATGTTTCTTGTGGCCAAGCCTTATTGTTATTAAGACATTAGATCATGTATCATATTGTATGAATGACACATTTTTATTTAACCATTTAAATCACTGGATTTATACCCTGGGGTCTTTGTTCTTCATCTGGCCCACTTGATTTCAAACAGTCGATGAAACCTTTTTGGTCTCTTTTGTTCTGCCATATCTCCAGTCATCAACAGAAAGAGAAAAACTAAAAATTATATGTAGCAGAGATATTAAGTCTCAAAGAACATATGAGATTAACGGCCCCCACAGACCTCCCTAAATATGGTTGTACCCCATGGGCCCCAAATTTCCAAGATCTTTCAGGTACAGCGCTACTCAAAAGTCAACACAGCCTTAAAAAAAAAATTAGCTACTGTGATAACTTTTTTTAGCCAAAAATAGTCAACATCCCCTGTCCTCGGTCGTGACACACTGTAGAGTTAAGAGTTTAAAATAATAACAGAGCAACAACATGACCACAATCTTTAGCCTTAACTGGACTTCTCTGTGTCTCTTTGGAGAACTCTGTTGTTGTCTCAGTTATTTTCTCCTTGTAACACACAACGTAGCATAGCATAGTCAAGTTAATCAATAAATTCATTTTTTGCAACATGTGTTACATGACAAATAATTGCGGCCTGTGTGAATTAAAAATGTATGATTTTTTATATTGAGATTTATTTACAAATGCAATTGCGAGTCCTGGACGTTAAGGCCCTGTTCAGGGTCTATTGCGTTCACACTGTGAATGTACTGACATCCATTTACTTGGCAATTCCTTGAAAATTCTTCAAACAATTACAATATTGAAGATGTTGAAGGTACTAATTAAATCAAATTCACAATGACCATAGAAACGGATTTTCATTTTAAAACAAAAGCTGATGTTTTATGATCCAACACTTTTTTAAATCACTGCAGACTATGACTGTGTGGTTTCAAGATGTGCTGTGGTTGAATATATAAAATATATCTAAACGCATGCAGAGGATTAGATACTTCCACTAGTCACTCTGGTGGCACTAACTTTATTAAAACTCTGCAACTCTGGTGGACCTTTTTTTACACTCATTCTATTATAACTATTTAGTATTTTAAGCTGTGAATACTGTGAATGTTGACATTGGGTTAATGATGAACATGAGATTGTGCAGCCATCCTGCAGACCCTGACTTAATTTGGCTTGTGCTGTAATATGGACAAAAAACAACACTTGGACTAGCGCATATGTAAACTTCATGGCTTTTTTCTCTTTTTTAGTAGATTAAAACAACGCAATATCCTTGACAATTATGGGAAGGATCGTGAAATGTGAACGTAATGTGTGAATGTTATAACAAACTACAATCTACTAAATGTAGAAAGAGACCAATTTCAATCAATGCTGACATACCACCCTACCAAGTTGCTTTATTACGGATATTACCACATAATTAATGAGTGGATCTTATTATTATTATTATAGTATTATAGATATGCCTATCTTATATCTGATCTGTACCTTGCCAAAAACTTATTACAAACCTTAACCTTGGCCTGAACTCTGTTATCAGCGTTACGCACCAAAATGCTCATGCAAATGGTAAATGTATTTCCCGGTATTACCGAGGACTTTGAACAGTCTAATCTTATTACTAATCTAGATGAAGGGAAAGAAATGAGATTAGATTTACTCGGTGCATGTCAGAGCTACATACTAATGCTTTGTGACTCTAAATTGTACTTGACTTGGATGGATTTTGTCGCTGTACAAACTGGAAGCGGCCCATGCTACATCAGTGACAGATGACCAATGCACTAGTTCTGGTCGAGCTGCTCTGGCATGCAAGGCTGCCCTTTTGCTAACTTGACTCCTGTTTTTCTCTCTTTAGCGCCTGAGTGCTTAAGGTGAGCAAGCTCCAAATTATGTGCAAAAGCAGATTAAATAGTTATTTTCCTATCTGCAGTACAACATGTTCACAGAGCCAAATGCATAAAAACAAAAAGACCAATCAAATTTCTTCACACTTATCATAAAACATTTACCATAAGGAAAAAAGACACTCTCGTCTAAAGTTAAAGCTTTGGTCTCATATGAGTTGGACTTAACTGAGGGATTGGGACAGGGATCTTAAATGTGGTGGTTTTTGGAAGTGTGCCTGCGGTCAGGTCATGTCTTTCTGATAGACATATGTTTGGGGAGATGCCCACATGTCCCTTAGCTGCCCTCAGTCAGTAAAAACCATGGGACAGTTACAAAGTGAGGGGTGTCTGTTGCACATGGCACATGATTCCTGTCGTGTTTTTTTTAGAAGTACCATGTTTAGTGTGTGCCCTGTATTAATTCAATAACACATATTGACCATGTTAAACAATAAATGTATGCACAGGCCTATTATTTTGCCGGTGTGTCCCTCTTTGACCTTGCTGTGATCAGAAGAGATGTACATACAGATATAGCAGACATATGTGAGTCGAGGGAACTTATTAACCTTTGTTTTCCAGGCAACTGTACACAGCATTACCACAAACAGCACATGCAAAAGTCATATACATTTGTACTATGTCCAATATATTCTCATTTATTTATTTTTCTTTACATGTCACCATTTCATTTAACTTTAGACTTTATGAGATGATAAATGTGTCATTTATAATACTGCCTCTCCCCAGGATCTCTATTCACACATTGTTTATATTAGGGGCCACATCCAGCCTAATTTGATCTGAAGTTGGCTGGACCAATTAAATAATAGTATAATAACCTATAAATAACGACACTACAGTGTTCCCTTTGTTTTAGTGCAAAGAAGTACAATTATAATGTTGGTGTTCTCATCAGTTGCAACTGATAAAGGCTAATTTTGGCAAAAGCCTTCAGCATGTATATTATCACTAAGTCACCTTCACAAACTAATAGATAATGCTATTTTGCTAGCAATCAGGTAGCAACTCGTACTACTGCATTACTGAGCTCTCGGCTACTGTTTTTTCCTCATACCTGCTAACAATTCATTTATCTTCTCTACCGGGCCTGAGTGTACCCTCTGGTTGGGCTGTTTTGGCCCCCGGGCCACATGTTTGACTCCTGTGGTCCATATAGACTCATGCTGCAACAAAGGGAATTAAAGAAATGACCTTCTTTGGCTTCATTGTTTAAAACATTTCAGTTGTTGAACTAGGACACAAAACTCTCCATTACATCCATTTTAAACTCTTGTGTTGACGCTACTGTAAACACATGACAGATATTTAATGTTTTAGGCTTACTTTACAAACCCAGTCTAATATTATTTCAGTGAACATAAAAACATAAAAACAGTCATAAAACTAGTTAAATGCTGCAATTAAAACATGTATCTTCAATTTATTAAGAGACAAAAAGCTGCACAACAACACTGTGGTGGAAGCTTCAGAAAGCTGACAAACAAGAAACCATTACTTTAAGTTATTGCAACGAAAGGTAGTCTGGGTGCTTAGTTTTACACAACACATTTTCTTGCCTTTATTTCTCTTAATAAACAATGGCACAGTGAAATAAATTAAGTGTTCATTTAAAGTAGTATTCCAATTCAGATTATTTAACCATGTTTTTAGACCAAAGAGAGGAGGGGAACCTTTTCCTATGACTGTACTTTAGGTTTTCATAGATTCCAGCTTCTCAAGTCCAGTGAGAGTTTATGTGATGTCACTCTCCCTTTGACCACTATTTTTACTGTCTACCACATATTCCCAAAAGACTTTTGGTCACAAACTTCATATGACAGCACCGTCTATTTTTGGCTCTAGCCACAGTATGCATGCATTAGGCAAAACAGGCGGCCATATTAAACTAAAACGAGTGAGTGCGTATTTGAGTGGCCATGCCCTGAGGGAGGCCCAGGGAGAGAGGCTCGGGACAATTAAAACTCCAAACACAAGAAACACTGACAGCTACAAACTGGGCTCGGAGGAGCTATGCAGTAAAACGTACACAAACAGGCATGTACACACAGGTATAAAAAAAATAAAAATAAACACATCACGATACACCGAGCACAGCGGGAGTGGCTTTCATCCAACGCTAACAAAGCTCACATTTTCACTGTGACATCTTTGACAAGTGACAGCATGCTCACCCCAATTATCATGTTTCAAGTTCCTGCATCCCTTTTCTAGAAAAATAAAACACACCCTTTTTTTAAAAAATAAAATAAATGGTGACAAACCAAAGCTAAGTGAAATAAGTATCATGAGCTGTTTCGAGGGGGTCCTACTCACATTCATTCACTAGGGACACTTTATAGTTGCCAATTAACCTGTACATGCATGTGTTTAGACGGTGGGAGGAGCCGGAGTACCCGGAGAGAACCCATGGTAACACGTGGAGGACATGCAAACTCTTCACAGAAAGACCGGAGTCGGCCAGGTTTTGAACTCACGACCATCTTGCTGTGAGGCAGGAGTGCTAACCACTCTGCCATGTGCACCCCCAAAAAAAAATATTTATTAAATTATTAAAATTTATTGTTGGAGCATAGGTCTAATGTAAAAAATGCACAGACCAATGAGCTAAAAGGTTAATATTAAATAATTTGACATTTGGTAAAATCTAATGTCTCTTTTAAAACATTTTGTTTCTTTGAAAACTCTTTCATATATTTTGTAGCCTTTTTTAAATTTGACTATAAATAAATAAATTGGTACAGACGTTTGTATTATGCATCTACTTTTTTTAACTACAGTTATCTAACCACAGGTGAATTATCCCATAGTAGCAGGTCTTAGTGACAGGTAAATACAACCTTAGAAATATTATTTAGTTGATTTCATTATTTAATAAAAATAAAAAAAAAAAAAACATGGACAAAACACCTCAAAATAGCTAGATTTCCCTATATTGCCAAATTACGACAATAGTTCCTTTTTCTCTTTCTGTACCTATTATTTCAACAGCCAGGCAACAATTACCGACAACCAGAATTGCAGAGGTCACCAGTTGGCCCACAGGCCTCGAGTCTGACATGTAATACACACAAAAGGGTGTGTCAACTGTCAGTCCCCTGCACCGTGTCCCGGGTCTAAACAGAGATGTCCCCTGGGCTCTGTCACCTGTCTGCTGCGATGGGGGCTAAGTGATGGAAGAGGGTGAGCCAAGGTCCCATCTTTTGCCTCGGTGACAGGATGCTGGAGTGGACAGCTGACCTTTGACCCCCTCTGGTAAAAGAGATTGAGCACTCCTCCAAGACTTCATTAGCATTTTGCTCAGAGGGACACGTCGTACAGCAGACTAACGACACAAACACAACGGGTAGAAGATCCAGCACAGGACAACTCAATCTGGTCTCTGAGAAGATTCACTCATTTAGTTCAATTATTCAACAGGATGCACCAAAGTACAGCATTTCACTTTGAATACTACAGTTTTCAAATTTTATCAGACCAATGTTTCTTTAAATAAGGTTAGGGTTATGGCCGTTACGTTGAAGTGTTGGACGGTTGTATTACATTTAAAACGTTATTACTGAACGCTGGGTTTACGTTAAAGGCCAAAGTCAAATTTCAGTCCAGAGCTATTCAAGTTAACATTTTGATGTTAGTAAAAGAAAAGCGTTTTAGATTAGAAAATAAAGTAGTTCAGTCAGTTGTGTAGCTAGTGTAGTCTCTACGTTTAATTTCTGTGAGTGGCAACATTCATGCACAAATGAGGAATGTTTTAAGCTTGGAAGTGTAAGTGTTACATTTGAGAAGCAGGCGGTGGGCTTACATAAACGTTAGGTTTCCAAAATAATTGCATTAAGCTTCGAAATATAGTATATATATTTGCTCATCTGTGTTATAAAACTTGTCAAAAGCTGTCCTGGGATGAATTTACTTGCAAATAATGGGATGTAAAAATGGTTGGAAGGGTTAAAGACAATTTGAACACACAGTACAAACGACATTAGTTGCATTTCATACGTTTTTGGTCCGATTAATAATGAAAACAAGTGTACTCATAACCTGGACTAATGCTTTTACTGATCTATGTCTGTGTATCATAACTGGGTGTTTTGTATCTAATGTGTCTGTGCTATCTTCGCTTGTAATGCAATCATTATTTAACTTTTATAATTCTGTTTAATATCTAATTTAAATCTTGTCCATGTTCCTTGCACATGTCCTGTTTCTGTTACCATCAGCCTGCCATGGGAGCGACTACAGATGAATATCAGCTAGATTCATGGCAACATCTGACACATGTTGGACTGGTGTACTTATGTTGATTAATGTGCGCTGTACCATATTAAAATAAATTAAACACAAAGTGAACGAGGTGTACTCATGACCATTTATATTCTAACTGAAAGTCCTTTATGCCTGAAAACAAGTAAAAACACACTCCTGTAAAATAACAAATCTTTTTATAAATAAAGTCAATCTGTTAAATCAATCTTCGTTATAGACAGATACAGATCCTAACACTGACAAGATGAAAAGCGCATTATGAGATTTTGTGGTTTAAAAACTTCTTTATCTGATCAAACCTTTATAGTTTACAATAGTTTCTTTAGTCTATATTCCAGTCAGTCAGCTGTGCATGTGAAAGCTGATTCCTTGTGGAGCAGAGAGCCCCCCTATATCCACTGTATCCCTGGGTGTATCTATCTTGGTGCAGTATTTACCGTGCTCGGGTCAGTACCGCACTGATTTGTGAGTGACGCTGGATTTCAGCACCGCGGACAGCGCCAGGAGGACGAGATGAAGGAGGAGGAAGGAGGGAAGGACGGAGGAGGGATAGATGGTTAGATGGAGGTGGTGTTGTTGGTGAGGGGTTTCCCTGGCAGATTTCAGGAGAGTCTTTCCACAGACATTCCCTGCATCGCTACACATCGCCTACCACCTCCTCCGGATACTCCAGGAGGATGAGGAGAGGACACGGTTTGCATGAAATATTGATCGGCCCAGCCTCAACACAGGATGGACAGAAGGAGAAAAGAAGGGAGAGAAAAGGGGGCGATGGGGAGAGGGTATTCCTGCCTTTGCCTGCTTTTATCATGCATCCACTCCTTTAAGCAGATTCACTTTGCGGTCATGGCAACAACCGCTTAGACACAAATAGCCACAGAGAGACAAAACTAGGGCCAAATCTGACACTGCCTTCTGCCTCGTAGCGACAACCATTTCTAATAAGTGACAGACGCGCCGTCATCGCGTTCATACGTAGCCCACAGAGTATCAAATGTAACTCCTTTGCTACAACATATTCCCAGAATGTCCCCCTAACAGGCCGTGGCAGCACCACCTTCAGCGTCTATCCGACTGTCGTGAGCATCACTCCCCCCTCAAAAAAAAAACCGCTGTGGTCAGCTGCGTGTCAGTAATACGATCTATAAGTCCGGGCATCTTTATCAGCAACACTGTAATTTTCAGCCCTGACAAGCACATAGTGACATGAATTATTCAATACGCATAAACTGAGCTCTTGCAGTGGCTGAAAACGAAGAGCGATGCAGAGGTTTTGGGGCTTTTTGTTTGAACGTGGAAGCTGTGGGTGTAATGAAGAAACGGAGAAAGGCTTTAAATCAAACGAAAAGAGCGAAGAGAGGCGCCACCTCCACCTCCGCTGCCGCGTACAAACCAGCCGTCATGTATGAAGCTCGAGCCGGCGGAAACGAGCGCATGGAAACACGCGGCGGATGATGATGTCGAGGCGGGAAAAAAGAAGGTCGTTGTTCTTAAAACGCTTACCTGTCAAGACGCCGACACGGATTTGGTGGTCGTGGTTCGTTAAAATCATCCCGTCTGACGCCATGTTCAGCAGCGAGAACTCACGGCAGGGCCCCGAGCCGAGAGCATCGAACTTAGACAGGAGTGGGAGGGGGGAGGGCGGCAGGGGGAGGGCTGGGACAAGGCAAAAAAGAGAAAAAAGAAAAAAAAGAAAAAGGGGCAGACGAGACGAGTTGAAAGCAGAGAGAGGATCAGGACACAGACTATTATGATAATGTGAAAATGAACTTCGGCCATCATTGGTTCCCTCCCTTCAACAGGAAGACGATCCAATAGTTTAGCAACATTTTCTCCAAAAGTTGTAAGATTTCTAGTTGATGTTAATGTTTGTATATATAATCTACTGTGTAACTGGTGGTCTGTTTGTTTTCCTGTTCATAGACTATGCTGCTGTCTTTGCCAGGACCCTCTTGCCAAAGAGATTGTAATCTCAGTTAGTTTTTGATCTCGGTTAAATAAAGGTTAAATACATCAGGAAGACTGCTAATAAGTGTAAAATAGGTCATGTATGCAAAAATGAGTGACAGTGCCTGAAAAGGTGAGTTGCTGATATTGAAAACATTTTCAGAATATTGGCAAAACCTTGTCCCTGTACATTTGTTTCCACTTCTTTAAGCATCTGTAGTTTGTTTAGAAAAGCTACCCCTTGACTTAATTGTCCCTACCATTAATCAGCAAACTCACAAAATGGCGGTGCCTACCCAGAAAGCATTGCAGAAGTAGAGCAGGGCTGAAAGAATATGTTTCTTGCTGATATGGGGAGATTTGTTTTTAAAAGATTGTAGTGTGCCCCAACAGACAGAGGACTATATCTACTCATCCCAGTGCATCGTGGCTGTAAAAGTCAGGTTAAACTTCTGTTTCATGTCAGGGAAGCATTTAAATGAACTGAATCAAAATTGAAATTCTCTTAACCCTTAGGTTGTGGAGGCATTACTTGAGCTATTCATTATCCTCTTCCATTGCTTCGGTCATGGGCAAGACTGGAGGTGTGGCAAAGCTTAATAACGTACACTCAGCAATGCTGTCTACCCATCTCTGCCTTTGAGGCCCCCTTCCTCCTCCCTTCACTGTTCCCTGAAGGATTGTCTTTGAAAGACCATTACTTCCTTTGAAAGACCATTACATATTTCATGCTAAAAAGTTAAATAGTGTTGCTTTTACTATTTTACTGAGCCTTTAGTTGTGGTCTGTAGTTTAAGGAATACTGTTTTATTTTATGTGGCTCCAAACCCCATCCTAAACAACATGCCTGAGACTTTGATACTAGTCCAGAGTCTAACTGTGACTTTACGTCCAGTCAGTGAGTCCATTTTTTTGTATTCAGTCTGAGGTTGCACGCCTGCTTTGAAAGATGAAAGGGGCCTCTGAAGGAGCCCTGGACAGCACCCCAGAGATGTGTCGGTTTAGTCTCAATGCAGAGGCTTAAGAGCAGATCATATTCTGACCTGTAAAAATGCAACTACATCCCTAGGCAAAAAGCAGAGCTGCTATTTATAGACTGGCTGCACGCTCCCATGATGTATAATTTCTGTTGTTTATTCTCATGAAAAAAAATGAAGGCTCATCCTCCATCTTCTGTTGGTAATCTATCAATATACATAATTCTTTAACACACGTACAACAACTGTGGGGAGAAGTGGCTCTTCTGGCTTAAATAGTTTTTGTGATGTCCACTGACCAAACCAAAAACTGACACACATTTCCAGACTTTTTACTGCATATAGGACTCAGTTCCCTCTTAGACTGTGTTGTGATTAGCTGCAGGAGGTGAGTCTAAGAGGGACTGCAAGACCTTAAACAGGAGTTTTAACTTGTTTTTGTTGGTTAACCTCTTTTGTGTCAGATTGCAGTACATCTGTTGCTGCTTTAACAATCTAGACTAAACAATTTATTAGCATTTTCATGTCAATGTTCTATATAAATTACTGATATAGAGGATGGAGTTTTTGCACCTTTTGAAAGTGTGTTTTGTACGTGAGGCCGCAACAGTCGACCAACACTGTAATCTGTGAAACAATGGGGATAGTTCAATGTACGAATACTAAGGCAACAAAATATAGGCCCCAAAATAACTAATGCGACTGGCCAGCTGGTCTCTTTTGCAGAGAACCATCTGGAAGGGCTTCCACAGAAAGCGTTTGCAAAGGGCAGGGCTTTAGATGAAAAAATTGAGGTGATTGGGGGAATTCCTATTAGTAAGCACCAATAATGAAGTGATTGTATCCACTAACGCCATGTTGTGACGATCGCTATGTTGCCCATACCAGGGCCACCTGAGTGGTCGTCCTATAACCGGAAGGTTGGTGGTTCAATTCCCGCTCTCCCTGGTTCATACTGTCATTGTGTCCTCGGGCAAGACATTTAACTCAACTTGCCTTCAGTGTCTGTGGCTCTGGTGTATGAATGTGTGTGACTGGTGGTGGTGGGAGAAGGCAGGAGCGCAGTGTGTATAGCAGCCCCTCCTCTCTGTCGGGCCCAGGTTTGGATGTTTGTGAATGATGTGAATGGAAGCATAATGTAAATCACATTGGGTGCCAGAGAAAGGTTCAAAACAGCTCTATTTAAATGCACACTATTTACCATAACTGCCAGTACTGCCACTGGTATAAAGCAGCCGTGGTTGGGTCAATGGACATGCGAACGTTAAGGTACTTTTTTACACTTTTACAGTATGTCTGCCAACTTTAATGGACACATATAAACACCATCATTTTCCTGTGCAACATGTGCAAAGCATGATCAAAAAAAAAGAGAGTATCTGTTCATAATAAGACATGTTGTAGCCTAGTCTAGTCTACTGGTTTAAACGGTTTAAATATCCACAATTTTGACCAACAAGTCCCAATTTATCTGAGTAAAAAAAACAAAAAAACATTGACTTGTAATGTGATAAAAGAGATCTAAATCCCTTCTTCCAGGAAATGTCAGTGGATTGTCTGTGCCGAGTCCACATCTGTCAGACTGACTGTGGAGGCCAGAGCCAAGCGCTAAACAGGCCTTGTTGATGACGAAAAGCTACACACTTGGAGGATCTCTGCACATGTTAGCACAAACAGAAGCTCACACTCACACCCACAGACTCCCTCTAGTCGTCAAGATCTGGCAAGCTTTCCTGGAAGGCTGGAATTCCCTCGTTGGCGACGAAAGAGAGCGTGAGAGAGCGATAGCAGAAAAGGGAGGATAGTGAGAGGGAGGGGGATGCACTAGGCTGGAAACATTGGGGACCCCATCTGGTGTGTGGAGGTTTATGTAGTGAGATACTCTTGTGCACAAGCCCGTGGTATAATGACGGAGTAATTACCTCACTGTCAGCTGGGCATCTCTCTGTTCATTGATAGGATGAAGAGGCAAGAGGCCATTTAGGTCCCTCTTTTCCTCCCCATCCATCACAATAATAAAGGGAGCTTCAGTAAGATGAAGGAAAGAGCAGGGTAGGTACTTACCACATGGAGCCCAGGAAAGCCCCTCTTTCTCCCCCCAAGCCTCCAGATGCAGGAGGGGGGTGACTAGAGTGCAGTGGTTTTGCTCTGGCTGTTAAAGGAAAAGGTTGAAGCAACGACATCTGGACTTAGTTTTTAAAGTGAAGACGTTTTATCCCTTGTCCAAGGTCGATTCTGAGTTCAACTGTTAAGATCTGGGCTTATATCTTTAGAGGGAGGGGTTAGACCTGAACCTAAACCTGATAGAACCAGGCTGTTCTGGTCAGTTTTGGTGAGGTTAGGCTTAGCAGGCTCACCCTAACTGGAGACTCCCACAGAAAAGTCTTCTGTAAATGATAGACGTATAGTATATAATAGTTCTCAAAATATGTTAAGTAGCCAACATGCACGACAAAAACACTTACTTTCTAAACTTATCTTACTTTTACCTTACTTCTTCTTCACTCAGGACATTGGCTCACACGGGACAGACACAGGCTTTGTGTCCCACCTACCATTCCAACCTATCTCCCACAAACCCTCATAAATCCACAGGTTTGACACGCCACGTTAAAATGCCATACATTAGCAAATCTAAATGTTATTTATATTTGGGATATTTAAGAAATTTTACTTAAGATAAAAGAAAAATCTCACATTAGAGCCAGGAGGGTTTTATTAAACATTCAACTCATCGTTTGTAATTTTCAAGGCACCCAACCTTGCCTTAAAGAACGCATGGAAAAAGTCGGTCAAGAGCCCCGCATTTCTGCACAGGACTGCTGAGATCACAGCCTTAGTGACAGTAATGACACAACATGAAGAATTTGGGGAAAGGAAAAGGGATGGGTGGACTTCTGGTCATCCAAGGAAATAAAAATGGAGACATGTAGATGAAATAAATGAATGGGAAAGTACACCAGATGAGAGAGGCATTGTGACGAATGCAGGATCTGTGCCGACTCCCACCACCATAACAGCAGCGCCTACACAGCCCTGGGGCTCAGGAATCAAACCCATTACATCTGATACTGGATTTTCTCTCTGCTTGGAATTAATGCAATGTGGACTTGCCTTCTCCAAAGCCAGCAAGTGTCGCATAGCATCGCTGCGCAAAGAGCTGCACCACAAGGAAAAGAGGACAGGGAGGAGGAGAGGCCTGAGAGGCTGAGGGGATACTGCAGCCCGCGGGGGTCATTTCATATTTTTTTTATGATTATATTGAAACAAGCGCTGTCTGTAGTAACTTGCAGGATATATGGCGCTGTGTACACATAAAAGGCCTA
The DNA here is from genome assembly GCA_024349245.1 of Neodontobutis hainanensis. Lineage (NCBI taxonomy): Eukaryota > Metazoa > Chordata > Actinopteri > Gobiiformes > Odontobutidae > Neodontobutis > Neodontobutis hainanensis. Next base: position 1,206,863 of record JALDNG010000058.1, read on the forward strand.
TGTATATGTTTACACTGGGGCCTTGTATATCCATTTGCATAATTAACAGACTGGCATTTGGAAAAGCAGAATGTCAGCACAAACAACCTTGGACACCAAACTACCCCAGGTCATTTTTTTCTGCTGTGTAATTGGCTTCTAATGCAAAAGAGTTAAACATAGAGATTTCCTTTTTGCCCTTAAACCAAAAAAAAAAAACTGCCTTCTTGTGTAATGGCCTCAGTACTATTGGACTCCTGCTGTTGATAATCAGAAGGCTCAGACTTTAGTAAGTTGGGAAAGACTACTAAACAATAAATTATGGATACCTCATAATTATCAATCTCCAAGAACACCTATTTCTAAATGGAATCCTACATCCTCCTTTTTTTTTATCACAGCTTTGATTCATTGTTTGATTGAGACCAAAACACCGTAGTGTGATTATTCCTTGTCCGTCTATTAGGTCTCCTTTAGAGTGAGGGTAACACATGTATCCATCTCTGTCACTCTGCCTATTCATAGTGAGATGTCTGATGTAATGTTTGTGGCCATGCTCTCTGTGGGAACACTACAGCAACCGAGTTCCTTAACACGTCGCGTTTGACAACTCCGCAATCTCAAATTCATTGTTTTAGTTTACATTTAAAATAAATAAT